>JAGFNQ010001134.1:173814-459893 GCA_024364735.1 Boesenbergia rotunda
TGGCTGAAAGAAGAACTCTACGAGGTGAGAACCAGGATCTGCAGCCGGGGTCTCCACAACATCGGGAAGACCAGAACCCCCCGAAGTGGTGCCAACCGCCGAAGGTGGAGCATCAGAAGACTGCGGAGGAGGAGGCTGGCCGCGCATCCAGGTGCAAAGCATATCGTGCATCTCCAGCTGGGTGCGCTCAATGGCTATAAGGCGGGACTGCACCTCTACGTGACGAATGTCGCCCTCCAACCGCATCTCCTCAAGACGGGTGTCCATGTTCTCCTCAAAAGCAAGGACCCTATCCCGATGGTCCTCCTCCTCGTCATCCTCAAGAGCAGCTGCAGCAACGGGTCTAGGTCCAGGTCGTGCTCGCGGCCCCTCTCCGACCTGCCGACCGTCAATCCATCTAATGGCACCAAAATCGCCCGTCATCCCGGACTTGGAAAAGGATCATGCTGAAATTCATGAATATTTGACGGTCATGGGCTCCACCTTCCCCCGGGAGACATCAACCCATATGGAGGCAAGCCACTCTGTGATGATATGGCCAAAGGGCATATGAACGGTACCATGCACAGGCTGAGTGAAATGGACAATGGAATGAAATATGTTCAGAGGGATGTTAACATTAAGACCCTGTTGAAGAGCATAGGTCAGGAAGAACTGAGAGGGTCTGACAATCGCCAAAGCACGAGACACAATAGGCAAAAGACAATTTATTACGACCTTATAAAGGGCATAATTAGCAGCGGAGAGCTCTAGAGCAGGAAAGGTGGTAAGATTGGCATAAGGGTCATCTGGACGCGGACGCTGAAAGAAATGCTGATACATGGAGTCGATGGAAATATGCTCAAACGGTGGAGGTAGAAGCTCATGAAATGTAGGAAAGAAGACAAAGCTATCGGTAGAAGGACGGTACTGGAAGAACTCCTGAAGAACCGTATAACTAAAATCTAAATTCTGTTTGGCTACCCGAGTTTTATTATTCACACCATCCGTGGTGTGTAGGTTGTTGTAGAACTCGGAAACCAAACCTATATTGACCCCGCGTTCACAATAAACAATAGACTCAAGTTTGTTGGTTTCAATGATCCTAAGCACCTCAAAACAGTGATCATGAAAGAATTGTCGATCAAGAGATCGAGGGGCTATTAATTTGAACACGTTTTGTCTAAATGCCTGTTGATACACAACATTCGGAAAACGGGCATCCGTAGGGGGTTGAGGGCGAGAAGACCCGGCAGCCTTGTCATCTACCCTTGATTTCATCCTATGATGAACAACCAAATGACATCCAATAGATGAATGCAATGTGAGTACACACAGACAGGCAATTGTGAGTTTAGGATTAGGGTAAGTGTCGTGAGTTAATGGTTAGGGTAAGTGTCGTGAGTTTAGGGTTAGGGTAAGTGATGCACAAGATGAAATGATGATTGCATGCAGTTGATGGAAGACAAGGCAACCAAAAGAACACAAGAAACAGAAAAAAACTTGATTAGCCAAGATCAAACAAAACAAATAAGTAAGGAAAAGAAGAAGAAGTAAATGTAGGGTTTACTTTAGCGCCATTAGTGAAGAAAAACTTGAACAGAGTGAGAAGGCACCGCACGAACGCTCCCAGCGCCTGTGAGTTGCGGCAGTGCTTCAAGAAAAGAGGAGGCACACGGTGGAAGGGAAGAAAAGCGGCTAGGGTTTGGAGTTGGAGTGCGTGGGAGAGAGGCCTTTTGGAGGATTTCGGGACGGCAGACGTTTTTAGGGCATGAGGCGAGTGACATGACAGGTTAGGTGGAGCACTTTAATGCCCGTAATCGATTACGTCCTGGTTGGATCGATCCATTTGATCGATCACAGGAGCATGTAATCGATCGGATGATCGATTACGGGAGTGAGTAATCGATTAACCGATCGATTACGACCGGTCTTAATCGATCAAATGATTGATTAAGAAGCATTCTGTGCCCGAGAGAAAACACTCGAATCGATTTAGAGAGATTCTACCGAAAGATGCAGACCCACCAATCGATTGATAACTGTAATCAATCGATTGGAATAACTGATAAATGTCTAGAATTGGATTGAATCATGACATCCTCTAATTCCTACGATTCCAAAGACTTGGATATTGGTTTCTTTCCTTAAAATATCCAATCATGATCTTCGAACTAAGTACACATTAATGGCGTATTAGTCTTCCCCATGATTGGTCAAGTAAATGATTTATGGTGAATTTTTCATCTTCTTGCTCAAAGTAATACATCATAACAAGCATTATGAACAAGAGGATGAACCCTAACATCTCATTCCCATCTAGAAAGGCACAAGCAAGGCAAGTTCTATGTTCTTATGAGATGCACATTATTCAATATGGCACATTTCTAATTCTCTTCTCAAGTAACTAAATTCAGATTCCGGAAGAGGTTTGGTGAAAAGATCCGCAATATTTGATTTAGACTCAACATATTTAAGAACAATATCCCCACTAGATAAATGATCTCTAATAAAATGATGTTTAATCTCAATATGCTTGGTTCGTGAATGATGAACCGATTTTTTTGTCAAGTTTATGGTACTCACATTGTCACAAAGAACTTACACATTTTTATAGATGAGTTTGTAATCTTCCAAGGTATGAGTCATCCATAATAATTGTGACACACATTCACCCATAGCTATATATTCGGCTTTAGTTGTGGAGAGTGCTACACAATGTTGTTTTCTACTTGACCAACTCACCAAGGAAGATCCCAAAAATTGGCATCCACCACTAGTGCTTTTCCGATTCAATTTACACCCGGCGTAATCCGAATCGGAGTATCCTACAAGATCAAACATTTTGGTTCTAGGGTACCATAAACCCACCCTTTGAGTCCCTTTAAGATAGTGAAGGATCCGTTTGATTGCACATAGATGTGATTCCTTGGCACAAGCTTGATACCTTGCACACATACTCACGGCAAACAATATGTCAGGTCTACTAGCCGTGAGATAGAGGAGACTACCTATGGCACTACGATACATTTTAGAATCAACTTCTTTACCTTCAACATCATTGTCTAACTTAGTGTTAGTTGCCATAGGGGTAGATATTTCTTTGGCACTCTCCATCCCAAATTTCTTAATGATTTCTTTTACATATTTGGATTGATGTATATATATGCCATCTTTTGTTTGTTTAATTTGTAAACCTAAGAAAAATGTCAATTCACCAACTAGGCTCATTTCAAATTCACTTTCCATATGATTTATGAACTCATTTAGATAGTCTTTGTTTGTGGACTCACAAATAATGTCATTTACATAAACTTGGGCCACAAAGATATCTTCCCCACTAGTCTTTAAAAATAATGTAGGATCAATTTTTCCTCTATGAAAACCTTTTGACACTAAGAATGTAGACAATCGTTCATACCAAGCACGAGGTGCTTGTTTTAGTCCATACAATGTCTTCTTAAGCTTGTATACATGGTTTGGAAATTCTAAATCTTCAAATCCCGGAGGTTGCTCAACATATACTTCTTCTTTGATAAAACCATTTAAAAATGATGATTTTATATCCATTTGATACAACTTAAATCCTTTATGAGCGGCAAATGCCAACATCATCCTAATAGACTCTAACCGAGCTACCGGTGCATAACTTTCATCATAGTCCAATCCTTCGACTTGATTAAAGCCTCTAACGACCAATCTAGCTTTATTTCTCACAACCATTCCTTTATTGTCACGTTTGTTCCTAAAAACCTATTTTGTATCAATAATTAATTTTCCTTTGGTTCTAGAAACTAACTCCCAAACTTGACTTCTCTCAAATTGAGATAATTCATCTTGCATTGCCAAAACCCAATCGAGATCAAGAAACGCATCATTTACGGCTTTTGGCTCAATTTGTGAAATTAGAGACACTTGACTCCCTTCATTTCGAAAATAAGATCAAGTTCATACCCCATGTGTAATGTCACCCACTACCTGCTCCAAGGGATGGTTTGCACTTGTCCTTGTGGGTCTTGGTTCTTGAGTTGTAGTGATTACATTCTCAAGTGGTAACTCAACAATACCTTCCGTTTCACTTTCTTCTTTCTCAAGATTATTTTCCTCCTCTAATGTCAATTTCTCCAATTCAAATTGTACTTCTTCCTCTATTGCTTTATTTGAACTTGAGCTTGGATTTCCTTCAAAAATCACATTTAGAGACTCTTCAACTATTTTGTATCTCTTATTGTAAACTCTATAGGTTTTGCTATGAGTGAAATACCCTACAAGAATACCTTCATCCGCCTTGGTAAAAAATTTTCCTAAGTGATCTTTGGTGTTTAAAATATACACTTTACATCCAGACACTCTAAGATGTTTTATTGTAGGAGGTTTACTAAACCACAACTCATGGGGTGTTTTGTTCAAAAACCTATGTATTAAAGTCATATTTTGCACATAACATGTCGTATTAATTGCTTCGACCCATAGATAACTATGAAGTGAGTATTCATTTAACATACTCCTAGCGGCCTCTTGTGAAACTCTATTGTTCCTCTCAACCACCCCATTTTGTTGTGGTGTCCTAGGGGTAGAGAATTCATGCTTATATCCATTTTGTGAGCAAAAATTATCAAATCTTTCATTTTCAAATTCACCTCCATAATCACTCCTTAATCTATTGATTTTCAAAATTTTCTCATTTTCTACTCTTTTACAAAAAGCAATCAAGGCTTCTAAGGTATGATCCTTATGCTTCAAGAAGAACACCCAAGTGTATCTAGTGAAGTCATCTATTACAACTAAACAATATCTACTATCATTCAAGGAAACATGCTTGCTACTATCAAACAAATCCATATGCAATAGTTATAATTCTGTAGACGTACTTAAATTCGTTTTACCTTTGTGGGTAGCCTTGGTTTGCTTACCCATTTGACATGCATCACATAGTTTGTCCTTTTGAATCTTTAATTTTGGCAATCCTTGCACCAACTCATTCTTTGATAGTCTCTTGATGTGTCTCATGTTGGAGTGAGCAAGTCTCCGATGCCAAAGCCAAGTCTCTTCCTCTTTAGATATGAAACACTTAGTAAACACATTAGTAGCACCAAATAGTTCAACTTGATAAATGTTTTCCTTTCTATGGCCAATAAGCATGATAGTGTTTAGTTCACTATGCTTAATTAGACATTGAGATGAGTCAAACTCAACTCTATATCCCGAGTCACATAGTTGACTAACACATAGTAGATTAAAAACCATACCTTTCACTAATAGGACATTCCTAATTATAAATTGTTCAGAAATTTTAATATCACCTATTCCAATAACTCTCAATTCACCACAATTACCAAAAGAAACGGTACCTTTATTTTTGTTTTGAGTGATGAAAATTTTGATGAGTCTCCCGTCATGTGCCTAGAGCATCCACTATCAATAAACTATGTTGTTGGATGCTCCCCCTCGACGCATACCTGTTCAAATGCGATGAACTAAATGTTTTGGTACCCAAATGTTGGGTCCAATAGCATCTATAACAAATTGCTTGGGTACCCAAGCTTGAGCAGTTTTCACTTTTGAAACATGATTTCTACTAACAAGAGACATGAAGTTAACTTCCTTATCTTTTGGTTTATATCCTAATCTTGCCTTGTTATAAACTGCCCGTTGACTTCCTAATATCATGTCCAAATATTTAGAGCTTGAGGTAAATTTTTCCAAAGCACTTCTAAGCCCCTCTACTTGCAATTTCAATGATGCATTCGACTTTTTAAGATTATCACCTCTAGAATTTGCAACTTCATGATGTGTACATGCTTCACATGGCATAGTATCATTTTCAAATAATTTCATCTTAGTTTGTAGTTCTTTGACTTTAACTTTTGATCTAGATAAAGCATTTGTCAAGCATGCAATAGTAGCATAGAGTTTATCTAATTTAGGAGAAATTACCTCATCATCACTAGATGATGACTCGCTTGAAGACTCAACTTCATCTTCATGATTTTCCTCATCTTCACTACTTTCAACATCATTCAAGGCCATGAGAGTCACATGTCTTGAAGTCTTTCTTCCAATTTCTTCATCTGATGAACTAGATGAAGTATCATCCCATGTAGCTTTCAAAGCCTTCTTCTTCTTTGTCTTATCATCCTTTCTTTTTAGCTCAGGACAATCAGCTTTGATATGACCCTTTTTACTGCACTCAAAACAAATTGCATCAGTCTTTGCTTTTGATTTAGCTTGAGACTTACCCTTTTTCTTGTCATCAAGGAACATCTTCTTGACATCCTTCTTATTGAACTTTCCAGATCGTCTCATCATCTTCTGCACAAAGTTTGCCATTTCACTTGATGATAGCTCCTCATCGCTATCACTATCACTATCTTGCTCAGACTCGGATGAGGAGGATTCTTTCTTCTTCTCCTTCTTCTTCTCTTTATTTTTCTTCTTGCTTCTTTCACCTGCAACCAAAGTTATACCTTTCTCCTTATGACTTATATTAGCTTGTTCATGCAATTCTAGTTCACAAAATAGTTTATCTAACTTAACAATTGATAAATCTCTTGAAACCTTATAAGCATCAACCATTGATGATCATAAGGAGTTTCTTGGGAAGGATTTTAGTGCATACCTGATGAGGTCCCGGTTTTCCACACTTTCTCCAACCGAATGAAGACCATTTAAAAGCTCCTTGAATCTTCCATGTAACTGACTTACGGTTTCTCCTTCCTTCATTACAAAATTTTGCAGTTGATTTATAAGAAGGTCCCTTTTGGCAATTCTAGAATCTTTTGTGCCTTCATTTAGCTTAATTAGCTTATCCCACAACTCTTTAGCACTCTTGAATGGACCGACCTTGTTTAGTTGTTCCGAGCTCAATCAACATTGAAGAGTTACCGTAGCTTTAGCATTTGCTTGCGCCTTCATCTTTTGCTCAGCCATCCATTTGGATGATTCCAGAATTTTTCCATCTTGTGTTGGCGTAACAAAACCCTCTGTAACAGAAAACCAGTTGTCAATTTCAGTCATGAGATAATTTTCCATGCGACTCTACCAATATGCGAAGTTGTTCCCTTCATAGTAAGGTGGTCGTGTAGTGCTGTGGCCCATTTTCAAAGACATCCTTGCAGCTCAACCACTTGCTTCTTTGGGTGTGAGTCCTCCGAAGCAACCTTGCTCTGATACCACTTGTTGAGGATCGGTAGAGCTAGGGGGGTGAATAGCCCTCTTCAGTTAATATTTCTTCTTCCAAGCAGAGATCAAAAGCCACACACCACCAAATCCAACGCTAACACTTTGATTTACTTGGTCTCCACCTCCTTGAGGTGACTAATCCAAGGGTCCACACCAGCGATCATAGATTTCACTATGAAACCTCCTTCTTAGAAAAACACCGAGGGTGGAGAAACCCTTTTACAACACCCTTTAAAGCTTTCATAAAGAACAATACAAAGAAGAAGAAGAGAAAGAAGTATTACACAATAGGCTTGCTTCTCCTTCCTTTGGTTGCTTGAAGAAGGTGTTGGAAACTTGAGCTTGAGCAGAGAACTTGGAGCACCAAAACCCTAGCAGAGATTGCAATGGAATAGTGACGTTGTTTGTGCTTGGTCGTCTGCTTATAACGGTCTTCTCTGCGTCATGAATCGATTGGCGAAAAACCCCAATCGATTACCAAGTAGTCGTTGAACAGTACGGATGTCGGATGAACGACTGGGATTACGCCATTTTGAACTTGAATCAATTGGCTGATCGATTGGTATCTTGAATTGATTGATTGATCGATTATGGAGCGTTCTGTTTGCGCACAGAACAACTCGTAATCGATTCACCAATCGATTACAGGGCTTCTGAATCGATTGTTTGATCGATTACGGATCATTCTGTTTGCACGCAGAATCGCTCGTAATCGATTCACCAATCGATTACAGATCATTCTGTATGCGCACAGAATCACCCTGAATCGATTCATCAAACGATTAAAGAGCTTCCAATCGATTCACTGATCGATTAGGGAGCATTCTGTTTTCACACAGAATCGCCCTGAATCAATTCAGTAATCGATTGGTCATCTTCTAATTGATTGCCTGATCGATTGATACACTCAAATATTTAGGATTCTCAGCCCTAAATATTTTGCGTTGTTCCCAATCGATCCAATTACCTTGTGCTAGCAAAACCTCTCATTTCCAAGACTTCACGCCTAGAGCCTCCTCAACTCCGGGTCTTCATGCCAAGAGTTCCGTCCCCGACCATCCCTTGGACTTCTTGCCTGGAGCTTCCTCAACTCCGGGTCTTCATGCCAAGAATCCGGTCCCCGACCATTTCTTGGACTTCTTGCATTACTGCACACTAAACCCCAATGTTAGATCCAATGTATTAGCTTAAACTTAAATAACTGTCAATCATCGAAACTTCTCATTTATGGCATGATTGCATCTACAGGAACATCAGGGGGCGGCTGAGAAAGAGGCTGACCGCTCATCCAGGAACGCAACATATGTTGCAGTGCAGCAATGTCTGACCGTGTATCCTGCTGGCAACACTCAATAGCTGTGAGATGTGTTTGCACCTCGAAATGACGAAGCTCGCTCTCCAACCGTAGCTCCTCAAACCTAGTGTCCATGGTCTCCTCAAATGCATGGACCCTGGCACAAAGGTCCTCATCCTCATCATCCTTAGGGGCAACTACAGCAGCCTGTCCAGCCCCGGGTCGTGCTCGCGGCCCCTTTCCGGCTTGACGTCCATCAATCCATCTAATGGCCCTAAATTCACCCGTTATCCCAGACTTGGAGAAGAAACGCACTGAAATTCTGGAATACTTGACAGTCATGGGTTCCACCTTCCCACGGGTGACATCTATACGCATGGATGCAACCACTCTGTAATGATATGACCAAAAGGCACATGGACTGTACCATGCACGGGCTAAGTAAAATGTATAATGGAATGAAAGATGTTAAGGGAAATATTTACATCAAGATCCTCTTGAAGAGCATAAGTCAAGAAGAACTGGGAAGGTCTGATAATCGCTAAGGCACGGGATATGATTGGCAAAAGACAGTTTATGACGACTTTATAGAGAGCATAGTCCTCAACCGAGAGCTCAAGAGCAAAAAAGGTATTAACGTTGGCATGAGGACCATCCAGACAAGGATAATGGAAAAAGTGATGATACATAGAGTTGATGGAAATATGTTCAAAATGTGGAGATAAGAGCTCAGGAAATGTGGGAAAGAATACAAAGTCACTAGTAGAAGGACAACAAGCTAGAAACTCCTGAAGAACCTCACAACTGAAATCTAGATTCTGTTTTGTCACCCTAGTTTTATAATTGACTCCATCTGAGGTGTGTAGATTGTTGTAAAATTCGAAAACCAAACCTACATTGACTCCTCTTTCACAATATACAATGGACTCAAGTTTATATGTTTCAATGATCCGAAACACATCAAAACAATAATCATGAAAGTACTGACGGTCAAGGGATCTAGGTGTTATGAGTTTGAACACATTTCTACCAAATGTCTGTTGATAAGTGGCATTTGGAAAGCGGGCATCCGTAGTTGTCTGAGGGCGAGAAGACCCTACACCCGCCTCATCTACCCATTGTTTCTTCCTATTATGATCAACCAAATGCAATCCAAGATATGAATATGATGTGAACACCAAACAGTGATGCAATGTGAAATTAGGGTTAGGGTAAATGAGGAACAAGGTGGAACGATGAATGCATGCAAAAGATGGAACATGATACAAACACATGAACAAAAGGAAGCAACAAAGGCAACTTGATTAGCCAAAGCCAAAATATGTATGTAAGGAAAAGAAGAAGGAGATAGAGTTAGGGATTACTTTGGCGCAATTTGGTGAAGAAGATGCTGGAACAAAGGAAAGAAGTCATCGCACGAGCGTCTGTGAGAAGCAAAGTCGCAGCGAACAGGGCGGTGAGAAAACGAGGAAGCGCTTTGAGAGAGGGAAGAAATGGCTAGGGTTTGGAAGAGGGAGCACGTGGGAGAAGGGTTTTGGGAGATTTGGGACGGCGACCTGCTTTTAGGGCATGAGGTAAGTGACAGGACGGGGTTAGGTGAGCCTTTAAGACCCGTAATCGATTTAGCAATCGATTATGACCCTGTTAAATCGATCCATTGATCGATTATAAGAGTGTGTAATCAATTGCAAGATCGATTACGGGAGTGCGTAATCGATTATTTGATCGATTATGACCATGCGTAATCGATCAATTGATCGATTAAGTAGCATTCTGTGCCTGCTAGCGAAATTGCTCTAATCGATTCAGAGAGATTCTGTGGAAGTTTGTAAAGCCACCAATCGATTGATAACTGCCATCAATCGATTGGAATAATTGATAAACGCTGAAATTCTCTCTCGTTCTTGGATCTTAGTTAGTCTTCTCCCCGATCTGTTGGTGATCTGTGTTTCCTCGTGGTAGATCCAAAGGATAGCCTGTTCTTGGTTTGATCTCAGGCTGTGAGGGCTGCGAAAGACGAGGAAGGTCACCAGAGATGCTGGGCTGAGAGATCTGAGCAAGGAAGGTCGATCCCTGTTGATCCGCCTTTCCAGTACCTTCGCAAGGATGGTTCTTGGTGTTGGGAAGAAGATCCAGGAGCTTGGAGGGGTGCGCGATTACAGGATGTTCCTCACATTAATTCGGAGTAGAGGAGAGTTGGAGGGGTGCTTGCAATTGGCGGTCACACGAGGGCTAGGAAGGTGGCGTCGCCGACTGTGCACCTCGCCGTTAAATCCAACTAGGTAAGGATCATTTTGATTGGATAATTCGTTGGTTTGTTCTTGAGGTTGCGATCCTATGGTTCTACCTCGATTTTGATTTGGATTTGTTGTTTCCCTTCTTCGAATTTGTTCTTGTGTTCTTGAGTTGTTGTGGATTGGTGATGGTGGTCAGTTGGTGAGTAGGGAACAAGATGGAGTTCGCTAGTTGGATTGATTATACCTCCAAGTTTTCCTAGAGTTTGAAATTTTTTGTAGATCTGGTTGAATTCAGGTTTGCTGTTGGTATTGTTTCTTTGACCTGTTATTCCGATCAGTTTGGAATTAGGTTGAGTTGGTGATAGGGATCACTTCCGAATTGTTCCATTTGGGCTACTGATCTTGAGTGATTGGATGATTCCGTTGTTTTCATTTCTGTGTTCTCGAAGGATCAGTTTCATAGATTGATTTCTTGGGGATCGCAAGCTCAGAATTGGGGTGGGGATGTTCTGTTTTGAACTCCTTGTGTCTGCCTTGAGCTGTGTTTTGTTGACCCTGTGGGTTTGTATCTATTCAGGGGGTTCATGTTGGGTGGTTGTGATGTAGGTTGGGTGTAATGTAACCTAATCCAAGTGGTTTAGATTCAAGTTTTCTTTTTGGAACTTGGATCTTATTAGGTTGGGATTAGGGTCTGGGATTAATTCGGGGGTTGATCCCTAACTAAGTTTAATGCTAATTTAATTACGGATAGCTTAATTGTTTGGTTCAGTATTGTGGGGAACCACACTTTGGTCGGGCTGAGTTAATCCGGGTGCGACGTATTGTCTAGTCTAGTTAGCATCAGTTGTATTGATGACTTATGTTATGTTTTATGGATACAGAAATTTGACTTGAGGTATTGGTTGCACACTATTATTTGGACAGAGGGTTCTCATCGTTTACGATCTACTATATCGGAGGCGGGTATCTCTGACTCTTCTTTTAGATTAGTCATTGATATATGCTTGATATGCTTTGTTTAGCAATAGAGTAATAGATTGTGGTATAACTTTTCTATTTGTCTTGCTGATACTGTTTATGCTAGACCTGGCATGTGATACCTATACCTTTAGGACTTAGGTTATGGTGCATTACCTACGATCCTTGCATATCATGCTGATATAGGTGGACTAAATAGTGGATGCTGTTTGACCAGTGTCATGCATCATCGTGCACTGTGCATCACTGTCGATCAGGGGCCCCCTTTATGGGTGAGTCAGGTCGACAGCCATACTGACCTACCCATACGACCACTCATGGGTTAGTGGTTGACGGAGTATGAGTAGTGTGCTTTGTGCTGCTTCGCTCGTGCACTCATAGGTTAGTGAATCGGAGTGTGATAGCAGACAGAGGTCCCTCCTTGAGTAGTCTATATACCAGGAGATGAGAGGGAGAGGTCTCTCCTCCATTTATATACATGGGGTAGGGGTAACACTCAGACAGAGATGTCCTCCAGAGATGACTTGGGGTAGACAGAGATGCCCCCCGAATAGGGCATGGAGTAGGGGTGTTACACTGGCAGCATTCCGTCTACTCGATCGCTCAGGAGTAGTGATGGCAGAGTATGGACGGCAGTCACAGCCCTACGTTGGAGGGTCGCCTCCGCTCAGCTTCCTCCTGTACATAGGTGACGATGTCTGACCGACGGCAGGGGTGACCATGTCATTGCACCTTGTGTATACGTATATTTTGCACTTACTTGTGTTTGTTTTACTTGGATGCTGCATATGATCGACATGCACTTACAGGAGACCCTTGTGTCTGGTTTTGGCGACTTTGCTACATTGGTATGGTATTTCATATTTCCTCTTTCAGTTGTACTTACCACTGCCTGTACACGTGTTATTTGATAGTCTGTTACACTGTTGCTAGCTTAGTCTATCCTGTATATATGATGAGATATCCGCTGAGTTCTATGACTTATTCCGTTAGCTTCTTGTTTTTATTTTAGGATGATCGACTGGAGTGCCCTGCAGCCTGTCCCTCTACGTGTGTCGAGACGATTTCTTGTTGTCCTGTATATGTCGGTGGTACCTGTTGGTACCCTTTTTATTTGTCATTCAGTTGTACTTTCATTGCTGTTCCGCTGCGGTATTTTTGATATGTTTGTACTTTTGTGAACCATGGTGGCCCTTTTGTGCATTGTGCTTTGTCGTAAGTCGTACCGGTATGCAATTTTTTTTTGTAACGACTCGGCCCGTCGACCTGACCCCTCGGCCCCTTGGGTGGCTAAATTCTATTTTTGGCGGCCCAACAACCTGGCCCCTTTGGTCGTCGACCATCGGCCGTGCCATTACTCACAAGTACTTCCCACCCCTGGCCAGTGAATTTTTGCCTTCCCCATGATTCGAACTCTAGACCTCCAGGCTAAGTACTAAAGTTTATGAATCCTAGTAGCCATGTGAGCGCTCACTTGGCTACCAGGATTCATAAACTTTAATACTTAGCCTGGAGGTCTAGAGTTCGAATCCTGGGGAAGGCAAAAACCCACTGGTCAGGAGTGGGAAGTACTTGTGAGTAATGACACGTCTAATGGTCGACGACCAAAGGGGCCAGGTTGTTGGGCCGCCAAAAATGGAATTTGGCCGCCTAAGGGGCCGAGGGGTCGGGTCGATGGGTCGGGTCGTTACACTTCAAACCCCGGAGGTTGCTCAACATAGACTTCTTCTTTGATAAACCATTTAAAAATATTGATTTTACATTCATTTGATACAACTTAAATCCTTTATGGGTGACAAATGCCAACATCATCCTAATAGACTCTAACCGAGCTACTGGTGCATAAGTTTCATCATAGTCTAACCCTTCGACTTGATTAAAGCCTCTAGCAACCAATCTAGCTTTATTTCTCACAACCATTCCCTTATCGTCAGGTTTGTTCCTAAAAACCCACTTTTTATCAATAATTAATTTTCCTTTAGATCTAGAAACTAACTCCCAAACTTAACTTCTCTCAAATTGAGATAATTCATCTTGCATTGCCAAAATCCAATCGGGATCAAGCATCGCATCATCTATGCTTTTGGCTCAATATGTGAGATTAGAGCTACTTGACTCCCTTCGTTTCAAAAATAAGATCGAGTTCATACTCCATGTGTAATGTCGCCCACTACCTGCTCCAAAGGATGGTTTGCACTTGTCCTCGTGGGTCTTGGTTCTTGATTTGTAGTGATTACATTTTCAAGCGGTAACTCAACAATACCTTCCGTTTCACTTTCTTCTTTCTCAAGATTATTTTCCTCTTCTAATGTCAATTTCTCCAATTCAAATTGTACTTCCTCCTCTATTGCTTTATTAGAACTTGAGCTTGGATTTTCTTCAAAAACCACATTTAGAGACTCTTCAACTATTTTGGATCTCTTGTTGTAAACTCTATAGACTTTGCTATGAGTGGAATACCATACAAAAATACCTTCATCCGCCTTGGCAGAAAATTTTCCTAAGTGATCTTTGGTGTTTAAAATATATACTTTACATCCAAACACTCTAAGATGTTTTATTGTAGGAGGTTTACCAAATCACAACTCATGAAGTGTTTTGTTCAAAAACTTATGTATTAGAGTTCTATTTTGCACATAACATGCCGTATTAATTGCTTCGGCCCATAGTAACTATGATGTGAGTATTCATTTAACATACTCCTAGCGGTCTCTTGTAAGACTATTCTTTCTCTCAACAACCCCATTTCGTTGTGGTGTCCTAGGGGTAGAGAATTCATGCTTATATCCATTTTGTGAGCAAAAATTTTCAAATATTTCATTTTCGAATTCACCTCCATGATCACTTCTTAATCTATTGATTTTCAGATTTTTCTTATTTTCTACTCTTCTACGAAAAGCAATCAATGTTTATAAGGTATGATCCTTATGCTTCAAGAAAAACACCCAAGTGTATCAGTGAAGTCATCTATTACGACTAAACAATATCTACTATCATTCAAGGAAACATGCTTACTACTATCAAACAAATCCATATGCAATAGTTCCAATGTAGTAGACGTACTTAAATTCGTTTTACCTTTGTGGGTAGCCTTGGTTTGCTTACCCATTTGACATGCATCACATAGTTTGTCTTTTTAAAACTTCAATTTTGGCAATCCTTACACCAACTCGTTCTTTGATAGTCTTTTGATGTGTCTCATGTTGGTGTGAGGAAGTCTCCGATGCCAAAGCCAAGTCTCTTTCTCTTTAGACATGAAACACTTAGCAAACACATTAGTAGCACCAAATAGTTTAACTTGGTAAATATTTTCCTTTCTATGCCCAATAAGCATGATAGTGTTTAGTTCACTATGCTTAATTAGACATTGAGATGAGTCAAACTCAACTCTATATCCCGAGTCACATAGTTGACTAACACTTAGTCGATTAAAAGTCATACCTTTCACTAAAGAACATTCCTAATTATAAATTGTTTAGAAATTTTAATATCTCCTATTCCAATAACTTTCAATTCACCACTATTGTCAAAGGAAATAGTACCTTTATTTTTGTTTTTGAGTGATAATAATTTTGATGAGTCTCTCGTCATGTGTCTAGAGCATCCACTATCAATAAACTATGTTGTTGGATGCTCCCCTTGATGCATGCCTGTTCAAATGCGATGAACTAAATATTTTGGTACCCAAATGATGGGTCCAATAGCATCTCTAACATATTGCTTGGGTACCCAAGCTTGTGCAGTTTTAACTTTTGAAACATGATTTCTACTAACAAGGGACATAAAGTTAACTTCCTTATCCTTTGATTTATACCTTAATCCTGCCTTGTTATAAACTGCCCGTTGACTTCCTAATATCATGTCCAAATATTTAGAGCTTGAGGTAAATTTTTCCAAAACACTTCTAAGATCCTCTACTTGCAATTTCAAGGATGTATTTTCCTTTTTAAGTTCATCACTTTTAGAATTAGCAACTTCATGATGTGTATATGCTTCACATGGCATAGTATAAATTTCGAGTAATTTCATCTTATTTGTAGTTCATTAACTTTAACTTTTGATTTAGATAAAGCATTTGTCAAACATGCAATTGTAGCATAGAATTTATCTAATTTAGAAGAAGTTACCTCATCATCACTAGATGATGACTCGCTTGAAGACTCAACTTCATCCTCATGGTTTACCTCATCTTCACTACTTTCAACATCATTTAAAGTCATGAGAGCCACATGTCTTGAAGCATTTCTCCCAATTTCTTCATCTGATGAGCTAGATGAAGAATCATCCTATGTAGCTTTCAAGGCCTTCTTTTTCTTTGTCTTATCATCCTTTCTCTTTAACTCAGGGCAATCGGCTTTGATGTGACCTTTGTTACTACACTAAAAACAAATTGCATCAGTCTTTACTTTTGATCTAACCGGAGACTTACCCTTTTTCTTGTTATCAAGGAACATTTTCTTGACATCTTTCTTGTTGAACTTCCTAGATCGTCTCATCATCTTCCGGACAAAGTTTGCCATCTCACTTGATGATAGCTCTTCATCGCTATCACTATCGCTATCTTGCTCGGATTCAGATGAGGAGGATTCTCCTTCTTCTCCTTCTTCTTCTCTTTATTTTTCTTCTTGCTTCTTTCACCTGCAATCAAAGTTATACCTTTTTCTTTATGACTTGTATTATCTTTTTCATGCAGTTCTAGCTCACAAAATAGTTCATCTAAATTAACAATTGATAAATCCCTTGAAACCTTATAGGCATCAACCATTGATGACTATAATGAGTTTCTTGGGAAGGATTTTAGTGCACACCTGATGAGGTCCCGGTTTTCCACACTTCTCCAACCGAATGAAGACCATTTTAAAGCTCCTTGAATCTCCCATGTAATTGACTTACCGTTTCTCTTTCCTTCATTATAAAGTTTTGCAATTGATTTATAAGAAGGTCCCTTTTGGCAATTCTTCAATCTTTTGTAACTTCATTTAGCTCAATGAGCTTATCTCACAATTCTTTAGCACTCTTGAATGGACCGACCTTGTTTAGTTGTTTCGAGCTCAAACCACATTGAAGAGTTACAGTAGCTTTAACATTTGCTTATGCCTTCATCTTTTGCTCAACTGTCCATTTTGATGATTCCAGAATTTTCCCGTTTTGTGTTGGTGCAATAAAATCCTTAGTAACAGAAAACTAGTTGTCAATTTCAGTCATGAGATAATTCTCCATGCGACTCTTCCAATATGCGAAATTGTTCCGTTCATAGTAGGGTGGTCGTGTAGTGTTGTGACCCTCTTTCAGAGACATCCTCACAGCTCAACCACTTGCTTCTTTGGGTGTGAGCCCTCCGAAGCAATCTCGCTCTGATACCACTTGTTAGGACCGGTGAGCTAGAGGGAGGGGGGGGGGCGTGAATAGCTCGCTTCAATTGGTTTTTCTTCTTCACAGCAGAAACTAGAAGCCAACCACCTCCAAATACAATGCTAATGCTTTGATTTACTTGGTCTCCATCTCCTTGAGGTGACTAATCCAAGGGTCCACACCAGTGATCACGGATTTCACTATGAAACCTCCTTCTCGGAACAACACCGAAGGTAGAGAAACCCTTTTACAACAACCTTGAAAGCTTTCATGAAAAGAACAACACGAAGGAGAAGAAGAAGAGAAATATTACAATCTAGGCTTGATTCTCCTTCCCTTGGTTGCTTGAAGATGGTGTTGAAAGCTTGAGCAGAGAACTTGAGTACCTAGCTGATCAGAATCGCAATGGAACAGTAGTGTTTGCTTTTTTGCTTTGCTGCCTGCTTTTAACGGTCTTCTCTACTTCTTTGTGGCGTCACGAATCGATTAGTGAAAACTCCAATCGATTACCATATAGCCGTTGAATAGTACGGATCTCGGATGAACGATTGTGATTACGCTATTTTGAACTTTAATCGATTGGGAGCATGCACTGATCGATTAGTCTCTTTAATCGATTCAGCAATCGATTCAGGACCCTTCTATTCAAGCGAGGGATGTGTCCCAATCGATTAATCAATCAATTAAGAGGTGCCCTAATCGATTGACCAATCGATTAGGGAGCTTTCTGTCTTCGCACAGAATGACTCATAATTGATCCACCAATCGATTACACAGCTTTTTATTTTCACACAGAATATCTCCCAATCGATCGGCCAATCGATTAAAAAGTACCCTAATCGATTGACCAATCAATTAGGGAGCTTTCTGTAATTGCACAGAATGGCTCGTAATCGATTTACTAATCGATTACACAGCTTTCTATTTTCGTAAAAAATATCTCTCAATCGATCAACCAATCGATTGATGGCTTCAGAATCGATTGACTGATCGATTAGGGAGTATTATGTTTTCGAACAGAATGATTCCTAATCGATTCACCAATCAATTTATCTAATCGATTGCCTAATCGATTGATACGCTTATATTTAGGATTCTCAATCCTAAATATCCCTGCATTGATCTCAATCGATTCAATTACCTTGTGCCAGCGAAACCTCTTGTTTCCTGGACTTCATGTCTGGAGCTTCCTCATCTCCGGGTCTTCATGCCAAGAGTCCAGTCCCCGACCATCCCTTAGACTTCTTGCCTGGAGCTTCCTCATCTCCGGGTCTTCATGCCAAGAATCCGGTCGCCGACCATTCCTTGGACTTCTTACATTATTGCACACTAAAACTCAATGTTAAATCCAATGTATTAGTTTAAACTTAAATAACTTCCAATCATCAAAATTTCTTATTTAGGGCATGATTGTCTCTACAATGTCAAACTGTGTTGTATCTTTGTATGCGTGTGGTGTGTGTGATATAATTATTTAGGAAATTATCTTATTTTGTCTTCCGATGTGCATGCTTTGAAACGTGTTTTAGCATGCATCGCATCGAGCATATACCAACAGAGAGTTGGTTAGTAAAAGGTCCAGATTTTTAATTAAATAGTAAAATATATAATAAGATAAGAATTTATTTAATTAAAATTTGAAAGTTTCATTTTAGAATTTTAAAATATAATTTAAAATAAAAATTTAAAATTATCTTTTTGAATTTGATAAATTATATTCTCAAATTTTAATTTTGAATTAAGATTTGTAATTATAGATTTATCTTTTGAATTTATATTTATATGATTTGTAATTTTATTTTATGAAAATTTGAAACACGAGAAATTGAACTTACTAAAGCCTTAAAATTGTTTCCAATGTGAAATGAGAAAAAAGACACTAATGTAATTTAATTTTAGATTTCACCAAATCAATTGAGAGTTGGTTAGTAAAGAGTTCAGATTCTTAATTAAATAATAAGATATATAGTAAAAAAGAATTTACTCAGTTAAAATTTAAAATTTTAATTTTAAAAATTTTAAAATATATTTTCATATTAAATATTGAAATTATTTTTAAAAATTTGATAAATTATTTTTTAAAATTTTAATTTTTGATTAATATTTGAATTTTTCTTTTTAAGATTTGTAATTATATTTTTTTTCTTTTGAATTGTATTTTCAAGATTTATGATTTTATTTTTTGAATTCTTAAATTTAAAAAATAAGAATTTGAAATTACTAATAAGTTTTGAAATTATTTTAGATGTGTAAAGAAAAAAAGGATACTCGTAACGTTAATGAATATAAAAGCTTGGGTCAAATTGAGATAAAATAATGTCATATGGTTGGTTTGCTAGGATCTTTCGTAATGTTAATTGAATTTAATATTGAAAATCTTATTTATTACATCCTCGAAAATACCATCCCATTTTACCGTATTACAACATTGTCAAAAAATGATCCAAATGTCAGTACGGGTCTTTCGATGGTGTGCCCCCAAATTATTGTTGTTGAATGATAAGAATCAGTCTTGGGTTTAATTCAAAGTCTCTAGCCTCAATCAAAGGCCTGATAATGCAAAATCTCAATGCTTGAGATACGAGTGCGGAGAAATCCTTGAAAAGTTTGGTGTTGTCACCCACCCTCATGGCTTTCACTTAGTCATCTTTTAAACCCAATTTGATTGTCCCTGAAAAAGCCAACTAACCAAATATCAAGACAGATGTAATCAAATGCAAAACAAAATAAACTTGAATAAATGGTAGAAGAAAATGAAACAATCTAATCCAACTAATATGAAATTTAGCTAACAACAATCTAAATGATCAGTCCTCGACAACAACGTCAAAAATTTGATGTGTGCAAACTGCAAGTGCACAATAGTGTCCTCAAGTAATAATAAAATCAAATCCATAGGGATCGGTGATCAAGAACTAACTTACTATTCAGACCTAATTGTCCAAACCAAATCGGGGCGTTGGCTGTAGCACGAGAGAATTCAAGGGACAAGACTGAAGAGTAAAGAAAAAAATGATGAACCAGGCAGCAGACAAATTGAACCTGGGGTGACCGGCCCGACCCCACGGAAGTTTCCCATCGGTCACCAGGGTAAATCGGGAAGCGCTCGCGGTGGCCAGTCTAGAAACCCAGCGTCCCAGGGTTCGCGCCCCATTTGGAGGAAAAGTTTCTGCAAAATGCGTTGTAGCTGGGGATCGAACCGCGGATGTCTGGGTTAACAACTAGTGACCTTACCGCTGCACCATAGCCCTGGGGGCTAGACTGAAGAGTAAAGAGCGTGTGTGTGTGTGAGAGAGAGAGAGTGAGAGTGTGAGGCCTATATAACAGTAGAAGGTAGTAAAAAGAGCAGTCAAGAAGTTAGTTAGAAAAAGTGATTCTAGGACGTCGATTTCACCTTATGCTTGTAAACACTCTATCTATATTTGAATGCCTATTTTTAATGTTGTCTTGTGCAGGAAACTATCTTATGTAACTGTCATGAACTTTTGGAATTGTGTCGATGTACCAACCTCAATCATCGCCTACTTTTGGAATGATCGATCTTAGAAATCATAACCTAGAGAGGATCTTGCCACAAAATGTTATGAGCCCTAAGTGATAGCATTTCTACTATGTGACAACGAATTAAAATTGGTTGAATAAGCTCTATGATTGCCTAGGGTTCCTCATGGCATACCGATCTACTTTCGTAGCCGACTCTTCGCATCTCAATTTTCTATGGGTCAGAAGATTGGGTTCTCCTTTTGGTTCATCCCCAAATCCTCATGGGATACGAATCTCATGCTTTTAGCATCGAAATCATGTTAACATGGTAGATCCAGACCACAATTCGACATGTCACATAAATAGCAAATCAAACATGCATAGATAAAGAAATAGTATTTACAATCACATAGGGTTTGTCCTTAAATCCTAGAATCCAAAGTTTACTCCACGAACACGGGGTTACAAGCACTAAACCTGTTCAGATTTCAAGAATACAATTGCAAGTTCAAAAATTTAAGGAGAAGAGAGAAATGCTTAGGCTCGCTCGAAAAATCTTCCTTATAGTCACTCCCGATCATCCCTTGAAGCATAGATGGATTGGAATCGCCTTTGGATCGCCTTTTGAAGCTTCTTTGGGGCCCTTGAGTGATCCCAAATCAATATCCCCAATCTAATGGGGGTGATTCCTCTTATGTACGGGTTGGAAATGGACGCTCGACACGGGTCATGCCCAACGGCACGAGCACCCATGTCGGGCCTAAGGGCTTCTGAGCGGGGGCAGACACGGGTCATGCCACTAGGCATGACTGCTCGTGTCCCTTGCAGCAAGAGGGGCACGACTTCTGTCACTGGGCGCGGGCCACCATGGCAGGACCACCAAGTGGAGCACAACCTGTGTGTTGGGCACGGGCGCCCTTGCCCGGACTACCAAATAGAACACACCCAGTGCCGGTTGACACGAACCTTTGAATTGGTTGCCGAACTGAATACAGTCTATGCTGGATGACATGAGCACCCATGGCAGGAGTGTGGAGTCGCCTACTTGATCTTCAATCACAATTTTCACTTTGTTTCATGCCCTATCACATAAAATTGAATGAGAGTAGTACCCTAAAATAGAATTACATAAAAATCAAGCATGAAGATATAATATAATGGAATTCATGCATGCAACGTAGCTCCAAAATGGCTTGAAAACATAAAAATTCTATATACAACATGCTCATCAAATACCCTCCTCGATCCCAACTACCTGGATTGGTATAAGTAGCAAAAAATCCTCCTAAGACATGAGAGAAAAATTTATGTGGTCAAAGACAACCCACTGAAGGAGTCTATGCCCAATGCTTTAGAGGAAGATCACTCATATTGTTCCCAGTATATAGATGATTCATTAGATGTGCAATGCATCATGTTGTCTTCTATGTCTACCGAGTTGCAGAGACAACATGTGAACATGAGTACTAGGGAGGTTGATCAACACTTGAGTGTGCTCTTCCAAGAGAGTGGGAGAGTAGAGAGGTATGAAGCCTCTCGAGCATATTTTGTACCATGTTAGTGGAAGGAAACCAAGTTACGTTTATGTGTCCAAGATGATTGAATACATAGAGAGGATCCAGAGCTTGGATTTCAAATTGAACTAGGACTAACTGTTGACTTGGTCATGTCGTCACTACCTCCATATTTTTCTCAATTCTTGTTGAACTTCAACATGAATAGCATGGACAAGAGTTTGACTGATTTGATGGTAATGCTGAAAACAGTTGAGAATGATATGAAGGTAAATCCTTCACTGCATGCAATGATAATCAGAAAGACCAACAAGTGCCCTAGCACCAGAAAATTTAATCCCAAGTCTAATATAGTAAAGAATTCCAGATATCAAGCTTAGAAGAAGCTTAAGAAAGGGATGCAGGTGCCCCATCCGATGAGAAGGAGGCCACGCGCTTTTATTTTGACAAGAAAGGTCACTAGAAGATAAACTGCTACATTTTCATGAAGAAGAATGTCAATGGAGTAGATGTTTTTTGATATATTCATGATAAAGTGCTATCTTTCTATTTTTTCAATATGGGATATAAAATCTGAAAACAGTTCTCACATTTGTGTGAACATGCAAGGCTAAGTGACTACAGACGGTTGTCCAAGGGTGAGATGGACCTACAAGTAGCTAATAAAGCGAGAGTTGATGCGTTAGCTATAGGAACTTATTTAATAAATTTACCTAGTGGACTTATTTTGAATTTAGAAACCTATTATTTTGTTCCTATTTCTCAATGTGTGTAAGAACTTAAGAGCACAAGAAGTCGAGCAGAAAGCGTAGCGAACGAGAAGGATGACATGGGAAGAAACCGACGAGCTTAGTGCATCCGAGGGTTAAAGAGCCACGAAAGAGTTCACTGGTGGACGAGAAGGGCGCTCGCGACGTCCGAGAGACGAAAAGCTAGGGAGGAAGCTCACTCTAGGAGAAGGTCGGAGTTGGGTTTAGGTGAGCTCAACTCTGGACGTCTGGAGATCACCTCAGCAAGCGAGGACCGAAAATGGTCAATTCGAGTATTGACCATGAAGACCCAAGGTGCTTCAAATTAGCTGGAGGTGCCTTGGATGGATCGGTAGAAGTTCTGCCACAGAAGTGATTCGAGGAGCCTCAAATGGCACTGGAAGCACCTCGGATGAATAGTACCATAGGCGCCTCAGGTCCAACTGGAGGCACCTCCAATCCCGCCAGCTTAGTCGAACGTTGGCGAAGGAGATAAGTGCCAATCGAACTAAGGTCCCTCAGTTTAGAACTAAGGTACCTCAGATCACAACTGAGGCGCCTCCGATGGAACTGAGGTGCCTCAACTACCACGTCAGCAAATAGTCGAATTCCACCAAAACGTACTATAAATAGAGGTCTTGTCCTCTTAGTTCAAAACAACAATTGTAATCCACTTTCTTATTCCGTTTCTGAGCTTTCAAAGTGTATAAGAGGCTTCTCCGCATTCAACGAGGGAGATCTATAGTCGAGCTTCCAACGCCTTGGATTATCAACCTTCCCGGTTGAAACCAAGTAAAGATAGAAATATGTATGTTGGTACAACCTCTCAATTTTATAACATCTAAGAATGCCAATAAATTGTGTAAGCTTAAGAGGTCTATTTATGGACTAAAGCAAGAATCTTAGATAGAAATATGTGATTTTACAAAGTAAAGATTTTTCCATTGGAAGGAATCCAAAAGAACCTCTTGTTTACAAGAATGTTAGTGGGAACAAGATTACGTTCCTAGTGTTGTATGTTGATGATATACTCTTATGGAAGGGAGGTTCTCAATGAAAGATCTTGAAGATGCAACATGTCTTAAATATTAGAATATACCGAGATAAACAAAGTATGGTACTAGGGTTGATTCAAGGTATATACATTGACAAAATGATGAATAGATTCAGCATGCAGGCCTCCAAGAGAAGATTTTTGCCAGTGTCACACAATGTACATCTCTCCAAGGCTATATGTCCAAAGAAACAAGAGGAGAGAAGTAAAATGGGTAAGATACCTCATGCTTCGGCTATAGGGTCCTTAATATATGCTATGATATGCACTCGATCAGATGTCTTATATGATTTAAGCATGATAAGTAGATATCAGTCAAATCCTAGAGAGAGACATTGGACTGTAATAAAGACTATCCTCAAGTATCTTAGAAGAACAAAGAACATGTTTTTAGTTTTCGGAGGAGACGAGGAATTAGTCGTTAGAGGATATACTGATGCCAATTTTTAAACAGATCGGGATGATCTAAATTGCAGCAAGGCTATGTGTTTTGTTTGAATGGTGTAGTTGTTTACTGGAGGAGTTCCAAGTAGGAGACAGTTGTAGATTCAACAGTTGTGTCTGAGTACATAGTAGCTTCAGGGCCAGCAAAGGATGCTATATGGATCAAAAACTTCATAATAGAGATTGAAGTTGTTCTAGCATTATTGATCGAGTTGTGCTATACTGTAATAATAATGAGGCCATAGTGCATGCAAAGGAGCCAAGTTCTCACCAACAATCCAAGCATGTACTAAGGAAGTATCACCTCCTTATAGAGATTTATTTAGAGGGGTTACGTGTTGGTTAGCAAAATAGATACTAACAAGAACATCGCAAACCCACTCAAAAAGTTCTTATCTCAACAAAAACATGAGACCCATGTGAGGAGCCTAAGACTGAGAGTCTATAGTGTTAGTAATAGTACAAGTGAGAGATTGTTAGTGTGCGTACTTATATGCCAAGACACTCTTATATATTTGTGATAGTTATTTAATAAAGGCAAATATTTATCATTAATCATTTACCTTTTTGTGCGTATATGATTAATGATAAAAATCTTACAGATTAATGGTTGTATTAATATGAAAACAATCCTTATCGGATAGATATCTAGAGGGAACATAAATATCTAGTGTTGATGCAGTCTGGCCCTGATTGTTATTTTGGTGTTGACACCGATTTTAGTTCAGGTTGATTATGTTGATTATGATGATTATGATTAAGTCCTGGTCGGGGATCAGACATGGTATGAAAAATCCTAGCTTGGAGGGCTAGGTATTGGGAAATCCTAACCTGGAGGGTTAGGTGTTGAAAATCCTAGCTTGGAGGGCTAGGTGTGTGAAAAGTCCTAATTCGGAAGAGGTGGGTGAAAAGTCCTAGCTTGGAGGGCTAGGTGAAAAGTCCTAACTTGGAGGGTTAGGTGCAAATTTCCATCTTAGAGAATTAGGTGAAAAAGTCCGGCTTGGAGGGTCAGGTCCTAGCTTGGAGGGCTAGGTGAAAAGTCCTAACTTGGAGGGTTAGGTGCAAATTCCCAACTTGGAGGGTTAGGTGAAAAATCCTTAGCTTGGAGGGCTAAGGTGGATGGAACCCTAGCTTGGAGGGCTGGGTTGGAGCCGTGGATCGGTCTGGTGACCGATCAGGGATATTGGCACGCTGCTCCCTTGTGGATCAGTCGAGTTACCAATCCAGCAATGACTGATCAGTCTGGTGACCGATCAG
Organism: Boesenbergia rotunda; assembly: GCA_024364735.1. Lineage (NCBI taxonomy): Eukaryota > Viridiplantae > Streptophyta > Magnoliopsida > Zingiberales > Zingiberaceae > Boesenbergia > Boesenbergia rotunda. The sequence continues at coordinate 199,338 of JAGFNQ010001134.1, forward strand.
GCAGCAGGTGTTGCCTTGTTGCTTGGCTCCTGATCGGTCTGGTGACCGATCAGAGAGCAAGCAACTTCCTCACTGCCCTACTCCGGATCGGTCTGGTGACCGATCAGGGAGTGAACAGTAAGTTGAGTTCCCCTTTAGATCAGCTTCTGAATGGTCCGGTGACCGATCAGAGACTTAGGATTTGATTTTCGGAATTACTGTTCATCGAACCTGATCGGTCAGGGTGACCGATCAGGAATCATTTTGATCGGTCTGGTGACCGATCATGCTTCAGTCTGATCGGTCCGGTGACCGATCAGGCTTGTGTTGCTGTGAGGCTAGGAGTCCCAGCAAAATGGTGGATCAGTCCGGTGACCGATCCACAATCTCTGGATCGGTCTGGTGACCGATCACTTTAATTCAAACTGCCTGTCAGACGCTCTGATCGCATCTGACCACATCCGATTCTCTGCGCTAAGCTTCTGATTCTTGATTTACTAGTTGATATGCTGCTCTAACAATCTGATTAAGCTGCAGGTGACAGGGGAGGATTCAAACACTCAAGGAGAGTCAATGGAGAACTTTCCTTGGAGCAGGTTTGCCCGTTTTTCCATCTCTGGTTGCAACGGCCGAGCTCCAGACTGGAGCGGAGACTGGAGCTTGGCTGAGGGAAGCTCAGGGAGTCCAGGGATAGCTCAGTGGTAGCTGGCATTGGCAGATGAGCAGCTGGGAGCTGCATGGATGGTGTCATCTGATGCTTGGTGGAGAAACAAAAGCGAGAAGAAGACTTCGGTTGAAGCAGAGTTTCGAGAGTTCGAAAACGAAGTTCTTGCCGCGCCTTGTGTTCTCCACAACTTGCTTGCTGTGTTCCTGAAGTTGTCATCACCTCGAGCAAGCGATTGCATTCTTGAAGCAACCATCCATTACTTGAGTGCTTGAAGGAGAGAACAAGAGGCTTGAAGTCCGACAGTGGGAAGACACGAGGAAGGGTTTCTTGCATGAGATCGCCGCTGGGTGGAGCTCAGGAAAGCTTGCTGTGTTCTTATCTTTGCTGAGTGCTTGAGTAAGATCTTTCTTGTTGTTTCATTGAGCTTAAACATTTATCTGTGATTGAAACGCTGTGGAGAGGTTTCTCCACCGAGAAGGAGGTTGTCTTCTATCCGGTGCTTACCGGGGCTTGATCTGCCGACGATCAAGGGATCACCCACCTTAAGGAAACGTCAAAGAGTAGGGGCAAGTTATCCTCGAACCTTGTAAACCCTCCTTGTTTGCGATCTTGCGAGTTGTAGTTGTTTCCCTTCATTTTCTGTTTCTGCATTTTCTGTTTTCATACTTCCACTGTGCTACTAACAAAGTGAAGTGCAGAAATTGGATTTGGGTGAAAGTGATTGGCTATATTCACCCCTCCCCCCTCTCTAGCCATCCGAGTTCCAACAAGTGGTATCAGAGCTTGGGGCTCTGTTTACGGCTTAATATCCGAGAGTTATCAACAAGATGGCATTGAGAGAAGGCTTCTCCACCACCCGACCTCCATTCTTTGATGGCGCCGACTTCCAATATTGGAGATCAAAGATGGAATATTATTTGAAGATGGACATCAACACTTGGTTCGAGGTGAAGGAGGGATTCACCCCTCCTATGGATGATGAAGGCAAAGAACTTGAGTCATGGAGATGGACTGCCGAACAAACTCGAAAGAGTGAAGCCGACGCGAAGGCGGTTGTCACTCTACAATGTGGCATGAACAAAGACCAACTCATCAAGGTTGGTCCTTTCACAAGTGCAAAGGACTTGTGGAACAAACTCATCGAGCTTCACGAGGGCACCCGAGACTCAAGAATCGCAAAGAGGGATTTGTTCCTCAATCAACTCCAAAATCTCTCCATGAAGGAGAATGAATCGGTAAGTGAGCTCCATAGCCGGTTCAAGGAAGTCCTCAATGGGCTTCATTCGATTGATGAAAAGGTCGAGAATCGCGACCTTGTGAGGTATGTCTTGAAAGCCTTTCCAAGGAATGCTTTGTGGTCATCCATGGTGGATGCCTACAAAGTTTCCAAGGATCTATCCATTGTAAAGTTAGATGACTTATTTTGTGAGATGGAATTGCATGAAATGGCTAACAAAGGCCCCAAGGAGAAGGGGATTGCTTTAGTTGCAGGGGACCAGTCAAACAAGAAGAAGAAGGAGAAGGAAGTCTCTTCATTTTCATCCTCTTCCGAATCCGAGTCCGATTCCGAAGAAGATGGCAGCGGCTCCTCATCCTCCGAAATGACGAACTTTGTGAGAAGGATGATGAGAAGGGGTCGATGCTTCAAGAGTAGAGGTAACTCTAGTGAAGTTAAACTTGATTAGACTAATGCATCTTGCTTTGAGTGTGGTAGGAAAGGGCATTTCAAGAACGAATGCCCAAAGCTTAAGAAGAAGGAGGAGAAATCCAAAAAGAAAGAAGAAAAATTCAAGAAGAAGAAGAAGGCCTTGAAGGCCACTTGGGATGAGTCATCCTCTAGCTCATCCGATGAAGAGAAGGAGGAGAAGAGCACAAGGCATGTGGCACTTATGGCTCTAGGAGAGGAAAGCTGTGATGAATCTTCAAGTTCCTCAAACGCGGCTTCATCATCTTCGGATGATGAAGAGGTAACTTCTCCTGAGCTTGAAAAATATTATAGAGCAATTGCATGTTTAACTAGTATGCTTAAGAAGTCAAAAAATAAGGTTAAAGCATTGCAATTAAAAATTGATCAATTGAAATTATCTAGGGATGATAGCATTGATGATTTGCATGTTGAATTGTTAGAAGAAGAAATTAAATCATTGAAACTTGAAGTTGAAAAGTTGAAATCCTCTAAGGTTGAGGAAGTGAATGATTTGCATGATGACTCACTAGTAGAAGAAAACTAATCATTGAAGAGTGAAGTTGAGAAACTCAAGAATATTCTTGAGAAGTTCTCAACTAGCTCTAAGACCCTAGACATGATCTTAAATGCCCAAAGGGCGGTCTACAATAGGGCCGGTATTGGTTACCGTCCTAAAGAACCCTCATTTGTGTCTCTTATGTCTAGGACTGATATGAGACAATCTAGGACACTCAAGGTTCAAAAGAAAGTTGTCAAGGCATGGGTGCCTAAGTCTTGTTTAGTTGATGCTTTAGGTCCCAAGGTTTGGGTACCTAAAACTTCTATTTTTCGAATTGTGTAGGTTATGATTGAGGGGGAGCATCTATCAACTTGGTTCATTGATAGTGGATGCTCCAAACACATGACCGGGGATAGATAATTGTTTACCACACTTCACAAGAAAAGTAGAGGTAATATTTCATTTGGTAACAATGGTAGTCTTAAGGTCATAGGAATAGGAGACATTCAAATATCCGAATGTCTTAGAATATCAAATGTCCTTCTAGTCAAGGGGATGAAATTTAATCTCCTAAGTGTGAGTCAATTGTGTGACACGGGTTACACAATTGATTTCCAACCAAGTCAATGTCTAGTTAGACAACATGACACCTTGGACACGGTACTAGTAGGAACAAGAGTAGACAATATTTATCAAGTTTCATTTAAAAGTGCTACTAATGTTTCTGCTAAGTGTTTCATGTCGAAAGAAGAAGAGTCCACCCTTTGGCACTGGAGGCTAGCACATGTGAACATGAAGAACATCCGGAAGTTGGCCAACAAGGGGTTAGTTCATGGCTTACCAAGCATCAAGTATGAAAAAGACAAACTTTGTGATGCATGTCAAATGGGTAAGCAAACAAAATCTGCACATAAAGGTAAAAGCACTGTAAGTACTTCCACTGCATTAGATTTACTTCACATGGATCTATTTGATTGTAGTACTATCATATCATTGAATGGAAGTAGATATTGCTTTGTGATCATTGATGATTTCACTAGATATACATGGACTTACTTTTTAAAATATAAGGACCAAACCTTAGATGTTTTCATTTCTTTTTGTAGGAGGGTAGAAAATAAAAAATCATTAACAATTAAGACAATTAGAAGTGATCATGGAGGTGAATTTCAAAATCAAAGGTTTTTGGAATTTTGTCAAGATAGGGGTTATAAACATGAGTTCTCTACTCCTAGAACACCACAACAAAATGGTGTTGTAGAGAGGAAGAACCGTGTACTTCAAGAGGCAGCACGAAGCATGCTTAATGAGTACTCACTCCCGAGTTACTTATGGGCTGAAGCTGTAAATACAGCTTGCTATGTGCAAAACCGGGTCCTCATTCATAGGTTTTTAGGGAAGACTCCCCATGAACTTTGGTTTGGAAAACCACCTACGGTTAAACACCTTCGGGTGTTTGGTTGTAAGGTGTTCATTCTAAACACCAAGGATCATCTTGGAAAGTTCACGGCGAAGGCTGATGAAGGGATACTAGTCGGGTACTCCCTGGTTAGTAAAGCCTATCGAGTCTACAACAAAAAGTCTAGACTAGTTGAAGAATCTTCTGATGTTGTCTTTGAAGAAATTCCAAAAGTCAATGGTCAACCAGAAGATGAAGTCCAATTCGAACTTAGGAGACTAAGTTTGAATGAAAGTCCAAATGTTGTTGATGGTGATGAATCTGACGATGGTGAGCCTAGACAATCATAGATCAGCCGGATCCTGAGGCTGAACTTGTGTCTAGTGAGCCCATTCATGAAGCACCACCAACACCAAGGCAAACTAGATTAGCTTCTAGTCATCCCCAAGACCAAATTGTTGGAGACATCCATCATGGGGTTAGAACTAGATCATTCTTCCGGAATGAGGCTAATGAAGTTGCCCTGATTTCCGAAATTGAACCTAGGAAAATTGATGAAGCATTAAATGATCCCGATTGGATCATTGCAATGCAAGATGAATTAGGTCAATTCGAGAGGAGTCAAGTTTGGGACTTAGTCCCTAGACCTAAGAAGACCACCATCATTGGAACCAAATGGGTCTTCAAGAACAAATTGAACCATAAAGGAGAAATCATTAGAAACAAGGCACGCTTGGTAGCCAAGGGCTATAGTCAAGTTGAAGGCCTTGATTATGATGAGACCTATGCTCCCGTGGCACGATTAGAATCCATTCGATTGATGCTTGCATTTGCAGCACATCGTGGCTTCAAACTATACCAAATGGATGTCAAATCGGCCTTTCTAAATGGTTTGATTAGAGAAGAGGTCTACGTCGAACAACCTCCGGGGTTTGAGAGTTCCGAATTTCCAAACCACGTGTTCAAGCTCAAAAAGGCACTTTATGGCCTTAAACAAGCACCCCGGGCTTGGTATGAGCGGTTGTCGACGTTCCTAATTGAGAAGGGCTTCGTTAGAGGCCAAATAGACCCCACACTATTTCTACGCAGAGATGGTGATAATATTTTTGTAGCCCAAGTATATGTCGATGACATAATTTGTGGCTCAAACAATAGGGGCTATTTAAATGAATTCATTGGACACATGGAGAGTGAATTTGAAATGAGTCTAGTGGGAGAGTTGACTTTCTTCCTGGGACTTGAAATCAAGCAAACTCGCGATGGTATCCATGTGCACCAATCAAAGTATACACAAGAAATGCTTCGAAAATTCAATATGAGTGATTCAAAAGAGGTAACCACTCCCATGGCCACAAACACAAGATTAGACAATGATGAGAGTGGTAAACCCGTTGATTTGACTCAATATCGAAGCATGATAGGTAGTTTGCTATACCTCACAGCTAGTCGACCGGATATTCTATTTGCTGTGGGTATGTGCGCTAGGTATCAAGTTTGTGCCAAGGAATCTCACTTAATTGTTGTTAAGAGAATTTTGAGATATCTTAAAGGCACAATTGGAGTCGGTCTTTAGTACCCCCGTACTGAGTCATTTGATCCAATTGGCTATACGGATTCCGACTACGCTGGATGTAAGTTGGACCGGAAGAGCACGTGGGGGTTGCCAATTCTTAGGTTCATCCTTAGTAAGTTGGTCAAGTCGGAAGCAACATTGTGTTGCTCTCTCCACGACCGAGACAGAGTATATTGCCATGGGAGAGAGCGTATCGCAATTGTTGTGGATGATACATACTTTAGAGGACTATGGTTTGAGTTACAAGGGTGTGCAAGTGTTATGTGATAACATTAGCACAATTAACCTAACCAAGAATCCAGTCCATCATTCTAGGACCAAACACATTGAGGTGCGTCACCACTTCATTAGGGATCATGTAGCTAGGGGAGATATTGTACTCTCACATGTAGAGTCCAAATCAAACCTAGCTGACATTTTCACTAAACCACTCCCCGAAAATGAATTTAGTTTCCTAAGACGGGAGTTGGGAATGTGTCGTGCTTCATGAATTTCAAAATGCATTCAAACCCTTCATGATTATTTCGAAATTGTTGGGAAACAATTGGGTAACTTTGGGGACATCTCACACAAACTATAAGGTTTAACAAAACGTTTTTGTTTGCTAGATATGGGGTGAGATGTTAGGATCAACTAAATTTCTCAAAATGTCAATGCATCCCTTGAGGAATTAAGTTGACGAGATAATAATCACTTCGGTGACCAAGTATGGGGAAAACCATTGCATAACATATGTGTATATGGCTCCATGATCATACTTGGACATTCCAATCAAGGCAACTTGATTGGAAACCTGAATTTGATACAAACTTAGTTGAAATTGCTTGAATGATTGTTGATTGAGTTTGACTCCATTTGGATGGATCAAAGTGATTGTTGAACCTATAAGGACTTTTGATCCTTGTTCAGGGATCAATTTTAGTCATGAGATCATGTCCAAGGTCGATAAACTTCATCAGATCTCGTTGGAAAAATTCTGAAAATCTGAAACTGAATGTTTCAGATCGTATCAGGGAGTATCAGGAACCCTGATCGGTCACCGGACCGATCAGGCATAAGGCTGATCGGTCCCCGGACCGATCTGGCTCCATTCTATAACGATCGGTCCACAGACCGATCAGAGGGCATCAGTGACGTTACGAAATTCTGATCAACCTTACTGAGCCAGCCTGGATCGGTCCCCGGACCGATCTGGCACCCTATGGTGCTCGGTCCACAGACCGATCAGGGGTTCACAGTAAGCCTCCCAAGGCTACTGATCACTTCCTGATCGATCAGCCGATCGATCAGGGACATTCTGATCGGTCACCCGACCGATCAGGATCAGGCCAGTCCGATCAGGCCAGAGCCTGATCGGTCTGGGCACTATCAGATCGAACGGTGATCCGTTCAGGCGCATTAAAATCTGGTTGGTGGACCGATCCACCAACCAATTAAATCCTCTACAACCTCTCTTTCCCGAACCCTAGCGCCGAAAAACCTCCCACCTGTGCAATCTTTGTGTCGTGCGAAAGCTCTCCCAGTGCTTTCTTCTTCCTCGAGAGAGTCTCCACGTGTGCAGTCCTAAGGAGTTCTTCCGGGCTTTGTTTTCTTCCTGCTTCCTGCGGTGTTTTCTCGCTGAAAGGCCTTACGATCTCCCTCTTGCGTCGGGTTTTCTCCTACACAAGCTTGTTTTTCCAACCTCCAAGAACTTCACAAATGGCACCTAAGTAAGTGTTTGTCTTAGTTTTCCTTTCAAATCAGTTCATAAATTATGTTGTGAGGCTAACCATGTTTTGTGCCGTGATGTCTTATTGTTGTGTCGTGACCCTCTTGTATTGACCGTGACCCTTTTTACTTCATTTTATCACCTTATGATCAAATCTCATTTTCGGACTATTATTGTTCTTCTTTTGATCAAATGTTTTATCTCTTATTCACTGATTGGGTCTTGTCTTTTGATCTACCCTCGTGATTATTTTGGGTTGAATTCTTTCCGTGATCAATTCAATCAATCCAATCTCTAGAAAATCTTCCAAGGGCAAGGAACCCATAGAGGGCAGCGCAAAGGGGAAAGCCCCTTCTTCTTCTGCGCCCTCCAGAAGGCCTCAGCCTTCTTTAAGTTCTCGTTTTCCTAATGCTGCATGTGAGCAGGCATATCAATCTCGCACCTTCAAGCTACTTCCCTGCCGATCCATTGACGTTCCATTTCTGACTGAGTACTGTCCATCAATCATGGAGATTGTCACCTTTTATAATCTTGGTTTTCTCCTCTCTTTGGAGAGAACTATCAATCATGACCTAGTCTCAGAGTTCTATAACAACCTTCAGCAGGGACCTCAAGGAGGCTTCGAGTTCACCACTCGAGTCGCCAAGAGGAATCTTGATTTTTCTTACAAGATCTTGGCAGAGTATTTGGGTGGTCGACGATCACCAAACTTGTATTCAATCTACCCTAAGCTTCCTAACCCGTTAATGGCACCCTTTGCGGATGTGACTCCAGATGGCATCCATCAGTATTTCTTCGGTCATCCCCGCCCAGACGGTCTCGATGAGCTGGGCACTGATTTTCCTACCTTTGCGGCACTTCGTCTCTCTCCTACCAGTTACATCTTATTCAAGATCATCACAAATTGTATCCTACCAATCACTTCTAAGCCCCTATCTGAGATTCGACCCTATCACTGCCTGATGCTCTACGGCATGCACTGCCGTTTGGACTTCGACATCATGGAGAGCATCTTCCAGTCTATTTTATCCTATCGTGAGCCGAGTCGTCGCACGGTCTACATGCCGTTTGGTCATGTCATCACCGATTGGCTTATGTTGGTAAGTGTTGATGTCACCAAGGGCAGGACCATGCCCATGGTAAAACAAGACTGCAGACTTGGTCGACGGGCATTCGCCAAGTTTGGCATCATTGTTCGGGCACACGATCAGGCGTTGGTTTGGAAGGATGGTAGGGTGCTTGGTGAGCTACCGAGGGGAGGTCCACAGGTTCAGGCGCCAGTCGATGCTGCTGCGGATTACGATGATGAGCCCGAGCCAGATCTGCGCTGGCAGATCTCAGAGCTGGAGCAGACCTTCCAGCATGATTTTCAGCTGCGAGAGACTCATCGCGAGGAGGTCAGGTCACAGTTCCGATCCATCGATAGCAGGCTGACCTCGATCGAGACCGACGTTTCTGGAGTTCGCACTTTACAGCAGACATGGTACGATGAGTGGCGCCGCCATACATTTCCAGGGGATGCTCCTTCGGGCAGTGCTGCACCAGGGTCTGCGGATGCCACGATGGATGACCTCATGCACGATGACGACCCTCCCGCTGACGTTTGAGCTTGGATGCCTGCTGCCTTTTCTCATGATCTGTGTACTTGATCATTTTTGGTCTGTGTGACTTTTGGGCTATGTGCCCCATGACTTGCTTATTGTGGTCTTGCACCACACGTATCTGGATTTTGATGCATCTGTCTTGCATCGTGTGATTTCTCTGGATGTTTATGACTTGTTTCTTTTTGACTTTGATGCATGTTTTATCCTACTTTAGTTACTTCTTGTTGATGCTATGATGTACTATCTACATATTTGATCCATAGCTATCTTCATGCTTATGATGCCATGCTCATATGATACATATGCTTGTTTTGCCATGCCTATATGTTTTTTGTCATATGTATTCATATGCTTATCAAAAATCAATCTGTTGTTTTGGGATACCCCTAGGGTTGAGGGGGAGTATAGTTTAAACTTAACAGCCTTTCTAGACCCCTTTTCGGTGTTCGACAAAGGGGGAGAGTGTTGGTTGGTTAAGTTTAGGATGATCATATTGTAGGGGGAGGATCTGGATTCCCCTATGATTCAAAATTTGAGAAAATTGATTGAGAATCCCTAAACTTAAAATCGAGTTGTCAAACAACAAAAAGGGAGAGATTGTTGATGCAGTCTGGCCCTGATTGTTGTTTTGGTGTTGACACCGATTTTAGTTCAGGTTGATTATGTTGATTATGATGATTATGATTAAGTCCTAGTCGGGGATCAGGTATGGTATGGAAAATCCTAGCTTGGAGGGCTAGATGTTGGGAAATCCTAACCTGGAGGGTTAGGTGTTGAAACTCCTAGCTTGGAGGGCTAGGTGTGTGAAAAGTCCTAATTCGGAAGAGGTGGGTGAAAAGTCCTTGCTTGGAGGGCTAGGTGAAAAGTCCTAACTTGGAGGGTTAGGTGCAAATTCCCATCTTGGAGAATTAAGTGAAAAAGGCCTGGCTTGGAGGGTCAGGTCCTAGCTTGGAGGGCTAGGTTTGGAAAGTCCTAATCCGGAAGAGTTGGGTGAAAAGTCCTAGCTTGGAGGGCTAGGTGTAAAGTCCTAACTTGGAGGGTTAGGTGCAAATTCCCAACTTGGAGGGTTAGGTGAAAAATCCTTAGCTTGGAGGGCTAAGGTGGATGGAAGCCTAGCTTGGAGGGCTGGGTTGGAGCCCTGGATCGGTCTGCTGACCGATCAGGGATATTGGCACGCTGCTCCCTTGTGGATCGGTCGGGTGACCGATCCAGCAATGACTGATCGGTCTGGTGACTGATCAGGCAACAGGTGTTGCCCTGTTGCTTGGCTCCTGATCGGTCTGGTGACCGATCAGGGAGCAAGCAACTTCCTCACTGCCCTACTCCGGATCGGTTTGGTGACCGATCAGGGAGTGAACAGTGAGTTGAGTTCCCCTTTAGATCAGCTTCTGAACGGTCCGGTGACCGATCAGAGACTTAGGATTTGATTTTCGAAATTACTGTTCATCAAACCTGATCGGTCTAGGTGACCGATCAGGAATCATTCTGATCAGTTTGGTGACCGATCAGGCTTCACTCTGATCGGTCCGCTGACCGATCAGGTTTGTGTTGCCGTGAGGCTGGGAGTCCCAACAAAACGGTGGATCGGTCCGGTGACCGATCCACAATCTCTGGATCGGTCTGGTGACCGATCACTTTAATTCAAACTGCCTGTCAGACGCTCTGATCGCATCTGACCACACCCGATTCTCTGTGCTAAGCTTCTGATTCTTGATTTACTGGTTGATATGCTGCTCTAACAGTCTGATTAAGCTGCAGGTGACAGGGGAGGATTCAAACACTCAAGGAGAGTCAATGGAGAACTTTCCTTGGAGCAGGTTTGTCCATTTTTCCATCTCAGGTTGCAACGGCCGAGCTGCAGACTGGAGCTTGGCTGAGAGAAGCTCAGGGAGTCCAGGGATAGCTCAGTGGTAGCTGGCGTTGGCAGATGAGCAGCTGGGAGCTGCAGGGAGGGTGTCATCTGATGCTTGGTGGAGAAACAAAAGCGAGAAGAAGACTTCGGTTAAAGCAGAGTTTCGAGAGTTCGAGAACGAAGTTCTTGCCGCGCCTTGTGTTCTCCACAACTTGCTTGCTGTGTTCCTGAAGTTGTCATCACCTCGAGCAAGCGATTGCATTATTGAAGCAACCATCCATTACTTGAGCGCTTGAAGGAGAGAACAAGAGGCTTGGAGTCCTTCAGCGGGAAGACACGAGGAAGGGTTTCTTGCGTGAGATCGCCGCTGGGTGGAGCTCAGGAAAGCTTGCTGTGTTCTTGTCTTTGCTGAGTGCTTGAGTAAGATCTTTCTTTTTGTTTCATTGAGCTTAAACATTTATCTGTGATTGAAATGCTGTGGAGAGGTTTCTCCACTGAGAAGGAGGTTGTCTTCTATCCGGTGCTTATCGGGGCTTGATCTGCCGACGATCAAGGGATCGCCCACCTTAAGGGCACGCCAAGGAGTAGGGGCAAGTTATCCCCGAACCTTGTAAACCCTCCTTGTTAGCGATCTTGCTAGTTGTAGTTGTTTCCCTTCATTTTCTGTTTCTGCATTTTCTGTTTTCATACTTCCGCTGTGCTACTAATAAAGTGAAGTGCAGAAATTGGATTTGGGTGAAAGTGAAAGTGATTGGCTATATTCACCCCCCCCCCTCTCTAGCCATCCGAGTTCCAACATCTAGATCAACAATGAGTATGATTAGGTCGAGAGAGACCGAGGGATGAATATTCAAGTTGTACATAGGGGTACTTTATTTTTAGAGGTACACTAGATACGACCCACTTGAGAGGAGACCATATATTAAGCATCATTGATCGTTCCTCTTATGTAATTGATCTTTTGACTTGAGACCTTTAATTATTCTATGCGTAGAGGTATGTACTTTGATGCCTTAGAAGTAGGCTTAATTAGATTGTGATTAATATGATTGTTGGGTGTATGATAAAGTGTAGAGAGAATAGTATTGAGTCAATAAAAGAGTCATCATTCTCTTAGATTAGGGAGTTAACATCTTTGTCGCTTGATAGAGATATTAATGACTCAAAATCCATAGTCACGGGAGGAATGATTTATCATTCAAGAGAAGTTTAGGGGGCGCTTGGTATATATTCGGCAATGGGAATGGTAATGAGTTTGATTGAGGGGGTTATGGGTTTAGTGATAACCTAGTGAGGATTGGGTTATCAAATCAAGGGTATCATATCCATATTTTGATTCCGATTCCCTATACCAAGCATCATAAATGGTAATGAAATAGATTTCATTCTCATTCTCGTCTTCTAAACCCGCTTACCAAGTGCCCTCTTAATATATCTTGGAAATCAAGTAAAACAATTAATTTGGTGATGATGCATTTAGGATGTAGCTAGATGAAGAGATTAAATTACGCAGTAATCAGTTCTTGGTGGTTTATAGTTTATGACTAATATTTATTCGCTGGGTGATTAAAAACTATTTCTAAACGATTACCTTAGTTTGTGTATGGATTTACACTACACTCGTGTATATAACCTAGAGGGTCGCACACATATCAGGCAGACATAAACATTATCTATAATTGATTATTTTAGTGGATAGTAAAATTAATTAATTTATTATTTCTGAATTAGAATTAATTGGATTATTAATTAATTCTGAAATATTATGAGTAAGAACAGATAAAGATCAAATATAGATTTATTTGATCCAAAGAAGAGAAAGGGATGTGATCCCGGGAGAGATTCATTCGGTTCCGTTGATGGATCAATAGAAGTAGTCGGCAAAACAGTCAATTCCGAATTTGGCTAGATGGGTCTTGGTTATAAAAAGAGCCTCGAGGATATAGTTCATGAATACCTTTTACTGCTCGAAATCAGTTCTCCATCATGCTCTTTCTGCGATCATTTGTTCAAGTCTTGATGTTGTGACACCGAAAGACTCTCTAACAACACTAGTACCTCTTCAAACTTATAGTTGTCAATAAACTTGTATTATTTGTATTTATTTAAAGGAGATAGTAGTCTTGTTACTATACTCCTTTATCATTATACGAGTTTGCTTTTCTCATAAAGATTTCAGAGAAAAGCGCTATAGTGATTGTCTATTAAAAGTGATCAAGGATCGCAAGCCTTGAAGTAGTAGTTGCTGGACTACGAATCAAGTAAAATCAAACTATGTCTTTTACTTATTTCCACGGCTATTACTTTGATTTAGTTTTACGAAACAAGATGAAAAAGAAAAGATTTTAAACGATGGAGATTCTCCCCCCTCTCTCGAATGGTTGTACACTTTCTTCACTTCAAACATGGTTTGAGCAATTTTAAAAGTACAAAAAAATCTTTGTGTTTTTATTTAGTTTGGAGAAGTTGAAGTCTATTGATGATGGTCTCTTGAGCTCATATGTCAATCTTTAAAATTCATTAACACATGATGGATGCTCCAATGTTAATAGATCAAATTAAATTTTAGAATTATAGTTGTTAAGACACTCATTACCTAGGGAAGTAAAAAAGAGTGATTGATGTGCTGAATTATTTGAAAATAATAAATGGTTGCTATCCAAATTCTTACATCGCATATCGAGTTTTGATAACTATATAGGTTACAATTACATCTGTAGTTTTTCTAAGTTAAAGTTGATTGAAACTTATTTTCAATTAACTATGTCGCAAAAAACACTAAATGGATTTTTCTTATCTATCAAGAAAAAATTTATTGAAAAAAATTGATTAGGTAAACTTAATCAATACTTCATCTTAAAAAATATGAGACAATTAATATTCAATGGACTAGGTACGGATTCGTATCTGTCAATATTTAAATTTCATTAACACATGATGGATGCTCCAATGTTAATAGATCAAATTAAATTTTAGAATTATAGTTGTTAAGACACTCATTACCTAGAGAAGTAAAAATGAGTGATTGATGTGCTGAATTATTTGAAAATAATAAATTGTTGTTATCCAAATTCTTACATCGCATATCGAGTTTTGCTAACTATATAGGTTACAATTACATATGTAGTTTTTCTAAGTTAAAGTTGAATATTAAAACTTATTTTCAATTAACTATGTGGCAAAAAAGACTAAATGGATTTTTCTTATCTATCAAGAAAATATTTAATGAAAAAAATTGATTAGGTAAACTTAATCAATACTTCATCTTAAAAAATATGAGACAATTAATATTCAATATGTTGGATATTATTATTATCTTTATCAGGTGAGCTTATTTGTAAGTTGCACAAGTAAATACAATCTGAGCCCTTAAAGTGATCTAACTTATGTTTATTGGGTTTCGGATTATTGGATGCGGGTTCAATGTATAGAACCCTTTAGACCAATCTGTTATTATATATGGGTTGATAACAGATTGGATTGCTATATAAAGGGGAGGTCCCCAAGGGTTTAGGTGATTTTTTTGACCTAGTTTCTTGTTCCCCATTGACAAGAAACTTTACGGCGCCGTCAAACTTAAGCCTCTTGGAAGATTCTCCTTCTTCTTTTCGCTGCATCTTCTTCCATAAGGATCAAGCCGACGACGCTACGACAAGGACAATGGCTCTTCAATCAGGTTCCTTGTCTTTCGGTTTACACCTATTATTTCGTTATGCCATGATTCGATGAAACAATAGATCCATGCTTTTATATAGCTTGTGTTTTCTCTTTCGAATTCTTATTTTGTTTCTAGAATTCATGTGGTTAGGAGAAAACCCAAGTTCCATCCATTGGTATCAGAGCCTTGGCTTTGTTTCATCGTTTTTTTGGTAATAAAGTTTAATTTTTTTTCGTCGATTTATTGTATGTATGCTACATTAAGTTTTCCTAGTATAATACAATTTTTATCGTCGAAAATCATGTAAAAGAAAATTCTAGGATAGACTTGTTTTCTAAGTTTTCATATTTTATGTGAAACATATGAAAACGACGGAAGAACTATCATGTTTAATCTAATTTTTAGGTTAAAATGTGATGGTTTAATCGATTTACTTGGTCAATCAATTGATTATCAAGTCTAAAATTGTGAATAGAATAAATTTGATTTAATCAATTATCATCTTAAATTTGTGATAAGATGAATTAGAAATGATATTGATTAAATTTTTCTTATGGATGTTTTTTTTGCATAAAAAATGGTTTCACGGAAGAAAAAAAAATTATCACGTGAAAGTAAATGAAAGAAAAAAAATATATTATTATATACGTAAACAGTATATATATTATATATATATATATATATTAATGTACATAAATCGTATATATATTATAATATATATATATAAACTAATGCATTAAATATTCTCTTTAATGCATAATGATCAAGAAATTAAATAATATTATTTAATTATAGAACCATAAAGAAACTCTAATTTTTAAAGGAATGTTCTATACATGATCATGTAGTCATATATATTAAGTTTTAGATCGATTGGGATAATCAATTGGATCATACCATTTGATTACCATATGGTATCAATCGATTAATAAGCTTAATTTTGAGGTATTAAGACTAATAAAGAAATTATCTATTCGATTAAATATCTAGAATTTTCTTGGGTCTATCTACACAACGTGCTACTAAATTGAACTATTGTGTCGGCCCAAAGGAAGACACCTTAGGTCAGTTTAGCGTATTTTGTGTTGGTAGACATATATCTATGCTAAGAGTAATCGGCCTAAAGGAAGGTTGCTTTTATGCCAGATATATGTTCAAGATA
Organism: Boesenbergia rotunda; assembly: GCA_024364735.1. NCBI lineage: Eukaryota > Viridiplantae > Streptophyta > Magnoliopsida > Zingiberales > Zingiberaceae > Boesenbergia > Boesenbergia rotunda. The sequence continues at coordinate 215,126 of JAGFNQ010001134.1, forward strand.
GTTTACAATTATTGAACATAATTTATTTTTGTTCTGATCATGCACAAAATATGTCGGCCCAAAGGAAGACATATTGCGTGGCAGATTAAAGTTGTTGTAAACTATGAACCAAATTATAACTCATATAAAGTTTCATATTATGCGCACACAATGGGTCGGCCCAAAGGAAGGCACATTGTGTGGCCAATTAAAGGTTGAGTTATATCAGAGAGTACCGCTAACAAATTATATTTTAATCTACACTAAAATACAATGTTGTATTTGGTATCTCATAAGGAGTCCATTTAATATGCATTTAAAATTTTATTTATTTGCATAATTTTATTATATATATGTTATTGGCTTTAGTTAAATCGTGAGCTTAAATAAATTTTTTTTAGTACAATCTGTAACTGCCAACATTAATAACATCCCAACATTAACTGGTTCGAATTTTGCTGAATAGAAAGAATACATGATCGTAGTCTTAGGCTGCATGGACTTGGACTATGCATTAAGGAATGATCGTCCCGCACCTTTGACCAGTGCTAGCACTATAGAGCAGAGGGTTGAATTTCAGCTGTGGGAGAAATCAAATCGCATGAGTCTAAGCATCATGAAGCTTTCCATACCAGCACAAATAAAGGGCTCAATAATAGAGAGTGAAGATGCTAGGAGTTTCCTTAACCAACTGGCAGACCGATTCACCTCAAATGAAAAGGTCGAGACTACCACACTTCTTACGAAGTTGGTAACCATGCGGTACAGTGGTAAAGGAAACATAAGGGAGTACATTATGGAGATGTCCAATATAGCGACAAGTCTGAAAGCACTAAAACTCGATATGTCTGAGAGTATGTTAGTGCATTTCGTCTTGATGTCTCTGCCTGCACGGTTCACTCCTTTTAAGATATCGTATAATACTCAAAAGGAAAAGTGGACATTGAATGAGCTTATTGCTCAATGCGTGCAAGAGGAGGGGAGACTGAAGATTGAGACATCTGAAGTGCTCACTTAGCATCTGGTTCTCAAAATGCGAGCAAGAAGCGAAAGAGGATCAATAACAAAGGTAAGGGAAAGCAAACTGCAGATTCAAGAGGCAATGACCATAAGGAGCAAAAGAAGCAGGATAAGGAATCCACTTGTTACTTTTGCAAGAAGAAGGGTCATATGAAGAAAGACTGCCTCAAGTACGCCAACTGGCGTGTAAAGAAGGGTAAACTTCTCAACTTTGTTAGTTCAGAAGTCAATTTAGCTATTGTACCCATTGACACTTGGTGGATAGATACTGGTGCTACTACTCACATAAGTGTCACTATGCAGGGTTGTCTCAGGAGCCGACTTCCACTTGATGGTGAAAGATACATCTATACGGGGAATGAAAAAAAGCTGCAGTAGAGGCTATTGGTGTTTTTAGGCTTTATTTAGGAACTGATGTTTATTTGGATTTGGAGAATACATTCATTGTACCGTCTTTCAGACGAAACTTAATTTCAATTTCTTGTTTGTACAAATCAGGTTATTCTTGTTCATTTGGAAATGAAATGTTTAGTATTTTCTATATTCAATTTTGATTGGGAATGGTTCCTTGTTGATAAGCTTTATAAATTAAACACCTTTACTCCTACGACTGACAACGTGATAATGCATAATGTAGGTACGAAACGTAAATTGACCAACGAGAGTTCTTCTATGTTGTGGCATAGGCGTTTAGGACATATATCCAAACAACGCCTAGAAAGGTTAATGTCACATGGAATTCTTGATTCCCTTGACATGTCAGACTTTGATGTCTGCATAGAGTGTGTTAAGGGGAAGACAACTAACAAAAGGAACAAAGGGGCTACCGTTTAGTGACATTTTGGAGCTAATACATACAGATATTTTGGACCATTCCCTTAAGCATCTTGGAATGGACACACATTTTTATTAGTTTCATAGACGACTATTCTAGATTTGGCTATCTGTACCTTATTCATGAGAAGTCGCAATCTTTGGACATGTTCAAAATTTTCAAAGCGAAGTTGAACTTCAACTAGGTAAGAAAATTAAAGCCGTCCGATCCGACCGTGGAGGAGAATATTACGGTCGATATGATGGATCAGGTGAACAACGTCTAGACCTTTTGAAATTACCTTGCTGAGTGTGGGATTGTGCCTCAGTATACCATGCCTGGTACACCCAGTCAGAATGGTGTAGCTGAGGTCGCAATCGAACCCTAAAAGACATGGTGAGAAGTATGATGGCTTTCACTTCTCTACCGGAGTCTTTGTGGGGTGAGGCACTCAAGACTGCAGTTTACCTTCTCAATAGAGTACCTAGTAAGACAGTAACTAAAACCCCATTCGAGATGTGGACGGGTAGAAAGCCTAGCATTAGGCATTTACACGTCTGGGGTTGTCCAGCTGAGGCTAGGCCTTACAAGCCTAATGAAAAGAAACTGGACTCAAGAACTGTTAGCTGCAATTTTGTAGGTTACTCTGAGAGATCAAAGGGGTATAAATTTTATGATCCATCTAATAGATCCTTCTTCGAAACGGGAAATGCCAAGTTTATTGAGGACAGTGGGAGCGATAAAGTCAGGGAAGTATCTTTTGAGGAAAGCGTTGGCAATCCTCCTATTGTCACTACTAGTGCAATCAGTGGTGGTATGGTTACCATACCACACATTATGGATATTGCACATCCAGTGAGCGTAGTGAACCAAGATATTCCCATGACATCTCCAATGCAATTGGAGGAGCCTACCACTGAAATTGAAGTATTGCCTCATATTGATGAGCAAGTACCTCAACCACCTCAAACACAAGTGCCCTTAAGGCGATCCACAAGGGAACGGAGAAGCACGAATTCTCGTGATTATGTTTATCTCCAAGAGCATGAGTTTGATATAGGGTTGGAAAGTGATCCTACATCTTTCCAAGAAGTCAAACAATGCTCTAACCCTGAAAGGTGGATTAACGACATGCAAGAAGAGTTGAAGTCTATGACAGACAATGACGTTTGAGAACTTGTCGAATTGCCTGAAGGTTCGAAACCCGTTGGTTGTAAATGGATATTTAAAACCAAGCGAGATTCGAAGGGCAATATCGAAAGGTATAAGGCTCGTCTTGTTGCCAAGGGATTCACTCAAAAGGAAGACATTGATTATAAGGAGACTTTCTCACCTGTGTCGACGAAAGACTCCCTTAGGTTAGTCATGACACTTGTAGCTCATTTTGATTTGGAGCTACATCAAATGGACGTAAAGACTGCATTCCTCAATGGAGACATAGAGGAGTCTATATATATGGTGCAACCGGAGAACTTTGAGTCCTCAGACTCAAAGCACCTAGTATGTAGATTAAAGAAGTCTATTTATGATTTAAAGAAGGCATCCCATCAATGGTACCGAAAATTTGATCAAGTGGTTACCTCATTTGGATTTAGAGAGAACCCCGTTGATCAGTGCATATATGTCAAGTTCAGTGGGAGCAAGTTTGATATACTTGTTTTGTACGTGGATGATATATTGCTTGCGAGCAATAATAAGAGTTTACTGCATGAAACCAAGTCATTTCTACCTGGTAAATTTGAAATGAAAGATCTTGGTGAAGCATCTTTTGTTCTAGGCATTCAGATATGTCGTGATCGATCAAGAGGCATTCTTGGACTTTCACAACAAGCCTATATTGAGAAGGTGCTTATAAGGTATGGCATGCAGAACTGTACACCTGGTGACACACCTGTGTCAAGAGGTGACAAGTTCAGTTTGCAGCAGTGTCCACGACTTGAACTTGAAATAAAGGAGATGGAACAATTCCCATATGCATCAGCAGTGGGAAGTCTCATGTATGCACAAGTTTGCACTCGACCAGATATAGCATTTGTAGTTGGGATGTTAGGCAGATATGTTAATAACCCAGGACCGTCGCACTGGAAAGCAATTAAAAGAGTGATGCGGTATTTGCAAAGAACTAAAAGACACATGCTCACGTATCGGAGGTCAGATCATCTGGAGGTGATTGGTTATTCAGACTCCGATTTTGCTGGATGCTTAGATAGCAGGAGGTCCACTTCAGGCTACATCTTCATGCTTGCTGGAGGGGCTATATCTTGGAAGAGCGTCAAGCAGACGCTAGTAGCTACTTCTACTATGGAGGCAGAATTGGTAGCATACTATGAAGCATCCAATCACGGGATTTGGCTGCGGAACTTCATCACAACATTGCATATCGTTGATGGCATTGACAGACCACTGAGGATCTACTGTGATAATAAAGCTGCAGAACTTATGCCAAGAACAACCAGCAGTTCGTCGAAGTCCAAGCACATCGACATTAAGTTTCTAGCGGTTAAAGAGAGAGTTCAGAGTCGTCAGATCATGGTAGAGCACATCAGCACAGATTCCATGTTGGCCGATCCACTTACCAAAGGCTTGGTGCCAAGGTGTTTCATGCGCATGTTGTGGATATGAGGAGTTCTTCTTATGGAAGAAGAACTCATCTAGTGGGAGTCTGTATTTATTTTATTGCTCTATGTTAATAAAGAAACTTTTTTTTTATTATTGTACGTACCTAAAGTTCAAAAAATAATAATGGGAATTCATATGTTTGTTTGATGCTCTGAATACGATATCATGATTTACTACTGCTGTTTAGCATTTGGTGTTTGTAAATATGATACAGATTCCTTTTGGAATCATAAAGTTTGGATCATGATTTGCTGTTGCAGTTTAGCATAAGGTGTTTGCAAATATGATCAGACTCTTTTGAGTCGCTTTGGACCAGTTGGAAATTGACATGTACTGATCACATTTCATGTAATTTCAACTCTATACATCCGCATCTTGATCTATGTCGTTAATGACATTGGTATTGTGATTACTGTTGGGGCTTGTTACGATCATATACAGTAGCTATGACCTCTTTAGTCCTATACCAATGAAGTTAATGGACCAGATTGTTTATAGGGGTATCTTGTACCCATAAAGTTTGATATCAACTAAAGTTTTGCTTGTATTTACTATACAACTCACATATAGCCCAAGTGGGAGATTGTTGGATATTATTATTATCTCTATTAGGTGGGCTTATTTGTAAGTTGCACAAGTAAATACAATCTGAGCCCTTAAAGTGATCTAACTTATGTTTATTGGGTTTCGGATTATTGGATGCGGGTTCAATGTATAGAACCCTTTAGACCAATCTGTTATTATCTATGGGCTGATAACAGATTGGATTGCTATATAAAGGGAGGTCCCCAAGGGTTTAGGTGATCTTTATGACCTAGTTTCTTGTTCCCCATTGACAAGAAACTTTACGGCGCCGTCAAACCTAAGCCTCTTGGAAGATTCTCCTTCTTCTTTCCGCTGCATCTTCTTCCACAGGGATCAAGCCGACGACGCTACGACAAGGACAATGGCTCTTCAATCNATATATATAAATATATATATATATTATATATATATATATATATATAATATATAATTAATAAACTAATGCATTAAATATTCTCTTTTAATGCATGATGACAAAAAAAATAATATATTTAATTATAAACCATAAAGAAACTCTAATTTTTAAAGGAAGTTCTATACATGGTCATGTAGTCATATATATTAAGTTTTAGATCGATTGGGATAATCAATTGGATCATACCATTTGATTACCGTATGATATCAATCGATTAATAAGCTTAATTTTGAGGTATTAAGACTAATAAAGAAATTATCTATTCGATAAATACTAGAATTTTCTTGGGTTTATCTACACAACGTGCTACTAAATTGAACTATTGTGTCGCCCAAAGGAAGACACCTTAGGTCGGTTTAGCGTATTTTGTGTTGGTAGACGTATATCTATGCTAAGAGCAATCGGCCCAAAGGAAGTTGCTTTTTATGCCAGATATATGTTCAAGATAGTTTACAATATTGAACATAATTTATTTTTGTTCTGATCATGCACAAAATATGTCGGCCCAAGGAAGACATATTGCGTGGCAGATTTGTTGTAAACTATGGACCAAAATATAACTCATATAAAGTTTATATTATGCACACATGGTCGCCAAAGGAAGGCACATTGTGTGGCCAATTAAATGTTGAGTTATATCAGAGAGTACCGCTAACAAATTATATTTTAATCTACACTAAAATACATTTGTATTTGGTATCTCATAAGGAGCCCATTTAATATGCATTTAAAATTTTATTTATTTCATAATTTTATTATATATATATGTTCTGGCTTTAGTTAAATCGGAGCTTAAATAAATTTTTTTTCAGTGCAATTGTACTGCACATTAATAACATCCCAACATTAATGGTTCGAATTTTGCTGAATGAAAGAATATGATCGTAGTCTTAGGCTGCATGGACTTGACTATGCATTAAGGAATGATCGCCCCACACCTTGACCATGCTAGCCTTATAGAGCAGGAGGCTGAATTTCAGTTGATGAGAAATCAAATCGTATGAGTCTAAGCATCATGAAGCTTTCCATATCGGCACAATAAAGAGCTCATAACAAGAGGAAGATGCTAGAGTTTCTTAACCAACTGGCAGACGATTCATCTCAATGAAAAGTCGAGACTACCACACTTCTTATGACGTTGGTAACCATGCGGTACAATGGTAAAGGAACTAAGGGATACATTATGGAGATGTCCAATATAGCGACAAGTCTGAAAGCACTAAACTCGATATGTCTGAGAGTATGTTAGTGCATTTCGTCTGATGTCTCTGCTTGCACGGTTCACTCCTTTTAAGATATCGTATAATACTCAAAAGGAAAAGTGGACATTAAATTAGCTTATTGCTCAATGCGTGCAAGAGGAGGGGAGACTGAAGATTGAGACATCTGAAAGTGCTCACTTAGCATCTGGTTCTCAAAATGCGAGCAAGAAGCGAAAAAGGATCAATAACAAAGGTAAGGGAAAGCAAACTGCAGATTCTGGAGGCAATGACCATAAGGAGCAAAAGAAGCAGGATAAAGAATCTACTTGTTACTTTTGCAAGAAAAAAGGTCATATGAAGAAAGACTGCCTCAAGTACGCCAACTGGCGTGCAAAGAAGGGTAAACTTCTCAACTTTGTTAGTTCAGAAGTCAATTTAGCTATTGTACCCATTGACACTTGGTGGATAGATACTGGTGCTACTACTCACATAAGTGTCACTATATAGGGTTGTCTCAGGAGCCAACTTCCACTTGATGGTGAAAGATACATCTATACGGGGAATGGAAAAAAGGCTGCAATAGAGGCTATTGGTGTTTTTAGGCTTTATTTAGGAACTGATGTTTATTTGGATTTGGAGAATACATTCATTGTACCGTCTTTCAGACGAAACTTAATTTCAATTTCTTGTTTGGACAAATCAGGTTATTCTTGTTCATTTGGAAATGAAATGTTTTGTATTTTCTATAATTCAATTTTGATTGGGAATGGTTCCTTGATTGATAAGCTTTATAAATTAAACACCTTTACTCCTACGACTGATAACGTGATAATGCATAGTGTAGGTACGAAACGTAAATTGACTAACGAGAATTCTTCTATGTTGTGGCATAGGCGTTTAGGACATATATCCAAACAACGCCTAGAAAGGTTAATGTCACATGGAATTCTTGATTCCCTTGACATGTCAGACTTTGATGTCTGCATAGAGTGTGTTAAGGGGAAGACAACTAACAAAAGGAACAAAGGGGCTGACCGTTGTAGTGACGTTTTGGAGCTAATACATACAGATATTTGTGGACCATTCCCTAAGGCATCTTGGAATGGACACACATATTTTATTAGTTTCATAGACGACTATTCTAGATTTAGCTATCTGTACCTTATTCATGAGAAGTCGCAATCTTTGGACATGTTCAAAATTTTCAAAGCCGAAGTTGAACTTCAACTAGGTAAGAAAATTAAAGTTGTCCGATCCGACCGTGGAGGAGAATATTACGGTCGATATGATGGATCAGGTGAACAACGTCCAGGACCTTTTGCAAATTACCTTGCTGAGTGTGGGATTGTGCCTCAGTATATCATGCCTAGTACACCCAGTCAGAATGGTGTAGCTGAGCGTCACAATCGAACCCTAAAAGACATGGTGAGAAGTATGATGACTTTCACTTCTCTACCGGAGTCTTTGTGGGGTGAGGCACTCAAGACTGCAGTTTACCTTCTCAATAGAGTATCTAGTAAGACAGTAACTAAAACCTCATTCGAGATGTGGACGGGTAGAAAGCCTAGCATTAGGCATTTACACGTCTGGGGTTGTCCAGCTGAGGCTAGGCCTTACAAGCCTAATGAAAAGAAACTGGACTCAAGAACTGTTAGCTGCAATTTTGTAGGTTACTCTAAGAGATCAAAGGGGTATAAATTTTATGATCCATCTAATAGATCTTTCTTCGAAACGGGAAATGCTAAGTTTATTGAGGACAGTGGGAGCGATAAAGTCAGGGAAGTATCTTTTGAGGAAAGCGTTGGCAATCCTCCTATTGTCACTACTAGTGCAATCAGTGGTGGTATGGTTACCATACCACACATTATGGATATTGCACATCTAGTGAGCGTAGTGAACCAAGATATTCCCATGACATCTCCAATGCAATTGGAGGAGCCTACCATTGAAATTGAAGTATTGCCTCATATTGATGAGCAAGTACCTCAACCACATCAAACACAAGTGCCCTTAAGGCGATCCACAAGGGAACGGAGAAGCACGAATTCTCATGATTATGCTTATCTCCAAGAGCATGAGTTTGATATAGGGTTGGAAAGTGATCCTACATCTTTCTAAGAAGTCAAACAATGCTCTAACCCTGAAAGGTGGATTAACGCCATGCAAGAAGAGTTGAAGTCTATGGCAGACAATGACGTTTTGGAACTTGTCGAATTGCCTGAAGGTTCGAAACCCATTGGTTGTAAATGGATATTTAAAACCAAGCGAGATTCGAAGGGCAATATCGAAAGGTATAAGGCTCGTCTTGTTGCCAAGGGATTCACTTAAAAGGAAGACATTGATTATAAGGAGACTTTCTCACCTGTGTCGACGAAAGACTCCCTTAGGGTAGTCATGACACTTGTAGCTCATTTTGATTTGGAGCTACATCAAATGGACGTAAAGACTGCATTCCTCAATGGAGACATAGAGGAGTCTATATATATGGTGCAATCGGAGAACTTTGAGTCCTAAGACTCAAAGCACCTAGTATGTAGATTAAAGAAGTCCATTTATGATTTAAAGCAGACATCCCGTCAATGGTACCGGAAATTTGATCAAGTGGTTACCTCATTTGGATTTAGAGAGAACCCCGTTGATCAGTGCATATATGTCAAGTTCAGTGGGAGCAAGTTTGTTATACTTGTTTTGTACGCGGATGATATATTGCTTGCGAGCAATAATAAGGGTTTACTGTATGAAACCAAGTCATTTCTATCTGGTAAATTTGAAATGAAAGATCTTGGTGAAGCATCTTTTGTTCTAGGCATTCAGATCTGTCGTGATCGATCAAGAGGCATTCTTGGACTTTCACAACAAGCCTATATTGAGAAGGTGCTTATAAGGTATGGCATGCAGAACTGTACACCTGGTGACACACCTGTATCAAGAGGTGACAAGTTCAGTTTGCAGCAGTGTCCACGACTTGAACTTGAAATAAAGGAGATGGAACAATTCCCATATGCATCAGCAGTGGGAAGTCTCATGTATGCACAAGTTTGCACTCGACCAGATATAGCATTTGTAGTTGGGATGTTAGGCAGATATGTTAATAACCCAGGACCGTCGCACTGGAAAGCAATTAAAAGAGTGATGCGGTATTTGCAAAGAACTAAAAGACACATGCTCACGTATCGGAGGTCAGATCATCTGGAGGTGATTGGTTATTCAGATTTCGATTTTGCTGGATGCTTAGATAGCAAGAGGTCCACTTCAGGCTACATCTTCATGCTTGCTGGAGGGGCTATATCTTGGAAGAGCGTCAAGTAGACGCTAGTAGCTACTTCTACTATGGAGACAGAATTGGTAGCATACTATGAAGCATCCAATCACGGGATTTGGCTGCGGAACTTCATCACAACATTGCATATCGTTGATGGCATTGATAGACCACTGAAGATCTACTGTGATAATAAAGCTGCAGAACTTTATGCCAAGAACAACCGCAGTTCGTCGAAGTCCAAGCACATCGACATTAAGTTTCTAGCGGTTAAAGAGAGAGTTCAGAGTCGTCAGATCATGGTAGAGCACATTAGCACAGATTCCATGTTGGCCGATCCACTTACCAAAGGCTTGGTGCTCAAGGTGTTTCATGCGCATGTTGTGGATATGGGAGTTCTTCTTATGGAAGAAGAACTCATCTAGTGGGAGTCTGTATTTATTTTATTGATCTATGTTAATAAAGACAAACATTTTTTATTTTGATTATTGTACGTACCTAAAGTTCAAAAAAAATAATAATGGGAATTCATATGTTTGTTTGACGCTCTGAATACGATATCATGATTTACTACTGCTGTTTAGCATTTGGTGTTTGTAAATATGATACAGATTCCTTTTAGAATCATAAAGTTTGGATCATGATTTGCTGTTGCAGCTTAGCATAAGGTGTTTGCAAATATGATCAGACTCTTTTGAGTCGCTTTGGACCAGTTGAAAATTGACATGTACTGATCATATTTCGTGTAATTTCAACTCTATATATCCGCATCTTGATCTATGTCATTAATGACATTGGTATTGTGATTACTGTTGGGGCTTGTTACAATCATATTCAGTAGCTATGACCTCTTTAGTCCTATACCAATGAAGTTAATGGACCAGATTGTTTATAGGGGTATCTTGTACCCATAAAGTTTGATATCAACTAAAGTTTTGCTTGTATTTACTATACAACTCACATATAGCCCAAGTGGGAGATTGTTGGATATTATTATTATCTCTATTAGGTGGGTTTATTTGTAAGTTGCACAAGTAAATACAATCTGAGCCCTTAAAGTGATCTAACTTATGTTTATTGGGTTTCGGATTATTGGATGCGGATTCAATGTATAGAACCCTTTAGACCAATCTGTTATTATCTATGGGCTGATAACAGATTGGATTGCTATATAAAGGGGAGGTCCCTAAGGGTTTAGGTGATCTTTATGACCTAGTTTCTTGTTCCCCATTGACAAGAAACTTTACGGCGCCGTCAAACCTAAGCCTCTTGGAAGATTCTCCTTCTTCTTTCCGTTGCATCTTCTTCCACAGGGATCAAGCCGACGACGCTACGACAAGGACAATGGCTCTTCAATCAGGTTTCTTGTCTTTCGGTTTACACCTATTATTTCGTTATGCCATGATTCGATGAAACAATAGATCCATGCTTTTATATAGCTTGTGTTTTCTCTTTCGAATTCTTATTTTGTTTCTAGAATTCATGTGGTTAGGAGAAAACCCAAGTTCCATCATGTGATTCTCAATGAAGTGTCTTTTAGAGCTGTTGAAGGGAAGGGATTTGTAGAATTATTGCATAAATTACAACCAAAATTCAAAATTCCTAATCGAAAGAAAGTTGTAAGTATGGTTTATTATCTATTCTTAGTTGAGAAAGTTAAGATACAAAGTTTAATCTACAATCAAAGGGTAAGTATCACAACTGATACTTGAACATCTATTCAAAACATAAATTACATGGTAGTGATAGCTCACTTGTTGGATATCGATTGGAAGTTACATAAAAGAATTATTAACTTTGCAAAAATCACTAGTCATGTAGGGGAAGAAATTGGTAAGATGTTTGAGATTTGTCTCAGAGAGTGAGGGATAGAAAAAGTCATTTCCATTCATGGGAGAATGGAGACTTTTGTACACTTTCTGAAAAAGTTTTATGATGCGATTTTTGGAGCTAAGTGCATCAACAACTCCTACATCCCAATTGATTTATCAATCAATGATTGCACTACAAATTGAGATTGAGAGAGAGAATTGATGATTCTGGTCCGACTCTTCAAAAGGTACCATGTGCAATGAAGTCAAAGTTTTGCAAGTATTGGGGGAATTGGGATAATATTAACCCTTTGATATTTATTGGAAATATTTTGGACCCGAGGAGCAAATTTCAGATGATCAAAGTAAGTGTCAAAAACTTTGGAGGTACTCACTCCTACAAGAATCCAAGAGTTCGTTGATAAGATCAAACAAAACTTGGGAACTTTATGGACGGAGTACAAAAGAATAAGTGATTTAATGAATGTTGACGGTCAAAACTATGCAAATAGAGTGTGATGGTGGAGATGTCGATACTAGTGGTGGTGGTCTTTGTGACGAATTGTTTAATGATGTGAAAGCACAAATGAAGAAGAACACTTCAAGTGATATCCAATGAAGTGGATAAGCACCGCCTATGAGATTGAAAAGCCATTGAATCAATCTTTTAATCTTTTGGAGTGGTGGAAAGGAAGTGAAACTAGATACTCAATCCTTTCACTTATTGCCAAGTATATTTTTGCAATTTCATCTCAACTGTTACTAGTGAGTCTGCTGTTAGCTTGGGCAAAAGGGTTGTGAATCCTTTTAGGAGCAGTTTGAGTCCTAAAATGATACAAGCATTGGTGTGCATTGGCTAAGAGCAGAGGAGTTCAGTTTTTAGAAAGATCCAATGGATCATTGTGACCTTGAATTATATAAGGAAATTGAAGAAATTGAAAAGCGTAAGACTTTTTATTTTATTAAATTTAAATTTAAATTTAAATAATATTTATCATCGTTGATCTAACATGAATATAAAGCTTCTTTTTACAGCCGCAAATGTTACTCAAGCTCAAGTTACTTGTTCTACTTCTACCTACATTTTGGTTCAACTTGAAGAGTAAGATTATATTTATATTGCTAGTTGTATGTATTATTCTTTTAGAAAATGACTTGATCTGACCTAATGCAAATTACTTAAATACTGGATTTATATTGATATCACTTTCTTTTATAATCCATACTATTTATATTGCTAGTTGGATACTTAAATGATGGTGTTAATATGAAACTATAGGGTTCTTTGTGCATTCTCGTTCCCGGTGGTTTTGGTGTATGTGGAGTGCAAGAAATGGTATTAATGTATTATCAGTCAAATATGCCAAGAAACATAAAATTCTATACCTTGACATTTGCTTTGGAATGTAGATTTTGTGATTGAGATCTTTGGATTGTATTCTTCTTTATGTAATTTTATGTTTTATTATAATTACAATGGTGTTTTGTAAATCTCTTTGGATGTTTTATAATTAGAATGATTTTAATATAACTTTCGACTCGAATATCAGAATGAGACGATCTTTTTTTTTAATTATAGATCTCTCAATGAGCTTCGATTAAAAAGAAATTATCTTATTCTGATATCCAAGTTAAAAATAATGGGGTTCGAAAATTTATTACACGGTGTTATTATCTATTCGATAACAACAATAGCTGTTATATGTTGTAATAGCTACTGCACAACTACTTAACAATAGCTGCTATAATTATGTAGCAAAATTTTGAATACCAAAACTTTTGACTCGATATCAAATGAGATAATTTTTTTAATCGAAACTCGTTCACAGTTATCATCAAGTAGCAGTAACATGTAGCAAGTACTATGCAATAATTACTACAACGTATAGCAGCTACTGCATAATAACTGTTATAATTGTGTAAGAAATAATACATGTGTCAGATAATTCAAGTTCTTTAGGTTATCAATTAGAGTTTTACAAGATAATTCAAATCTTTTAGGTGATCAATTAGAGTTTTATGATTATTGTTATGTTTGGTCAGTAACGACTGTGGGAGATGTTTCTACCATATATAATCTGCTATCTGGATTTGTTATAAATAAAAAGAGAAAGCATAAAACTCTTATTTTATCAAGTATTTTTAACACTTTTGTAGCCTTGTTTCGAACAAATGAGAAAAGCGATCTGCTCCGACTTTCAAATTTTAAAATGCACTGATTTAATGCTCCACTTGTAACTATATTTTGATTGCAACTTTTTTTTTACTGGTATACTTTTTCTCCAGATATTTTCTGAATTTGTGAATATATTAACTTGTAAATCTCCTTAATCTATCCATCCCTTTATTCTCTAATCCATTTAAAATTATTAGAATAAAAATTTTTGGTATAAATTATATGCCGTACTAAATTTCAATATATCAAAATTTTCAATATGAAAATTTAAGTATCGGTATGAATTTTTTTATACCGAATTTTTTACTACATAAATTTTCTAGTAAACTAAATATTATATGCTATAGAATAGTGCTGAAGATTTTTTTTTTAAAAAAAAATTAAATTATTAAAATCTTTCAGCTGTCTCATAAAATAGTAAACAATTTAGAATTTTTTTTAATGAAGGTTTGGATGCAAAGAGAAAAATATTAAAGCAATTTAAGAAATAACAACAACAACAAATCCAACCAGGAAGAAAGTATTGCCAGTGCCTTCAAATATGTGAAAGAGCCTTCTGAGGAAGCTTCAGCTTCTGACCCCGCAAGCCGTTCCAAAAATCTCGTGCACTCATGACCTTCTTCCCAGGAGGTTGAAGCTCTAGAACCTGGCAGCCAAATGCAAAAGAAAAGAAACCATCAAGAATTGTCCAAGTCCAAGCCTTCATAGCTTCAACAACAAAGTATTCTGTTACAATCCACCTCAAGCCAAGAATCGCCAGCACATGGGACCAGCAATACGCTACGAGAATAAATTATCTCATTTCCGCCTCCATCAACGTCTGTGGCATCAGAGATCCTAGTTGTAGTGATCTTTATCTCAACCACGTTGGCATTACCGTTCATGTCAATCACTTTGAACTTGGCACGAGTTCCTGGCCAATCTGCAAATGCTCGTACCTGACAAAGTGTGTTCTAATCATTCATACTAGTGTAATATCTATTACCTGCAAATGGGAAGCATGAGTAGATCCAATCTCATTTAAGAAAACATGGACGCGGCGGTCATGAAGTTACCTTGTTGTGTATTGTTTTAGCATGTTGGTCAAATGATAGACATGACTCATCGTTGGTCAACTACAGGAAAAAAAAGGAAGAGATGAATGAATGTGTAGAACGATACTTTAAGAAGTAATTAATGAACACATGAGGAGAGTGCCCACAACTTATACAGGCTAATTATCTATTTTGATTTTTGGACAAAAAAAAATTCTAGTACAAACGTAGCCCAAACAACTTGTTACCTTTGGTGCCAAAGAGGCTTTAGAGTGATCCTGTGGTTGTGCTTTCAATTTTGCAGTACCATCCAAAATATGTGGAAGTTCACGAAGAAGTAATCCAGATCCTATTCATACAAATAAAAGGAGTAAGTCTCTTCAAAAAAAAAAAAACTTGTCATGCTTCCAAGAAGTTTCCACAAAGATGTAATGTGAAATTAACTGCATCGCCTATCTACATAAGACCACAGAGATGGTGCGCGTGCAAAGAGAGCAAAGGCTGAAGAGAGCGAAGGTTGTCGTGGGATGGAATTAATTGAAACCCAACCTTAGCGGTCAATTCCCAATTTAAATGACCTAATTAAATTTAAATTACTTAATTAAATTTTAAGAGAATTATCCTCTAAAATATTATATAAATCTATTTTAAATTCTAAAAATTTCTAAATAAATTTTATTTATTTGAATTTATTTATTTTACATGTCATTAACTAATTATTATTATTAATCAAAAAATTATTATTATTATTATTCATTTAATTACTAAATTCATTCTAATAAAATTTTAAAACATAAATTCTATTTATTTATTTTATACATCCGCACCGTGATCATTCCGTGAAATAATATTGGAATAGGAATAAGGAGTTAGCTTCCATTCTTACAAACTATGCATAGGTCTATCGCCGATATTGGACCAAGGGAGATGCCCTTCGCAATTTGCTTACACTGAATCAATATCCTAGCTCCGCCCCTGCTCGCGCGAAGCCCTGCGTTGAAGGCACAAGGCGTGTCGGTGTCATCGTCGTGTTGGTCGGTGGACAGAACAAGATGTTTTTGCCATGCCGCCCAGTATGATATGAAATTTTAAACCATGCCTGGCTCTACGTGTGGAGGAAGCACACACAGAATGCAGAATTAGGGAAGTTGCAGCTTGGGCATTAGCATTGGGGCCTAGGAGGACAGTGGTCCTCATCAAAAGTGAAGATGACAGAGTCAGTTATGATGTGGACGGAGCCAGAAGGTGTTAATTATTGTGATTGATAGAACTAAGTTGTCTTAGAGATTAACGAGGAAGATGGTTGGCAGCAACTTTCAAAGCCTACTATGACTCTACCATGACGTGGGGAGATTGGTCATTCTTAAGGATTGACAGGGATGATGGTTGGTAGTGACGTTCAACTATGACTTAATTGTGAGTCAATCTCTTAACATTACAAACTTGATAAACAAATAACCAATTTCTAAATAATTTTCCTACTGTCTTAACTCTTAACTACTCTAAAAACTACAACTTTTAGAAACTTGTAGAAATATAATTTACATTTCTAACTTAATTGTTTTTTCTAGTTTTAAACCTAAATTTGTACTACATCACAAATTTTGCCATCAAGCTCTTCCCTGAACCAACATGCCATATAGTTTATTTTTTACTCTTATTAAGTTTAGTTATAGTGGAAGGAAAGAGCAAGAAACTTCATCCAAGTTGCTAAGGTTTACTGAACTAAACATGTCTTCTACACTGAAATGTGAAAACAAGCTCGCGAAGGAAACTGCATGAAATTGAATCACTCATCAACATTGACAAACTATGTTTCGCCAGGTTACAAGTTTGGCCTGTGAATCAATTGGTTTGATGGAAGTCATTGAAACATCTCAGAAAATAGATGTCATTTGGTAAAAATTGATTAAAAATCATAAATAAAGTGATGGCTGTCAAAAACAAGTCATCTTGGGAGTCAGAGATGATCCATTGTCTGTGATTTTGGGTTCTGAATGAACTAAAGATTAAATGAGCCTTATTGCATTTTATTTTTCTTAGAGCTCAAGTATTATCTCAAAGCAGTAGCACTTCTGCCTCACAGATAATGCAGTTAACTACAGTAGAAGCATTTCCAAAAGAGAATAGTAGCATGAGAATGACAAAAGTGAAGAGGTTTTACCTATCTTAAACAACATTGTCAGCAAATCTGGTGCCTGCAAGTGGGACACAATAAGATTGAGCATAAAAAAATGAAACAAACTCAATTAGAACGTGGTCCCCATTCACAATCAGCATATTTTGAACATGTATTTAGTGACTGACAGTTTCATTGCACAAAAATCAGTTTAAAAAATGGTATGTATATCTCACATGCAGGTTCACTAGTTCTAAATTTTCTTCCGAGATTGTCTCATTGAAACGTAACGCTAAGATGGTCTTGCTTTTAAATAATTCTAAGATGGTTTTACTCAAACAAATGTCCCTTTAACTCACACTGCAATGAACAAGAATAACCTATATTTGCTTAAACCCCTCTAATAGTTTGTTCAGTTGAAGGATGGATAAGTTGAGGGATGAATGACGATGGAAGGACGAATGAGTGGTTGAAAGGATGGATAAGTTGAGGGATGAATGAAGATGGATGGATGCATGAATGCGTGGTTGAATGGAGATTGTTTCATCAGACAGTTTGGACGGATGGATGGAATAATGTAAATACATTCACCCTTAAACTTGTTCAGTTGAAAGGATAACTCAAATGATGGATAATTAAATTTGATAAAAAGACAACAAACCACTTTATCTATAACTTGTACACTCTTCTCTTCCATTCCATCCAACTATCTTTCACACAATAATTTACAATTTCATAAATGAAAAATAATTATTTTGTTGATGCTTATTTTCAATAAAATCAATAATTTCAGATTTTTAATGAATATTATATATGAATCAAATTTCAATTATAAAATAATTTGAGAAATAAATAAATTTAAGACTACACTTCACACTATTTTGTAATATTAATTTGTATGAATTAACATAATGAAAAGGAATAAATCAATGATATGTCAGTGAATATAGATGGTGATATGACACAATGATGATAAAAATTAAAAAGTTTAATTAATCATTTTTTTGAAAAGTAGGCATTAGAAGAAATAAATGACAAAAATTGGTGTTCAAACAGTGGTCGCAGTGTTCTAAATGACGGTTGAGGTGGCCGCCTAGGTGCCGCTTGGGTGGCAGGTGGGTATCAACCGCACCGCCTTAAGCTAAGGGCGGTGTTTTAGGCAGTAACTTCTTCTGCCATCGTGAGGCTTGGAGGAGTCGCACGGGCCTGACAACGGGCCCAGAGGCGTCACTCGGACCCTGCGACAAGTCCAAACTCGTCACGCGACCCCGATGATGCGTTGAACTCGTCGCTTGGCTGAAACAAGATACATGGGTAAGCTATAAATTCAATTACTTTGATTAATAATTATAATCGGCTTCTATATATATATATATATATATATATATTAAATATTTAGATATTTTAAAATTTTAATTAATATATTTTATTAAATATAAATATTATAAAGAATAATAATTATTTATAATATTATATATAAAAAATAGTAAAAAAATTCAACCGCCTAGGCGGATAAGGCAGTAGGCGGTCATTGATCACCCCGCCATCGCCTACTGCCATTTACAACATTGAGTGATCGATGTAAATGTTATGGTCACGTAAATGATGCAAGTATTATATTTGAGAGATGTGCCTTACGAAATATATTATTTATTAGATAAATATAGTTTCACTATTTGGGTGCACATTCTTTATATGTATGATTGGATTTTAAACTCGTTTACTGAATATCCGCAATACGATTCATAGCATAAGAAAACTCGTGATTGGATCACGACTAGTGAGCATCTCTACATGTGCAATTCATCAAACATCATCAATTCTGTGAAACTAGCACAGGTTATACTACTTGGTCTAACCAAGCAGTTGTTCATCACTGGCTGGAGACATTGAGATGTCGAGAGTTAAACGCGGATGCTACGTGGATGCTAGTTATGGTAATTAATTCATTGAAGTAACCTGTTATTAGACTTCATATGACTCTCTACATATATAGATATGTCAATGAAGATCTAATTGCAACTCGTGTGTAAGTTTCCTTCGACTTGAGGTATTCAAGTCACCTTGGTCATGGAGACTTATACTTTGACATCCTAAGCAAGCCCGGGGATGATTGGGTATAAGTCGAAGTGTCTGAAGGTGGATAGCCCGCCGAGGATTCACCGCTCCTTGCGAAGAGACGTATACCCTATGGTCACTCATTAGGATTGTTACTCAAAGTCTTTAGCCAATGCATCACATGTCAAGAGTACGAGACTCTTGGACACATGTCGGAAAAACTTGAATCCACAAGACGAAGACGTAGTCAGCCTAGTAGGGATAGATACATAGACCATAGCATGAACCAAATGGGTATAAAATGAGTGAAAGAAACAAGATACGACTTACTGTAGCTGCTGAAAGGTTCAGAAGTGATTCTGGAATCAACCGATAATTTTCCGGTTAATTAAGGATCATGATGTACTAGGTGTCACTCATGATTGATCCATAATTAATAGTTAATTATGGACGGCGACCAAAATAATGGGGAACTTATTAGGTCACACGCATTACGAGTTTTTCCAGAAGACTTAAAATGTGGATTCTTAAATCAAGAGAAAGACAAAGTTTGGTTAGACCAAACTAAGGATAAATATGAAAAGATATTTGTCGGAATGGAAGCACAGATGAGCCGCGCGTATTGTAGGCAATATGGATTTATTATGGTTTAATAATAAATCAAAAAGGGGTTTGGTTTAATTATGAAACAACTTAGTTTAATAATAAACCAAAAGAGTTTAGTTTAATTATAAACCATAGTGGTAGGGTTTTGAACCAAACTAATCTTAGTGGTCATGAATCAAGTTTACTTTGCTTATTGGGTTTGGGAGATGACTTGCTCCCGAAGTCATTTAGCGTTGTATAAATACCCTTCTATAAGGAGAAGAGGTGTGTCAATTTCATTATTAATCTTGGTGAGAAAAACCTAAAATTATTTTAGGAAATTCTCTCTTCTCTTCTCTTCTCTCTCTCTCTCTCTCTCTCTCTTTGCCGCCACACACCAAGGTGTCCCGCCCAAGAGCTACTACCGACTAACTATTGGCGCAGGGAGCACACTTATCTAATGAACTGATAAATGTGCAGGAAGCTCAACTTGAAAAGTCCTAGTAGGTCAGCTAGACCCGATACTAGGCAGGTGAAGTCTCAGCAAATCGTGAAAACCAGGCAAAAAGTTTAGATGGGTCAAATGGACTTGACATCTGACAGAAAGATTCAGTAAGTTTGGAGGACCTGATGTCGAGTCAAGTGGAAGTCCTAAGAGGCCAATCCGATGCTGAACAGTGAAGTCCAAATAGGTTTGAAGGACCAGATGTTTGGCAGGTAAATTGAAGTAAGTTTTGAAGAGAGTGCAATGAGACAAGCCTTAGACGCTGATCCAACTAAAAAAAACCAATGGTGGTTACTAAGTTGCGATCAAGACAGGTTCTAGTGTCTTACTAGAAACAAAGGAGGTAGCTCATAAGACTTTAGAACTCGAACACCGAATTCAAGTAGTATTGTGTGCAACTACTGTCGTAAGCTAGGTCATACGAAGATTGAATGTAGAAAGCTTCAGTATAAAAATCAACAAAAATACATAGCCCATATTGCATCCACTAATGATGATAAAAGGGAACGGTTCTTATCTCTGCAGATGAATTTGCAAGTTCTCGAAATATCAAGAATCACTCAAGACTTCATCTCCTTCTATCACTACTATTGTTGATTCAAATAAACAAAATGCATGTCTTCTTTCCCTATCCTCCAAATAGGTCATTGATTCTGTTGTCATAGATCATATGACAAGTAATTCTAATCTCTTTTCTACATTTCAAACCAAATATAACACTTCTACCATTATTATAGCTGATGGTTCTATATCTTGTATTCATAGGACTGACACAATTAATCCTACTCCTTTTCTTCCTCTGTCTCCTGTCTTACATTTACCTAATTTGTCTTTTAATTTGCTTTTTGTCAGTCAACTGACTCGTAGTCTCAATTATTGCATCTCATTTTTTTGTGATCATTTATTATTTCAGGATCTTTTGACAAAGAAGATTATTAGTAAAGGAGATGAGGCTGAAGACCTCTATATTCTTGATACACTGCTCCCAAATTCTTTTGCTTGCTCAAGTGGCATTTCTCCTTTCGAGGCTCATTGTAGGTTAGGGCATTCTTCTCCTCCTTTGCTAAAAATTTTTTGTCCACAATATAGTAAGGGTCCTTCATTAGATTGTAAGTTATGTAAGTTTACAAAACAACATCGTCTTAGCTCGAGTCCTAGAATAAATAAACATGCTACTATTCCTTTTGAATTAATTCATTCTAATATTTGGAGTCCTTGTCCGATTTTATCTAAATCTAATTTTAGGTATTTTGTTATTTTTGTGGATGATTATTCTAGTGTAACTTGGTTATATTTAATGAAAAATCGTTCTGAGTTATTTTCTCTGTTCTGTACATTTTGTGTTGAGATTAAAACCTAATTCAATGCGTTCATATATACTTTACGAAGTGATAATGCCAAGGAATATACATCCGGTTCATTTCAGTCTTATATGAGTCAAAATGACATGTTTCATAAAACCTCTTGTGTTAATGTTCCATCCCAAAATGATGTAGCTGAATGTAAAAACAGACATCTTCTTGAAATTGTATGAACTCTTTTATTTCAAATGAAAGATCCCAAACATTTTTGGGTTGATGCAGTCTCTGCAGCATGTTTTCTTATTAACCGCATGTCTCCTCTATTCTTCATGGTAAGATCCCTTAAAAAATCATTTTTCCCAATAAGTAGTTGTTTCCTGTTAACCCTAGGATATTTGGTAGCACTTATTTTATTCGAGATGTTCGTCCACATATCATTAAATTAGATTCCAAGTCTTTAAGGTGTATCTTTCTTAGTTATTCTCATCTTCAGAAAGGTTATAGATGCTATTGTTTCAATATCAACAAATATTTTGTCTCAATTGATGTTACTTTCATGGAAGATACACCTTATTTCCCGTCCTCACCTATTCCGACTAGTCAAAGGGATGATGATGATTTATTGATGTATTCTATCACATCCTTCGCACCCGTCCCAGAACCGGCTCCTGTCAAGTCTCCTATTATTCAAGTTTACTCTAGGCGTCAACCTCTTGATTCATGTACTCCACCTACTACTTTGCTATCAGATCAAGTCTTGAGTGATGATCTTCCTATTGTGTTACGTAAAGGTAAATGCTAGTGTACTTATCTTACTTTTATTTCTTATAACAGCTTGTCATCTTCCTTGTGTTCTTTTATTACTTTACTTGACTCTATTTCTATTTCTAAAATTGTCCAAAAGGTCATATCTCATCCTGGTTGGAAAGATGCAATGATAAAGGAAATGAATACTTTACATGACAATGGCACTTGGGACTTGGTTGATTTACCCAAGGTTTAAAATCTCAACCCATGCCGAGGTTTTGGTCCCAGACTGGAACGATACGGTTTCGGTATCGTATCGTGTCGTGCCGGTATGATTTCGATATTTATATATATATATAGATATATATATATTGATTATTAGATAAATATATTTATTGTGTATAATTTAAAAATAAGTTGAATATTGATTTTATATAAGTTCTCAAATTATTAAACAACCTAATATTGTTAGAAAAAATAATTAAATATAATTTTTTTAATAAAAAGGATCTATTAATAATTCGAATTAAAATTGAAACATTATAATATGTTATAGTAACTAATAAGTATATAAATTAACTAAAATACTACTTTATATATAATAATTATATAAATTAATTAATTTAAATAATATATATATAATGATAAAAAATATTAAAATATTAATTAAATACTAAAACATTAAAAATAAAAAATAATAAAAAATATCTAAATATAAATTGAATTGTTACAATTTTTTTAGATTTTTAAAATTTTTTTAGAATTTTTAAATAATATTTAAAAATTCAGAAAATTAATTAATAAAACTTATTTAATTTTTTTAATTTTAAATATAATTTTATATATTTATTAGGTTAATATTTAAGTAAGAAAATTTTAGATTTAAATAAATTATTTTATTATATTTTATATTGCAATTGGATTTAAAGTGGGAATTGTTATATTTAATAAACAAAAGTTAATTAATTGCCGGAGCCCTAAACCGAAGCGGACGAGGCGGACGAAGAGGACGAGGCGCGAGGGCATCTAGCAGCTCCAGCGCGTCCGGCGGCACTTCCGGCGAAGCCGGAGGCGTCCGGTGACGCCGGAGGAGTCCCGCGATGCCTCCGGCGTCGCCTGCTCAACGCACGTTGTCACTGCCGTCACCGCCGCTCGCCTCCGTGCCTCGCTGTAACTCCTCCGATTCCGTTGTCACCGCCGCTCGCCGCTGTTTGCCACCGCCGCACCACACGAAATCGCTGGGCAGATTGTGCCGGTTTCGGTGGTCCAGCAGAACGGTATTTTTCGCTGGTGCCGGCCGGCACGACACGGCACCTTAAACCCTAGATTTACCTTCTAGGAAACAGGGTATTAGTTATAAATGAGCATTCGCAATTAAGGTCAATCTAGATGGATCGGTTGACAGATTAAAAGTCCATCTTGTTGCTAAAGGCTATTTTCAAACCTATGGTGCGGATTATTCTAATACTTTTTCTCCGGTTGCAAAATTGACATCTGTTCGATTGTTTATTTCAACGGTTGCTGCTCATAATTGGCCTTTACATCAACTTGATATCATGAATGCTTTTCTTCATGGTGATCTTCAAGAGGAGATGTATATAGAGCAACCTCCCGGGTTTGTTGCTCAAGCGGAGTCAAGGCGAGTTTATCGTCTTCGGAAAACTTTGTATGGTTTAAAACAAAGTCCTCATACTTAGTTTGGCAAATTTAGTCAGGTTGTTAAAAAATTTGATATAATGAAGAGCAAGTCTGACCATTCTATGTTGTATAAGCAATGTATCATTCTATTAGTTGTGTATGTGGATGATATTGTTATCACTAGAAGTGATACTAAGGGAATTTTATATCTTAAATCTTTCATTCATACTTAGTTTCATACAAAAGACTTGGAAGTGCTAAAGTATTTCTTAGATGTTGAGGTTATGAGTAAACAAAGTATATTCCTATCTCAGAGAAAATATATTCTTGACTTATTAACTGAGGCAGTAAAATTAGGGACAAAGCCTTGTAATGCTCCAATGACTCACAATATGTATCTCACAGGAGAAGGGGAACTATTTAAACATCCTGAGAGATATCGAAGGTTAGTTGAAAAACAAAATTATCTTATCGTAACTCGTCCGGAGATTGCATATTTGGTTAATATTGTCAATCAGTTTATGTCATCTCCAACCGTTCATCATTGGACAACGTTAGAATAAATTTGGTGTTACTTAAAGGGAGTGCCCAGATGACAAATCGTATAAAAATCATATGCACACTCATACTGAATATTTTTCGGATGCAGATTGGGTAAGGTCCAAGATGGATAGAAGATTTACTTCAGGTTATTGTATCTTTGTTTGAGAGAATTTAGTTTCATGGAAGAGTAAGAAGCAAAATGTTATGTCACGATCCAGTGCAGCGTCAGAATAAAGGGCTACGAAAGTCTGTGTGAAATAATGATGATATATCAACTCTTGATCGAAGTAAGACTTAAAATCTCAGTACCAGCAAAACTATGGTGTGATAACCAAGCTGCTTTTCATATTGCATCGAATCTTGTGTTTCATGAGCAAATTAAGCACATTGAAATTGATTGTCATTTTGTTGGTAAAAAATTCAATAAAACTGATTTCTACAGGATATGTGAAACTGAAGAACAACTCAGGGACATCTTGACAAAAACTTTAAATAAGCTTCAGGTTGATTATCTTTGTAACAAGTTGGGTATGATTAACATCTATATATATATATATATATATAAACTTATTATTACTATATATTAGGTAATATATATAGAGTGTAACGCCCCAAAATTCCCATTTTTAGTTCTTAAAGTCCTTAGAATTATTTAAAAATGGTTTAGAAATATTCTAGATATTTTTAGGGATTTTTAGAATATTTTTATGGAATTTTCCGAGTCCGTTTAGTATATTAAAAAAAAAGAAAAACGTTTAAGGGCAGCAGGGGGTTCGAACCCACGACCACCAGGAGACCAGGCGCGAGCGCGACCGGCTGGGATAGGGTATCAAGCACAACGAAAGTTGGAGAGAAATATATTTATAGAGTAGTTACGATTCTTTTCATAAAGATAGTATAAATAGATAAGTTAAGAGAGGAAATTAGATTTTTGGTTTTCTCTCTTCCTCACCCTAGCCGCGCGAGACAGCCTCCCTTCTCCTCTCTTGGGCGACGCCAACCAACACCAAGGCCAAGGGGGCCGGCCAAGGTTCTCCTCCGAGAGATATTCCTATATTCGGGATCCCCGCGACGAGAGGAACGCGTAGGCGCGAAGAATTCTCCGAGATCTCAAGTTTCTCCCGAGCCCTAGACGTCAATCTTGGTAGTAAGTCCAAGATATCAATGTAAGTACTGCTCACCTGCAGTAAGAGGCGGTTTTTCCGCAAGAATTTCCCTTAAAAGTTTTTTTAAAAGAGATATTTCCTTTTTGTTTAAGTTGTTGCATGTGATCTTAGTTCATTATATGCTTGTATAAGTTTGATAAAGCACCCTATGTGAGATTAGGGGCTAAGAAAGTTATGAGAAAAGAAAAGAGAAGATAAAAATAAGAAAAGAAAAGGCCAAGGCCTTAAGAAATCCCCAAAAGTCAAGACTTAGGGATTTTAGCACGCAAGGTGCTCGAGAAAATGCCAAGGCATTTACAGATAAGAAAGAAAAGAAAGAAAAGCTATTTTATTTTCTAAGGCCAGTACCCGGCGTCCAAGGGCGTCGTTAAAGAAATCCAGGTGTCCAATTCCAAGGTCTTGGCCCTGGTAGACCAAGGTCTGCTCTATTAGGATTGGTGGCTCGCTACCCCAACCTTTCAGGGAACGCGCATGAGATGGTACTTACGTCTTCAGTGGATCCAAGTGATTATTATTTTCAAGTATATGCTTTAGCAAAGTTTCTAAAGTTTAAAGAGTTTTCAAAAAGTTAAAGAATAGCTAAAGTTTCAAGTTGAGCCAAGAAAAGTAAATTGAGATTTATTAATGCTTGAGTATGCATGTTTTGAGTTATACATGTTCTTAGTTTTCTTTCAAGCATATTAGTATCTCATATGATTTTCATATTGATCAAGAAGCATATTTGCACATTTCGAGATTTTGTGAGCTAGATAGTACTTACTAAGCTTTTTGCTTACTAGTTGCATTTCCTCTTACTGCAGATAAAGGTAAAGGCAGGCAATTCTGAAGGAAGGCGACGAGGCGGTGCTGAGTAAAGTGTGTGTGGTGGCTGATTTTGGAGAGATCCTTGAGACGAGACAATTTAGTTATTTGAATTACAATGTTTTAGTTTATTCAAATTTCAAGTTCTTGCTTTATGGAGTTTAGCGAACATTTAAGCTTTGGATAGTACTACATGCTCAATTTCTTAGAGTAAAGATTCCATGACATTTCATTTAGCATACATATCCTTATGATTGCGTTGGATGAGTAGAAGTGTGAGTAGTTTGGAATATTGATACTTTGTTGAAGATATTGATGCATGTGCCAAGATAGTACTAGTTCCCCTTTGAATCAAGTTTTTATTGCTTAAATATGTTTAGAAAAGTTGCATCCACATTTCATAATGCTTTAGCAAGGTTATAGAACATGTACTTGGTGTTATGAATGCATAGGAGTCAAGATTGGTACAAACTCTAAGGTTAAAGTTCATATAAACTTGAATAGCTTATTTCCTTCCACAAAAGTTCTAATTTCAAGTTTATGGATTCGTTTTGATTGGCTAAATTGTTTAGAAAACTGGTATAGAGTATAGAAATGGTGTCATGATTTTATATGGCTCGAAACTATATGTTTGGTGGGCTTTTGAAACAAGGCTTCGAATCTGAAAATCAGGTTTTCAGACTTATCAGTCGACTGGTACAGTACCAGTCGACTGATACCCGTAAGCTGAGTTGGGCGAGGCAAGTTTCAATAAGTATTTTCTTACGAGTTTTTGAGAAAGAAAGTGTGACATGATATCATGCATGACTATTTAAGTTAGAATATCATTCTTAGATAGATTAAAAAAAAAAAAAAAAAAGATTTCCGCATTTTTAGTCGTGCACCAGAAGTCGAGAAGTAGACAAAAGTAACAATCCGTCTAAGGCAGAGAAGGCGGGTCGCTACATAGAGAGAGGTTAATGAGGTAAATTTATCAATAAGCCTAATTATAATTTCCTAAGATAAATTTTAGTTTGTATATAAATATGTCTACTCTTCAATAAAGGTGATACATACTTTTCTCTCCTTTCAACTTCTTTTAATCTATAACTTAAAATCTTAACTTTAAAATTTTAAATTTAGTACCAAAAATTTAAAACATGCTTAAATTTTTAAACTCTTAATTGACCCCACATCTTGAGAAATTTTCGAAACTTGATTTCAATATCACATCCTTTTCCTTAGAAATTTTTAAGTTTTCCTCTTGTTATAATGAACCCATTTTTTTGATGTTAGTCAAAGAGGGAGAGATATAATATTCAGGAGGTTCAAGTTGAGGGTATATATATATATATATATATATATATATATATATAGGTTAATGAGGCAAATATATCAATAAGCCTAATTATAATTTCCTAAGATAGATTTTAGTTTGTATATAAATATGCCTACTCTTCAATAATGCATAATTTTCTCTCCTTTCAACTTCTTTTAATCTATAACTTAAAATCTTGACTTTAAAATTTTAAATTTAGTACCAAAAATTTAAAACATGCTTAAATTTTTAAACTCTTAATTGACCCCCACATCTTGAGAAATTTTCGAAACTTGATTTCAATATCACATCTTTTTCCTTAGAAATTTTTAAGTTTTCCTCTGCTGTAATGACCCTATTTTTTTTTATGTTAGTCAAAGAGGGAGAGATATAATATTCAGGAGGAGGTTCAAGTTGAGGGGGAGTTATATCAAGTTAAGTTATCATGTCTCTTTTAACATAACTCTAAACTTTGTTGACAAACATCAAAAAGGGAAAGATTGTTAGTGCAAGGAGCACCATAATCAAACCAATATTTTGATGTTGTCAAAGATTCAAAGTTAAGTCTTGTTATTATCTGATGAACTGATCATGTGTGCAGGAAGCCAAACTTGGAAAGTCCTAGTAGGTTAGTTGAACCCAATACTAGGCAGAAACCAGGCAAGAACTCCAAATGGGTCAAGTGGACCTGACATCTGACAAGAAGATTTGGTAGGTCTGGAAGACCTGATATCGAGTCAAGTGGAACCCTGGCAACCCAATTCAATGTTGAGCAATGAAATCCAAATAGGTCTGCAGGACTCGATGTTTGGTAGGTAAGTTGAGATAAGTCCTGGAGAGAGTGCAGTGAGGTCGTGTCTCGCAGGGACAAGCCTTAGACGCTGATCTAACTAAAAGAATCCAACGGTGGTTTATAAGTTGAGATCAAGATAAGTTCTACTATCTTATCATGCATATTATCTATATGTTCTAACATCGTTTTGTAGGGATATATCTATCTAATACTGGTACTAACTCTTTGGTGCAGGATAGCCAAAATCAAGTTAAAACAAGGGTTCAGTCTACTGATAGATTGGATCAGTAGACTGATCCAACCAGCATGGTACACAGCGCAAAAGGAACTCAGAGGGATCTTCGATTGACCCACACTTGGTAAGCACGGATCTCAAAAAGGAAAAAGGTTTGGTTAACTCATCATAAGGATCCGTCGACCGAACAAATTAAATACGGTGCCAACCGAGCAGATCGAATCAGCGCAAACGGGGAAGGGAGTGGGTTCAGTCGAATGATAGGAGGAGGATCAATTGACGGATCGGTTCAATCGACTGAACAGAGTTTTCAATCAACTGAACGCTGCCTATAAAAGAGCACCTTGAGATCAGAGCTGAAACACACTTCTCACCATTGCTACATTCTATTCCGACATCCTCTGATCGTGCAAGACTCGCTACTACGATGCTGAAAAAGTTTACCAACATCTATGCTCAAGCTTACTCTTTCTTTGTCGGTATAATCTTTTATTATACTTGTATTGCATTTAAAAGAAGATAGTAGGTTGTTACCATTCTTCTTTCATTGTGTACGATTTGCTTTTTTTGAAAGCCCAACAAAACGATCAAGGATCGTGGGCCTTAAAGTAGGAGTCGACGAAGGCTCCGAACTAAGTAAAAAATAACTTGTCTTTAATTTGTGTATTTACTTATTCCACTATCACTTTGATTAATGAGCTTTAAAAAGAAAAGAAAGATTGTAAATGAATGAGATTCACCCTCCCCCCCCACTCTACTTCGATCCAACACCAACTCCAGCCAACGGACCTTGGTGTCGATGATTCCGATGTCGCTGACAACTAGTTGCCGCTACCCACCAAATTATGTCGTGGGGTTCTCTCTTGGATCGCTTCGTCTCCATGCTTAGCTAGTATCAATTGGAGAACAACTCGGGCTTTGTGAAGTCGTGTCAACGATAATTCGGTGTGGATACGAATAAAGGCGAGGCTTTTTAAGTATCGCTTAGTTGATGCCCTTTCTACTCTGAACCATCCGTCAAGTATATCTAGTGTACATTTAATTCTACAATATTTGTGATCATGTATGCATGTGTTGTATTTTGTATACGTGAATGTGTGTGTTGTAATAAATTAGGAATCTATTATATTTTTTATTTCTGTTGCGCATGTGTACGAAATATGTTTTAAGCACGCATCCATGTCGGGTTACCCAATGGTAAGTACATAGGCAATAGTACGCAACAAAACTCTTTGTGATTGTGGTGGTAGAGCGCAAGGGAATCCATGACAAATAATCACCATATGGACAATATGTTTATAAGGACTAAAGGAGTAATTTTGTAATTAAATAATTATTCTCATCCATCCTTTGCCTGATCCTCATGATTAGGAGGGCCAAAAATGAGGAATAATCTGAATCTTCAACTTTATCCCTCCAGAAAGATCCATCCTTCCGGCATAAGGACTTAAGGAATGCATATATAGATCCATTGTCCACATCCATCTATGACTTGTCGGTCAAAATGAGCATGCCCTAAGGGATTGAAATAGCAAGTTAATAGAGTTAAAATCTATGGGACAATTACATATATAGTATGTAAACACATGAGAGAACATCAAAGACTATCATGTCAATGATCTGCCTACAAGGTACAAGAGCATAGTGGATCATAGCATAAGCAAAGCTTCTATGATCACTAGTTCTTTTTGAAATTGACAATACCTGGTTTCAATTAAAAGGCTATATGCATATACTTTATAATATAATATCTCATCAGGCAATACCTTTACACTATCAGCCATTCTCTTAAAATCCCACCACAATGATTACCATAACAAAATGTGTTGGGCGTGCATGGTATCCAAACTGACCACCCCAACAACTTTTCCTTGATCAATGAATTCACCCTAGACAACTAAAAAGGCACTCCTCTCATAAATGATCTCAGGTAACTAGAATTTTGATGATTTTGTATCATCCATCAATTACATTTCAGCAGGCAAGCACCATGAGTGATTAACCAACACCAGCTAGTTTAACCAACATCATATAGCAAGTCCATGCTGAGGTTTAGCATAAATTTAACATCACATCCATGGCAGTATCATCCATGATACAGTCAGCATAAAGTCAAAACCCATAACCCTCCATCATAAAGCCACCATAAAATCAAAGTAAAATCATTCATCTAAATAAGGTACTAAAGTATCTAAGGTTGTCAATCAGTCCATTGTTGGTTCATATAAAACCACATTGGTTCGATGCAAGTTTTCATGAATTGTAGACATCTCCAATTGAGAAGATGCCTTCTACATTTTTTTGTTTTGCCTTTTTTGGCACACAATAAAAATGAAGGATTTATACACAGACAACATTGAACTTGTTGGAGTGCTTTACGATTGGGAATATATTATGTTAATATGTTGAGGATATGGTTAAAATTAGTTGTGTTATTTGATTTAATATGTGCATCAAGTGTTCTAGTACTAGGTTATGCATGTAGTAATCGTGCAAATCATGGGCTCAAGGGCTAGAGGCCTAAATCAAGTAGAGCTTATGGGCATGATGATCATGGAGATCGTGTATTCGAGTTTAGAGATTGTGTATTCAAATATGTATTTGAGTATGGAGATTGTGTATTCAAGTATGTATTCGAGTATGGAGATCGTGCATTCAAGTATGGAGATTGTGTGTTCGAGGGTTGGAGGCCTGGATAGACTCGATAGTATCAAGTTGTGGATGAGGAGATTATGCGCCAAGAGTTTAGCTTTGAAGCTCGGGGAAGAGCTGGATGGCTCAAAAATTGGAGGCTCTAATCAAGATGCTACTTGGATTGAATTGTGGCACCGGAATTGGGGAAGAGCTTGATGGAGTTGAGGAACTAAAGACACAAAGGTATAAGAGTCATGAGTTAATAATGTTGAATGATTGCAATCTTTGATTTTTGTCTTTGGGCATGTAGATTAACTTGGTAGTGGGTGAGCTACCTAGGGCTAAATGGTTGTGAAGTTTCGACTTTGAGATATACTCCTAAGTGATATTTTGAGAACCGGATGAATGTCAACTTTTGTGTAGGCTCATGATGGTGTGCTAGCTAAGTATAGAGGAATTGCTCCGTTCGACTAGAGGTGGTTTTCAATCCACACAATGTCAATCAACTGATCAGTTGGCTAGGCATAGGATTTGTGTAAACAAAATGGTTCTATTTGAGCAATAGCCAACAGGAAGGATTGTCCAATCAACTAGAGGCTTAAGCAGTCGACTAGAGGTTATTTCCATCCGAGTGGCAATATAGCAGTTGTTATCCAACGGTCACTTGGTTGTATTCAATTGACTAGAGGCTTTTTTGAGTTGTCTAGAGGTAACAACAAGTGATACATTAGAGGGCTTTATATATAATCTCTTGGAAAGCTTGTGGGCACCAAGAATTTATTTTTAACATCTAAAAAATTGTGTGATACAACTGATCAAAAGAATTTAAGAGCTTGTAGAATATAATTAAAAGGCTTCAATTATCAAGCTCTTATTAATTAATCTATTCCCAAGTTTTTCTCTTTCATTTTTTAAGAAGAGGTGAGGATTTATTTGAGTGAAATCCCTGTTAGGATTCAAGCTTGTGATAAATTGTGTACTCCTAAAGGTTGGGTAAGGTGTTACCATTGTTTGTAAAAGTTTATCTCATTACCTCCTAATGAAAGTATCTCATTACCTCCTAATGAAAGGGTGGCTTATTGAAATACATTAAGGAATGACACATCCAATGCATCATATCCCGTGGAGATCTAAGAACCATGTTATATCATGTGTTTGTCTTCTTGTTGTATTCATTATTTTCCACTGCGCATATACTCTTGACTCAATCAACCGAAAACACACAGCAACAGTTACACTATTGATTCATTGTCTTTGTTTGTGTTTTGTATGAGAATCAAAGAATTTGAGTGTGTCGTCTATTCAACCCTCCTCCCTCCCCTCAAACAAGGTCACACTAAAACCTACACAACTCTCATGTCTCACACGTTTCCGCATTTTATGAAAAGAACGAGTTGAGAACTTAGTCCCCTGTTGTTCCATGTTCAGGGAGTTAACAAGCTTCAGCTTGTTAAGCCAACTGTTATTTCTGCCTTTATGTTTTAGGATTTTGAAAGAGAAAAGGATATGGATAAAATATATATTTATATAGAATACAAATAAAAAAAGGACCAAATAAAAATGTTAACCAAGAAAGTGTATGTGAACCTTTCCAGAATATATAATAATCATCAATAGTCAAATACAAATCATTCATATTAATGACTTCAAAATCTTCTGCTTAACTAGTATGCCTAATAATGAAAGATATTGCAACTGTTAAAGGCATGATTAAAATAGCAGCATTAAAGTTTTTGTGCAACTCAAAGGGCCAGTGACAAAAGAATACCTTAATAATATCATCAATAAGCACTTTTTCACTAGCAATAATTGGCCCAGAATCCAGAGCTCGGACAGTATACGCAAGTGAAACTCCTGTTTCAGTGACACCATCCTATTAACAAACAAACAATATATTGGTATTCGCAAGTAGAAAGGGACAACAACACAGATGGGATAAGCTAACCTGCAATGCTCTTTGAACAGGAGCAGCACCACGGTAGAGGGGCAACAGACTTGGATGTATATTAACAGTACCTACACAATCAAAACAGAATATTAAACATGTAAGCCAAAGTAATACACTTCACAAACCTGCATAAGGGAAACATCAAGAGCATGTAGCAAATGGTCTAGGGAAGTGCACTCTAGATACTGCTTTCCTTGAAACTAAATTTACTCAAAACTATCAATTTACAAAGACATATACTTATCTATATCTACCGTACAGTGAAGCTATATTAAAATAGAACAGGCAGGTAACTAAATCAAATCACCCAAAATATTTGATGAAAAAAATGCACAGAACCTGACTAGTATATGTCTCTTGCATTATCTGCTTGTTGGATAAAGAAAAACTCTTCAAAACTTAATTACAAATCAAGACCATTACACAACTTATATAGCTTGTAGCCTGAAAATCCTAATGGTACAAGATAGAATGAAAAGACCTAACTACCCCTCACATCCTCACAACACTCCCCCTCAAGTTGAACATATATATCAAACATGTTTAACTTGCTAAGGGCAGTATTAAACACAGCTTGGGGTATAGCTTTTGTAAACATATCAGCAAGTTGGTTCTCAGATTTGACATAGGGCAAACATAATTCTCCAGAATCAAGTCTCTCCCGAATAAAGTGACGATCAATCTCGATGTGTTTGGTTCGGTCATGTTGAACTGGATTATTTGTAATATTGATTGCAGCTTTGTTGTCGCAATATAGTCTGAGTGGTAATTCAGCTTTTAATCCAATGTCTTCCAACAAGAAGGTCAACCACAACATTTCTGCAAGACCATGTGCCATAGCCCGATATTCTGCTTCCGCACTGGATCTTGCGCAAACACTCTGTTTCTTACTTCTCCAAGTTACCAAGTTTCCACCCAAAAAGGTGCAATAGCCAGAAGTGGATCTTCTATCATCTCTAGAACCAGCCCAATCAGCATCAGTATAACATTCCATTTTCAGGTTACCACCTCCTTTAAACAGCAAGCCTTTTCCAGGACATGACTTTAAGTACCTTAAAATCCTGTCAACGGCCTTCATGTGAATAGTTTTAGGAGCATACATGTATTGACTCACCACACTAACAAAGTAGGTAATGTCAGGCCTAGTCATAGACAAATAGAGTAACTTTCCAACCAACCTTTGATACGTTCCCTTTTCCAGATTTGTAAGATCTTCTCCATTAGAACTAGTAAGATCATGACTTACTTCTATAGGTGTCGATGCTGGCCGACAACCCAACTTCCCTGTCTCCTTGAGCAAATCCAACACATATTTTCTCTGACATATATAAATTCCCTCATGAGATCGAGCAACTTCAATACCAAGAAAGTACCTCAATAGTCCAAGGTCTGTAATCTCAAATTCTGATATTAACTTGGACTTAAGAGTCTGGATTTCAATCTCATCATCTCCTGTAATTATCATATCATCAACATAAACCAAAAGAATAGTAATTCTGTCCTCTTTCCTTTTCACAAAGAGTGCATGGTCAGCATTCCCTTGTTTAAAGCCAAACAATATCATGGCTTTGCAGAACCTATCAAACCATGCTCTGGGCGATTGTTTAAGTCCATACAAAGCTTTTATCAGCCTACAAACCTTCCCTTTTGTTTCGATTCCAGGAGGTGGTAACATGTAAACTTCTTCGTGAAGGTTGTCATTCAAAAAGGCATTTTTCACATCAAGCTGAAATAGTGGCCAATCATACTGAGAAGCAAGAGAAAGAATCACTCTGACTGATTTGAGATTTGCAACCGGAGCAAAGGTCTCCAAGTAATCCACCCCATATGTTTGAGTGAATCCCTTGGCAACAAGTCTGGCTTTATATCTGACCACTTCACCCTCTGAATTATACTTGATAGCATAGACCCATTTAGAGCCAACCAAGTTCTTCCCCTTTGGGGGATCTACTAATTCCCAAGTACCATTCTTATTGAGAGCATCCACTTCTTCATTCATTGCCTCCAACCACCTTGAGTCCCTTACAGCTTCATAATAAGAGGAAGGTATGACATGATTTGATAGCTGTGAAATAAAAGCATGATATGAAGAAGACAAACGAGAATAAGACACATAGTTAGAAATAGGATGTTGAGTACATGACCTGACCCCCTTTCTAACCGTAATTGGAAGATTCAGCTCATTCATATTTAGGGGTGCAGTAGGTTCAACCAATGAGGATACAGGATCAGGAGCCAGAGCATCCGATTCAACTAGCCGATTAGTAGTAGGTCCTTGCTTATGTCTTCGTCGCTTGTAAGTAATAATTTCTTGTGAAGCCTGCGAGCCCAGTAATGGAGCATCATCTTGTTTATTTTCCATGACATCCAGTGAAATAGGAATAGGAGAAGGAACCACTTGAGGTACAAGGGAAGGGATAAGATTCTCCCCCTGAGGACGAGTCTAGGGAGCATAATAGGACTCGGACTCAAAAAAGGTAACATCCTTTAAGACATATCTTGTCCTAGTAATAGGATCAAAGCACTTGTAACCTTTCTGGCAAGTAGAATACCCTAGAAAGATTCCCCGTATAGAGCGAGGATCAAGCTTAGAGGACTTGGGACCAAGAACATGAATAAAACAAAGGGAGCCTATTACTGGGCTCGCGAGAGAAGACGGGCTCGCGCGCCGCGAGGGCAGAGGAGCGCGAGAAGAAGCGATTCGCGAGTCGAGCAGGAAGCCTGGGCTCGCAGAAGAAGAAGCCTTCGGAGGAGAAGGCTTCTCGAGGGCAGCACCAGCACCTGGGCTTCGTCGTTTGTAGATCTCGGCAGAGGAGATCGCCGGTCCTGGGCTGGCGCCGATCACACAGAGAGAAGGGTGCACAACGATAAATGGAGGAGGAAGGAGTTGGTGCTCGCGTGAAGAGGGACGGTTTTCGCGTGAAGAGGGAGTCGCGCGAGGGGCCGTCGGGCAGAAACTGTCGGCGTCGTCGTGTGGTTCGCGAAGACAGAGACGAGAGGGAAAAGGACGGCGCCGTATAGATTAAAATTTAGGGTTTTGAAGAGCCTTGCTCTGATACCATGTTGGATAAAGAAAAACTCTTCAAAACTTAATTACAAATCAAGACCATTACACAACTTATATAGCTTGTAGCCTGAAAACCCTAATGGTACAAGATAGAATGAAAAGACCTAACTACCCCTCACATCCTCACAACACTTCTCACAGTAGTGCATGGACTTACACATCATTAACCTGACCGTTGAATCAGAGGACTCATGACGAAGATGGGTGTTTTCTTACTTTTTTTCTCTCTAGAATAAATCATGGAACATAAGGTTTTTATGGATTTAAAGCTGCTGTTCTAATTTTAGAAGGAGAACAAAATGATGTTTTAAAGGTTGAAATGAGTGAACCGAAGTGTAGGAAATAATGGGTGTTAATAATTGGTGAGTCTTCTTTATCTTGTTGTTGATCTGCTACATTCTTGATTGACGAAGCAGGATATTAAGAGGGATTTATTCTGAAATGGTCCAAATATCTTTCATCTTTAGTAACTTGTCCAATTAGTTGTTTTACCTTTCGTGTAGAATCTTGGATGGCAATTCCTAAGGATACTTGTATACTTGTTGAATGGACCTAGCATAAATTGGTTAAAACTAACTGTAAATGGTAGAGTTTACACATTGGTGATTTTACAAGAAAATAAATATACAACAATAAATGAATGGAAATGATGAAAATTTTAGGCAAGCTATGTCATTGGGCACTTTGACTCTCGCGCTTGCGATTGGAGCTTTGGCCCATAGACACATTAGTGGGAGCTTCATCTCATTTCTATATTTTTGTAAGGGCTTCGTCTGACATGCTTGTGGGTGGGACTTCAGCCTATGACCACATTAGTTGAGGACTCCAACCCATTTAAAGATATGCATTAGATGATACCTTTGAGGTCAGTGAATATGCCTATAGTGTTTCATCTTAATAAAGAGAGATAAATTGTAAACAAAGGTTGTTAAATGGGAGATAACTTATTGGTTGCTAAATGATGATGTCTTAAAGATGGATAATTGATGATAATTAAGGTTGGTAAATTGTTCATAAAGCTTGTTAATGTTAATTGACATTCTTATCTAAGCATTCTAATTTGTGCAGCTATCCTTGACTTGTTCACTTAATTGTTATTAGTTCTTGGTTTCTAATTGCAGGCTGGTTATCAAGTTGGCCAAACCTTTGGATATGATTTCTCATTTGAGGTTGAGGTAATGTGGTTTAGTTAAGTCTCGTTATTCTGACATTACTCTAAATCATGCACATTGAGTAAAGTGGACTGAACCCAAGTGGAATGTGACAATAAAAATGTGGACAAAACTTGGTTGTATGTGGCATTAAACTGATGGCTATAAGTTAACAAGAATTGTGATCGAGGAGAATTTAAATATCCCAACTGATTGGATTGTGAAATTCCACCCAAAATCTTATTATTTGGGAGTTATATTCAAAACATAGATTTGTAATGTTTTCCCATGTATCCCCTAATAACTAGATGGATTCCCTAATAATTAGAATTATAAAATTTTGTAAACCAAACAGTATCAGAATTGTTATGATTTATGAATATAACAGTACATTAGGAAAAATCAAAGAAAACCGACTCAAATCCAGTAACTAAAATTATTTACTTACCACATGGTGGGATTTCCAGAAACTTTTTAGGTAATATATTTCCATATGCTGCAGTAACACAAAGTTCAGGACTTATAGACCTTAAATCAGCCAAGAAATTATCCTACAAGAAAAAAAAAATTGCATAGGAGCATTTATAAAATGCCCACTTATATAAATGCAAAACAATCAAGACTGTGTAAAATTGGTGTAAATACCTATGTATAAGAGAAGTTTTAATACCAGAGCTAAAACAATAATGGAATGGAAATTTTACTCAATAAGAAAGGAAGAAAACAAGCATGATTTGTTACATAAATATTCTGATTAAACATTCTATGCGCATTGAAGCTTATGCAAAATCTGGGGGGAAACAAAACTTCCAAATTCCTGATTGAGTAAAAAAAATGGGTCTAATCACCAAATTATCTCAATTTACAACCAGTGTTTTATATGCCACATTGTTTCAGTCAGCAAGTCCAAAAAATCCCCCAATTGCCAATTATACCAACATAGGCGCAAGCATAACATAAGCGAATTGAAAGTCAGTAATAATTCCAACAAAAGCTTGTCATCATCTTCCTTTCCTTGATCTAAACAGTTCCTCTCAGTTTCTCCCCATATCATTCTCTTGATCTAAACACTTATCAGTTATGCTCCTCATGATCGGTGTTGGTCAGCACCACCTCATATTGACGTATGCCCATCGACACTTGAGCCATCCTATTCAAATTGGACATCAAAAGATTGGCACAATTGAAACTACAAAACTTGTGCTAGTCAAAAATATTAGATATTATTCTAGGCAAGACATATCCGACCTAATGCCTATGCTTTAAATAGTATTAGTCACATTTAATGTAGTGTTTCAAGCATGGTCCGTTAAAAAAAAAATGGAAATTTGTATTTAAAAGAGAGTTCCCATTTGTCTAGTATTGATAATGGCATGCTATTAGGCCTAAGTAATTAATATTATAGCTAATAAGTTAATGGGTCTCAACTAAACTAAACTGACAGCATCTGTCATTTGCTTTTTCTACGCTAAGCAAGATATTTTTACCCCTAGATCTTAGGTTGTGTTACTGTATGATAATGAAACTTTTCATCATTTCTGTGTTTTTGTGTTAATGTCCTCCTTCCCCTTTTAATTTGGAAATTCTGCTGTTGGGTTTTGAGGGGGTATTCCTACTGCTTGGAGGAGGGTTGTGAGGTGATTTGAGGCTGCAGAGAAGATGGTGAATGAGGGAAAAGAGCAGGGGCTGTGTTGGTGAGGAAGTTGTGACGTTTTGAGGTTGTCCATGCTGAGCAGGGCTAGAAAAGAAGCCATGCAGGTCCGGGTCTGCGTCGAGAAGGTCCTAGGTGAGTTGGGGTTGTTTTGGGTTGGAAGTCGCCATGTTTGGAGGTTTGTGTGTGCTGAAGGGGGGTTGTGAGGAGCTGTGCAACAAGTCTGTGACAGCATCAAGAAGGATTGGAAGGGTGTTGCGAGGTGGGGCTTAGTGTCCGGGGTTGGGAAAAATTTAGAGTTAGAGTCCTTATGAGCACGTTTAGTGGCAGAATCTCCAAAACAACATATTTACTTGATTGCTATTCATGCATAAACACCTTCAAATCTTTTATCATACTTGTTAGTAAGTTCCGATGCACAAAAGTTTAACGGTTTGTTTTAGCATGCAATGTAAACTGTTTTGCTTTAAACCTAATGTGGCAATTTTGACGAGTAAAGGAAACCAATTTAGAGAATACCGGAATCTCTTTTTACCAACTTAGAGGAAAAGACAATTTTACTGGTAAAGGAGTCCAACTTAGAGGATACCAGAATCTTTTTACTAATTTTGAGGAAAAAGGAGTAAAAAGTTGACTTAGAGGATATCGGAATCCTTTTTACTCAAATCAGAGGCAAAGATGTTGTGCAATCCAGCTTAGAGGATACCAGTGAACACTATCAATTTAGTACTACGAAACATGTTTAGCCAAACGAATAAAGGTTGAGGTAGCCACATCAATTGAACTAAACTCATTTACCTAATTGA
Source organism: Boesenbergia rotunda (assembly GCA_024364735.1). Lineage (NCBI taxonomy): Eukaryota > Viridiplantae > Streptophyta > Magnoliopsida > Zingiberales > Zingiberaceae > Boesenbergia > Boesenbergia rotunda. Next base: position 255,085 of record JAGFNQ010001134.1, read on the forward strand.
TGTTAACAGTTGCAATGAAGCTTAATGGATAATGATATTTCATCTAAGTTTAAGTTCATCAACTAATGTGTCGAAGTTTTGTTTCGAGGTATTTTATTAGAATAATATATATATTTGTTTTTTGAAACATGTACATGTATATTTACTTTATGAAATAAATGTTGAATTAGCTAAGTGACTCCCTTAAGTCTATATGGTACAGGTAATGAGGAGACGGAGGGTCTTGATGTATGAGTTATCTCGTACCAGGCAGTGCATACCTAAGGGTTTTCTTTGTTTTGGTGTTGATGTCACTTTTCGTTTAAGATGTTGAAATTTTGTTTCTGAGTCATTTACGTAGCTGGATGGTATGTAGTATGGGGTATTGATGTTGGTCGGTTGCATGCATCAATGTTATGACTATTTATTTACTATCATGATGGTTAATCTAATTTTTAGATGAACCTATTTGTTATGGATGGCTTTAGGTTGAGTAAATAAATGACGGCTTTAGGTTGAGTAAATAAATTATGAGATTTGATATGGTATTTGGTACTACACGTTCTAGTAATTTCTTTATATATATATATTTGTTATGGATGGCTTTAGGTTGAGTAAATAAATGATGGCTTTAGGTTGAGTAAATAAATTATGAGATTTGATTTGGTATTTGGTACTACACGTTCTAGTAATTTCTTTATATATATATATATATATATATACAGAGCTGATATAATACGCTCCTTCTCATACGCGCCCAAGCGCTCCCTGCATTTTTCCTTTTTTTTTTTGGAAATCAAAATTTCCTCAGTTAATGTTTTTATTAATTTTTTTTCATTCGCTCGTCTTCTTCCTTCGGCGATAGACGACGGGCGACGAGACGAGGTAGCCGGAGGCGGTGACGGGCGACGAGGCGACGACGGCAGCCGGAGGGGGCGACGAGGCGGCGCAGGCAACCGAAGGCAGTCGGAGGCGGCGACACCGGTGTCGCCGCCTCCGATTGCCTCGTCGCCCGTCGCCCCCTCCGGCTGCCGTCGTCGCCTCGTCGCCCGTCGCCGCCACAGGCTGCCGTCGCCGCCTCATCGCCCGTCGCCGCCACCGGCTGCCGTCGCCGCCTCGTCGCCCGTCGCCGCCTCCGGCTGCCTCGTCTCGTCGCCCGTCGTCTATCGCCGAAGGAAGAAGACGAGCGAATGAAAAAAAAAATTAATAAAAACACTAACTGAGGAAATTTTGATTTCCAAAAAAAAAAAAAAAGGAAAAATGCAGGGAGCGCATGGGCGCGTATGAGAAGGAGCGTATTATATCAGCTCTCTCTCTCTCTCTCTATATATATATATATATATATATATATATATAGGGTTTATATGCTATGTGTGAAAAATGTAGAGAAAAGTTGATATCTCTCGAAAAATTATCACTAATTCAGAATGGGAATACCCATTATATACAAAATACAATACAATAGAGAACAGGAAACTAATTATTCTATACATAAAAAATTAATCTAATTGCTTTGGATTAACTATGGCATGGTTTATAATTATATAGAACAAATAAAATTAAATTAAAATTACATAATAGAATTTTAAATTATTTCGCCTAATCTAATTGCTTTTTTCTCTAGGGTGTTATTATACCAATATAAAAAAAAATTTAATGCTCAAAATTCTTACCAAATGATTATAAATAAATTTCACAAAATTACATAAAAATGCCCACCTAAAAATAAAATTAATAGTGGCATCTAAAACAATCAATATTAACAAAAATAATTTTTTTAATTAATATACTTTTATATTTTAAAATATAAAAAAATTACTGACACCTATTGGCATGGCACAATATGATATTGAAATTGTATCGTTCAGCTCCGAGATGGAAATTTTAAATCTTTTTAGCCATTCCTACTCGCCAAGGGGAGTCTGCATTTATTTATATTAGTCTTCCTTATGTCCCAACCACTCTTTGCTCATCTTTTATAATATTTCTTATTCTATTTTATGAGTTGCATATACGCTAGCTAAAAGCAAAGACTTGAACAGAGAAAATAACCTATTCTCATATTCCTATGTCTAACAAAGTGTTGCACTTCCTATCTTTAGTAAAATATGAAGAGAGCAAATATCATATTTTCATTTTGCTGCATCCAACAAAGCGTCAAGTTATGCTATCCATCTCCAGTGAAAATAGAGAAAATGTTTCTTTCGCATTTTACTACATACAGCAAAGAGTAAGTTGTATAATTTTTTCCTCCAAGATCCTAGTGTTTTCCTTCTCCTTCAAGAGTGCTAATGCAATCATCACTTCTGAGAGCATAGAGATTAGTTATGTCTTTTCATCATTTCTCTCTTTCATCCTCTGTCTTTGTTAATGTGTTAATTTGAAATCATAGGAATAGTTCACAATATGTTGATCTAATCTTCAAAGGATTGAGATTACATGCTCTATTAACTTCTTCAGTTTCGCATTGTGTATGAATGATTTGATCTCAATTCATTATTGTCAAGCCTAGTGCATGTTTTGTTTATGGGAGCTTTTCTAGCTTAAGTAATAAACTGGACAGACACAATATCTATGTTTCAGCTTGAGAGGAAGTATCAATAAAAAATATTAGATATCACCTAGTCTGAGACATTCCTAATCACCTGTCTTAGAATTAGTCATGTTTAAGGACTACAAAGACAAATTGCAACTCTATTTCAATGCAATAATATCATATTACAATATTTTCCCAAATTCTGAATCTTATTTACTGCATTTGTTCCCTCTTCATGTTTACGAAAATAAAAAGATGATAAGTGTGATCGAAAGATTAAATGCTAGACAATGAATTGTATGATAGCATCAACTCTACCATAATTTGAGCTACCAATGCATAGGTAAGATCTTAGAAGGACTTTGACTTAATTCCAAAATAGGTAATAGATTTTCTAAAAGCCATGGTAATCAATGAAACCATACTATTGAAAACAACAGTTTAGCATGACCATCTTCTTAGAAGAAATTTGACTTAATTCCAAAATAAGTAATAGAGTTTCTAAAAGCCATGATAATCAATGAAATCATACTATTGAAAACAACAATTAGCATGACCGCCTTCAGCAGTATCAGTATTAGGTTGCATACATGCAAACACAGTGAGCATGACATGGATCACAAATGAAGAGAAATCAAGTCATATTTAGTCAATACCTCTCCAGCTTTCTCTGGTGTGAGTATGAGGTCTTGCGGGAATCCTCTGTCTAAGGCATGTTGTGCAATGGGGGATGGCATCAGCTTCCTCCCTCTGCCCCTTCCAGAAGGTGGTTGGGTGACTATTGCTGCAACCTAAAAGAAATGGTTAATCATTGGCCATACAACAGATCAACTATCTTCACGAATAATAGCAGAAATAGAACACATGAAACAAAGTAATGAATTAGCAGGCGATAGATCAACTTGCGAAAATAATAGAACTTGGTAGCCACAGTTTTGAAATCATGAGTTTATTTCTTCTCCAAGACAAGTGTGATCAAATAATTAACTTACAAAGTAACTACAGATTAGAGGGACACTCTAGGCAAGAATGCTCCATTTTGATGTGGATGCACCCTTCCTGCACTGGAAGGCACTATTTTTTGCATTTAGCTTAGATCCGCCTTGGTGGGAGCCTCATACATTTGGCCCTTTACAATTCTCCATAATAGCCTAAGCATTTAACTTAATGGGGGTCAACATTCATGCAGCCAACCTCAAATAGATCACCCAGGGCTTGGAGTTTTTCTTTGAATCAAACAGAACTAATCTCAACTAACCAACTAAATAGATATTACGCCTAAATCAATCAATGTTTGGAGGTTGAGAATTACAAACAAAAGCAAATCTCCATGGTATATCTCAAAAGTTGATCAACCTTATCAAATATGATAGGATAACAACAAAGCCTTTATTACACTAAGTGAGATCTGCTATATAGATCCAACTATGCCATTGGACTTGATTCCTTACTATATCATCATCTATACAACAACCAAACCTTATCCCGCTAGGTGGGGTCGACTATGTCAATCCTTCTAAACCATTGGGCTCTATCCCTTGTTATATCATAATCTATATTTAAATAAATTTTATCTTATCTTATTGTTGCTAACCAAGTCTTTTTTGGTTTTCATCTTTGATGTGTGTATTTGTCATAATTTCACATTGCCTAACTGAAACATTTATTGGTCGTCTAAGTACATGTTTGTATCATCTTAAACATGTCTCTCAAAGTTTTTTCTCACTAGATACAACTCCGACTTTCTCTCTAATGTTCTCATTTTTTATTCTGTCCATCCTCGTATGTCCACACATCCACCTTAACATCCTCATCTCTGCAACTTTCATCTTTTGCTCATATGTTCGAGTCATAGACCAACATTCAATGTCATATAACATACCAAGTCTAGTAGTCGCTTTGTAGAATTTTCCTTTAAGTTTTAAAGGTATTTTACGATCACATAAAGCACCTAACACTAACCTCCATTTCAACCATCCTACATGTATTCTATGGAAGACATCTCTCTCAATCCCTCCATCATTTTGCAAAGATAACCCTAAATACTTAAAGCTCTCGGTTCAAGACAACTCTATCTTAGCAATTATTCATTACGTTTAATATTATTAAACTTAAATTTCATATATTCTGTCTTTACTCTACTAAGCCTAAAACCTTTCACTTTTATGATCTTCCACCAAGATTCTAGTCTAAGTGTCTCATCTATCAAAATAATATCATCTACAAACAACATACACCTACTATATCTTGAATGTGTCCAGTGAGTTCGTCTATGATTAGTATTAAAAGATAGGAACTTAAAGTTGATCCTTGATGTAACCCTATCCCTATTGGAAATGCTTCAGTTAATCGGCCTGAAGTCTTCACTCTGGTCGTTACATCCTCATATATATATATATCCTTAATTAGTTTAATATACCCCCGTGGGCATCGCGCGATTGGTAATGGCTCACTTGGGTGATCCCTCACTTCCCGGGTTCGATTCCTCCCTGATAGAGCGCGCAGTATGTTAACGAAAGAAATCGCCACAGGCTACTGCGTGGTCGGGCCATCGGGTACCGATATCATCAGTGGTGAAATCGCCACGTGTCTCCGTCCCGCAATTTACTCTCGTTGACCGGAGGAGACTCTCGTTGAAGGTTGTGGGGCAGGGCCAGTCAGCCAAGTGGATTAGTCGGGCGTAAGCTTAAATACCCCTTGTAAATCCAAAATAATAATAATAATAATAATAATAATAATTAGTTTAAGATATACTATATTAACACCTCTCTTTGCTACTATATCATTATCTATATTTAAATAAATCTTTTTGTTGCTAACTAAGTCTTCTTTGATCTTCTTCCTCGATGAGTGTAAATATTTGTCACGGACTCACATAGCATAATTAGAGCATTTATTAATCGCATAAGTACATACTCATATCATGTTAAATGCGTTTCTTAGAGTTTTTTCTCAATAAGTAAAATTCTGACTCTCTCTAATATTCTTATTTTTATCTATCCATCAATATATGTCCTTATATCCACCTTAACATTTTCATCTCTACGACTCTCATTTTCTACCCATGTACTCGCTTCATAATTCAATATTCAACATCATATAATATAGCAAGTTCAACCGTTATTTTGTAGAGCATCCTTCTAAACATTAAGGTATCTTACGATAAAAAAAACTCCTAACGCCCTTCTCTATTTAACTATCCTATTTGTATCCTATGTAAAACATCTCTACTAACTGCTTCATCTCTTTACCATAACGATTCTAGATATTTATAATTTTCTTAATAATTATCTTACTACGTCTACTACTATTAAACTTAAATTTTGTATATTCTATTATACTAAATCTAAAAAATTTAACTTCCAGTATCTTTAGCTAAAATTTGAGCTTAGCATTTACTCTATCTTTCGTCAGAATTCAAACTTAGCATTTATGCCCTCATGAGTCTCATCGACTAAAACAATAGCATTTGTAAACAACAAGCACTATGATTGTTAGTAAGAGCCCTAGAGCCAATTATGTGATAATTGTTAGTAGGAGCCCTAGAGCCTAATTTATAATGTACAAAATGAGGAGTGGAATGTCCATTGAAGAATGAAGTTACAAGTAGGAAGCCGACGACACATGACGACCGAAGGATGCACTTGGAGAAGATGTTATCCGTAGGTTGACCTTCGATTTTCTTATTGGCTTGAGAAGACCGTAGTATACGGGTCATAACCATGTCATATTTTACCGCTTATATGTTGATATATGCAATGTATGTATGTGATGCATGATTAGATAAACATTTATCTTAATTAAGTCAACTCGATATGCCTATCAAAGTTTGGTACTCATAAACTACCTTGATCATTTGTTGTTGGGTTTGCCAAAGCAAAGCGATATATTTTATCTTGGTAAAGTGCGAGAGGGCAATTGTGATTTCCCGCTATCGAACTTTGGATGAGACTTAACTAAGTCACCTCAATTGGATTGAGAAACTTAGAGATATATCCCAAAAGTTGGGAAAATTGGGTAAGAGAACAATTGTATAAAGTCTTGGGCGATTAGCCAAAGCTAACTCAAGATAATGTGTAATGTGGATCTTGACCCTTTGTTTCCAAGAGTTGCATAAGATGTAATTAGTAAAATATTACCTACCTAATTATACTAAGTCTTGGGCGATTAGCCAAAGCTAACTCAAGATAAGGTATAATATGGATCTTGTCCCACATGAATGTAGTCGTTATTTGGTTTGGAGCTAGTAGTGTGGGCAAATTGAGTTTGCCTACATCCATGACTAGCCCCTACCAAAGCTCTACAATTCAGTGAGAGTGTCATTTAATTAAAGATTTAATTAAATTATCTAGATATGATACTTATTTCTGCATATTTTACTGTTGTAGATCACCATGTCGTCTAACACGTCAAATACTCTCTCTTTGCGATCCGTCCTTGAGAAGGACAAGCTCAACGAAACTAATTTTCTGGACTGGTACAGAAATTTGAGAATCGTCCTTAAACAAGAACAAAAATTGTACGTCCTAGAGCAACCTCTTCTAGAAGCACCTATCACTACCACTACTCGCATTGAAAAGGATGCTTACAAGAAGCATCAGGATGATGCACTTGATGTATCATGCCTCATGCTTGCCACCATGAACTCTGAGCTTCAGAAACAACATGAGAACATGGATGCACATGATATGGTTGAGCACTTAAAACAACTATATCAAGGGCAAGCTAGGCACGAGCGGTTTAAGGTGTCTAAGGCCCTATTTGCATGCAAGATGCAAGAAAGAACTCCCGTAAGAACTCACGTACTCATGACGATTGGGTATGTCGAGAACCTTGAAAGACTAGGATTTCCACTGGGTCAAGAATTGGTCACGGACCTTATCCTGCAATCATTGCCGGAAGGGTACAATCAATTTGTCATGAACTATAACATGAACGAAATTGACAAGTCATTGCCTGAGATGCTCAGCATGTAGAGAACTGCTGAACCCAATCTCAAGAAAACCAAGACCAGTAATGTACTGATGGTATAGAAGGGCAAAGGCAAATGGAAGCCTAAGGGCAAAGGTAAGACTCAAGCCAAAGGTAAGGCCAACTCTACTGCACTGAAGGCCAAAGGCAGGGTGCCTAAGGAAGGGACCTGCTTCCACTTTGGTGAGACGGGACATTGGAAGCGGAATTGCAAACTCTACCTAAAGGAAGTAATGAAGAAAAGAAATGAGACCCTCAGGTATTTTTGTTATAGAAGTCAATCTATCTATTTCCTCTTCTTGGGTATTAGATACCAATTGCGCATCTCACATTTGTATTAATGTGCAGGGCCTTCGAAGAGCTAGATCATTGACAAAGGACGAAGTGGACCTACGAGTAGGCAATGGCGGAAGAGTTGCTGCTATAGTTGTAGAAACATATTCCTTATCTTTGTCTACTGGGCTTATCTTAGAACTAGAGGAATGCTTTTATGTACCTGCACTAACTAAGAATATAATTTCTGTATCTTGTTTGGACAAGAAAGGCTTTTCATTTATCATAAAGGACAAATGTTGTTCTATAATGTTAAATGACATGTTCTATTGTAGTGCACCACTTATGAATGGACTCTATATTCTAGACTTAGAAAACTCAATCTATAACATATATACCAAACGGTTCAAACCAAATGATTTCAACCAAACGTATCTCTGACATTGTCGTTTAGGTCATATAAATGAGAGTCATATATCCCAGCTCCAAAAGGATGGATTACTGGACCCATTTGATTTTGAATCATATGAGACATGTGAATCTTGTCTTCTAGGCAAGATGACCAAGACTTCATTTAGTCGACACGGCGAAAGAGCGACAGACTTGTTAGGACTCATACATACTGATGTATATGGCCCATTTAATGTCGTAGCTAGAGGAGGCTATAGTACTTCATCACTTTTACTGATGATGTCAGTAGGTACGGCTATGTGTATCTAATGAAACACAAGTCGGAATCCTTTGAAAAATTCAAAGAATTCAAGAGTGAAGTACAAAACCAACTTGGCAAGAGTATTCAGATGCTTCGATCAGATCGAGGTGGTGAATACCTTAGCCAAGAGTTTCATGACTATCTAGCAGAGTGTGGGATCATATCCCAAGTCACTCCATCTGAAATACCACAATGGAATGGTGTGTCCGAGCGGAGAAATCGTACTCTATTAGATATGGTACGATCGATGATGAGTCAGACAGATCTTCCTACTTCCGTCTGGGGATTCGCTCTAGAGACAACTCTTTTCACACTTAACCGAGCTCCATTAAAGGTCATCATAAAGACATCATATACGATATGGACTGGGAAGAGTCCCACGATGTCTTTTATGAGGATTTGGGGTTGTGAGGCTTACATTCGACGTCAAGTTCAGATAAACTAGGACCCAAATATGATAAGTGCTATTTTGTAGGATATCCCAAGGAAATGAAGGGATATTTCTTCTACAATTCCACACTAGGCAAAGTGTTTGTCGCTAGAAATGACATTTTTCTCAAAAGAGAGTTTATTTCTAGAAGAAATAGTGGGAGTAAAATCCATCTTGAAAAAGTTCAAAATACAGATAGTACTGAGGCCTTAATGGGCATTAAACAGGCACCACAAAGTGTTGTGGATCATGAGATTGTTGCACAAGAAGTTGTAGAACAACAACCTGTTCAAGTAGACCAACCTCTTCACAGATCTGATAGAATACGTCGTCAGCCTGAGAGATACTCATTTCTCTTGTCTGACCATAATGACGTTATGTTTGTTGAGTTAAACAAGCCTACATCCTATCAAGAAGCTGTGATGAACCCAGATTTTGAGAAATGGCTAGAGGCCATGAAGTCCGAAATGGAATCCATGTACACTAACCAAGTATGAACTTTAGTTGATCCACCTGGGGGAAACCCATTGGGTGTGAGTATTTAAAAGAGACTGACATGGATAGTCTTATGCATACCTATAAAGGGCGATTGGTAGCCATAGGTTTCAAGCAGATTCATGGTATCGACTATAATGAAACTTTTTCACCAGTTGTGATGCTTAAATCTATTCGGATCATGCTTTCTATTGCAGCTTAGTATGATTACGAGATCTGGCAGATGGATGTCGAAACCGCATTCCTAAATGGGAATCTACTCGAGGATGTGTACATGACACAACCTGAGGGTTTTGTAAATCCAGAGCATGCTGGAAAGGTAAGTTGCAAAGGTTCATTTATGGGCTAAAGCAAGCTTCTCGAAGTTGGAATCTTCGATTCGATGATACAATCAAAGCGTTTGGTTTCATCAAGAATGAAGATGAACCCTGTGTCTACAAGGGGGTTAGTGGGAGCACAGTTATCTTCCTGATTTTGTATGTGGATGACATACTCCTCATTGGAAATGATATCCCTTCACTACAGTCTGTGAAGACGTGGCTAGGGAATTATTTCTCAATGAAAGACTTAGGTGAAGCAGCCTATATCCTAGGCATCAAGATCTATAGAGATAGATCTAAAAGATTGTTTGGCTTAAGTCAGAGTACATATATTGACAAGGTGCTTAATCGTTTTGCCATGCAGAATTCCAAGAAGAGATTTCTGCCGATGTCACATGGTGTAAGTCTTTCGAAGACTCAATGTCCCTCGTCTAAAGAGGAGAGAGACCGCATGGATCAGATCCCTTATGCATCCGCTATAGGGTCTATCATGTACGTCATACTTTGTACTCATCCAGATGTCTCGTATGCTTTGAGCATGACGAGCAAATACCAGTCAAATCCAGGTGAAAGTCATTGGACAACTATCAAGAATATTCTTAAGTACTTACGAAGTACGAAAGAATATTTCTTGATATTTGGAGGCAATGAGGAGCTAGTTGTAAAGGATTACAGTGATGCAAGCTTCCAAACCGACAGGGATGATTTCAGATCGCAGTCAGGGAATGTATTTTGCTTGAATGGTGGCGCTGTGAGCTGGAAGAATTCGAAGCAAGACACAGTCACAGATTCTACAACAGAGGCCGAGTATATTGCTGTGTCTAATGCAGTAAAAGAGGCTGTTTGGATCCGAAAGTTCATTATAGAGCTTGGTGTGGTTCCTAGTATAGCAGACCCAATAGACCTCTATTGTGACAACAATGGGGTTAATGCATAAGCTAAGGAACCTCGCTCTCATCAGCGGACCAAACACATACTACGACACTTCCATCTCATTCGAGAGATCATCGATAGAGGAGATGTGAGGATATGCAGAGTACCCACTGATGCTAACATCGCGGATCCTTTGACCAAGGCTTTGGCACAGAAGAAGCATAATGGTCACACTAGATAACTGGGTATTAGATACTACAGTAATTGACACTAGTTCTAATGGGAGATTGTTAGTAGGAGTCCTAAAGCCAATTATGTGATGATTGACTAGGGACTTTTTGTATCATATTTTATCATTAATAAAGGCATGTTTGGTTATTATACTTTATATTTGTGCCAAATAACTAAGTATAATAATGTCCTTGGGTAGTAGGTTCTTATCTACATTATATCGATTAGTTAAATCGATAGTGAGATGATGTAGAGAACACTATACTAAATCATTCCTAGTTAAGCATTAATATTCAAGGATAATATTAATGCATGGAGACTAGCATGTAGGTCAATTGATGACTTGAGCTCACAAGTCATGGATATATAATATCAAGTTGATACATGGGTATACATTAGATAATGTGTACTGAATTGGCTAGCCATGAGAAAGTTTCATAGATTGTCATATGAGTATTATAAACTTTCTCATGTGACTATTAATATGAATAACCCTTAGACCTAAAATCACTACGGTTTCTTACATAAGGAGTTATGTACTTTGGTATCGTCAAACGTCACCCGCAACAGGGTGGATTATAAAGGCGATCACTGGGTATGTAATGAATTATGCGGAGGGATGTGAGTGATGTAGATGTGATTTATCCCTCCCATATGACGAGAGTGATATCTGTGAGTCCCTTGATCGAGTAGAACTACTAAAACGCATGGTCATGCTCAAATGAGTCAATATGAGATATTGAGCTCATTTGTTTGAGTGAGTCTACTCGGGGATCAAGAAACACAAAGATTGATCGAGGATGACACGGTCTATGCCTCATTGGTCAATCTAGATATCGAGGATGGAAGGACAAGGTCATATATTGTCATAGTCACGGAGGTTAAGTCGGATCTCGATTTTCTCGTCACTTGGGTAGCAATGATGCATTGCTAGATGCTCTTATGTGTCTAAAGCGGTTTAGACATATTGCCAACGTTACGAGAACCTATTGGGTCACACACTAAGGACACGATGCTTCGAAGATTAATTGATCTTAGTTTGACTAAGATTTGATCCGAATTAGATTAATTAAGTTAGACTCAAGTGAATCAAATTAGATTATGGGATTGAGATATAATTTGAGTTTGACTCATTTATATTAGACTCAACCACATTTGAATGAGATATTAATTTATTAAAATGTTTAATAAATTAATAATAGAGGAAGATGAAAAGTTTCTCTTTATTGGATGAAGAGAAGTTGAAGAGTCACATGAGAAAATGTGCTCTAAGTGAGTTTTTATTAGCATTAATAGAGGGAAGCTAAAAGAACAAAAACTCTTCATATTCATGGGATGAGTATAAAAGAGTTTTTCTTATCATTTGGTTGATGAACTTGTCATTCTTCCTTCCCTTCCTTCTCTTGGTCAAAATCTCTCTTCTCCCTCTCCTTCTTGCTTTGTGAATCTCCTCTTGTGGCTAGCACCACAAAGGTGATTCTTCTCTGAAGCTTGAGAGATCGTGTTCGTGTGGATACGTATAGAGGCACGGACACTTGAACGTGCAAGAGATCCGGCATACCTCGGATAAGCGAAGGGTACGCGAAAAAGGTATACCTATACGATAGGAATTTGTAAATTAACTTTGTATGAGTTTTCTTTCGCATAAATCGCTAGTGGGATCTCTTATTTCCGCTGCGATTTTTTGAACATTTTTGCCTATAGATCCCTATAATGATAACTTATCTGGGATATGTCTAGTGAGTTTATCTATAACTAGTGTAAAAAAACATAGACTTAGAGTTGATTTATGATATAACTCTATTTTTATAGGAAACACATCAATTAATCCACCTGAAATGTTCACTCTTGTCATAACATTATCGTACATATCCTTCATTATTTTAATATAATTTATGCTAACACTTTTTTTTCTAGAATTCTCTATATAATTTCCCTCGAGATTCTATCATAAGGTTTTTCTATATCAATGAATATCATGTGTAAGTCTTGCAACCTCTTTTACCGCTATTTTATGTCCTCATCCTTCACTAGTATCCTATTAAAGTCATTTTAATATAACTTATTTGGATAAGATCCTTCGTTTTCCCATTTCTACCTTTAGTTATTCTATAATGTCTTTTCCCCTTATTTTTATATGCTTGTTTAAAAGTTTTATTCTTGACTTTAATTACTCCTTTCTTGGCCTCTTTATTGCATATTTTTTAAAGTTTTTTTCCGTAGTTATAAGTGTATAGTAACGATTAGGTAGTTTTTTTTCCTTTAATTTCTCTTATACTTCCATATTCCACCATAAAGATTCTTTATTTAATGAAGTCTATCATCTAGTCTCTCTAAGTACGCTCTTAGTTACCGCTTTTAAATTTGACGTCATCTTATCTTATATTATGTTCGAGTCGTCATATATTTCTCCAAATATCTATGCTCCTATCCTCTAGTTAAAGATATTTTATTTTTTACCCTTTAACTTTCATCACTTAATCCTAAGAGTCATGCACATTTTCATTCTACTAATATTATGTTGTGTATATCTAACACTATTAACCTATGTTGGTTGGTTAAGTTTTCTCTGGCTATGACCTTACAATCTTTACAAATTTTGTATACATCTTTCTAACCATAATAATAAAGTAAATTTATGACTTATTAATCCCACTTTTACAAATTTTGTATACATCTTTCTAACCATAATAATAAAGTAAATTTATGACTTATTATTCTCACTTTTAAAGTAATTAGGTGTTCGTCTCTTTTCTTGAAAAACATATTAAGTATTATAAGTTCATAAGTTATTGTGAAATTCAATATAGCTTTTCTTTCTTATTTTTTTCCCAAAACCATAGCCTATAACTACTCCTACTAGTTTGTCCTTTAACAACCTACTTACAATAATACTATTTCATTTCTCATTTTACTCTTTTCTATATACTATAACTTAAATCTTAAGTTCTCTGTCATCTTTGATTTCTACCTTACCCATTTTATCTCTTGTAAATATAAAATATTATTTATTCTCCTAATCATCATATCTACTATCTCTATTGTTTTGTCAATGACTACTCCTACGTTCCATATTCTAAATATAAGACAATGGATATTCCTATAATATATATTCTTATCCAACTTAAGATGTGCTTGCATATTTAATATTACACTCGAATTCTCATGAATTTTAATAGTCCTTGCAAAAACATTACAATGAACTTTGCATTCTTTCCGTGAACAATCTAGTATTAGCACAATAGTTTAGTGAATTCATATATAATATTTGCCTATGTTTTAACATTCGCTAGCAACGTAACACAACCCTCCTCTTTTATACGGAGTTTATTCGCGATGAGCAAAGTTTATCATAAAATGCCACAAAGTAATATAACATGATGTCCTTCAAATCTAAATTTCTTTCGCATAATCTTAAAATGGATGGAAATCACGACAGAATCACAAGCAATCACAGATTTACAAGACGATCCTTTTCCGGGTTGATCAATTACCTGAAAGTTTGAACTCGGATCTTTAGAGGCATCAAGTAATGCATCTAGAACAGAAACACACACCTGCATCAGAGTATTGTTTTCAAACCAGAAACGGTGAACTAAATATCCCCAAAATGACATTTGTTTTATTTAGAAGAAAAAATTAGGAGCGGAAGGGCCACCTGAGGAGAGCCCAAGAAGACAAGGTTCTTCTTCGGGGCGGTGAAAGCAGTGGCTTCGAAAGAAGCGCGGCAGCAGAAGAAGCGGCAAAGAGTGAAGTAAGAAGTTGGCATATTGTCTTTTTTTCCTCTTTTTTTTTCTATTCGGAAATACGCTAGAGTTTCTAAATGTCCGGAAAGGACATGGTCTCGCGGTGGTAGTCCGCCGCCTCTGCCCTGCTCGGGTAGCGACGCAGCGAGCGCCCGGTGAGGTTTCGCGAGGATGTCTGAAGGTGATGGAGACGGCGTTGAGGTGGTGCTCGCTGTCGCGGGTGAGACTGAGAACAAAGAGGAACAGGCAGTGTTAATCGGCGGCTATGCGGAATAAATCGTAAGGAAGATGGAAATGCGTGGTAGTGGTGGGATAAGACTTGTTGGGATCTAGGGTGAGAATTTTATCATCGTGAGCGGATTTGCTTGTTAATTTCAACTTCAATTTACCAAATTATCCATTTAAATTAACAGAAGGGCACTTTTTTTTTTTAATATCTCTAGGATATAAACGGATTCAAATTTAATCGGCGATTTAGCAAACCACGTATTAGTTTTACATGTTATCAAACAAAAAAAACGTATTTATTTTGGAATGGACTAAATCACATATCCCTTCTCGTTTGCTTTCCAATAATACCTCTCTTCTTTTTTATTTTATTTTATTTTATTTTTCCAAACAAAAACTTAATCTCTCAGTCCACTCTTTCATCTTTATTTCCTTTATTATCGGAACACCAATGGCGATTGTTCGTCGTCGTCCCTTCGTTCCGTCCAATAACACAAAGAGACACGGCAAGATGACGACAATGGCCAACTTCGTCAATTTTTCAAAAGAGGCACTGGAAGTGATTTTTCCTCATCATTTCATCCCAACTCCATCAACTCTCTTTTCATGATCCTCACGTTGTTTCGTTCCATTTTTGTTTTTATTTTTCAACATTTGGTTTGGTTTTTAGTTTTTTGTTATTGTTAGAGTAAAGCCTAATGAGTCAGAGAAACAAATCACGAGACGAGAAAAATAAGTGCCTTCGGAGGATGAGACTGACTTCGTTGATTCTTCGTTGAAGGGTAACTCTAGTTGCAGGAGTGTTAATGTGTCCCCACTGACGAAGTAAGTTTTTGATTTCGGATTAAATATCTAAACTTTGTGTGTTTTAGAATAATTCTATTTTTTTTAAATCGTAGTTGTTTGATGAAATATCAAGGTGGACGACGAGGGAGAAAACTCATCGAGAAGAAGATAAAGGAGGATAGATTGGAGATTAGATTTTTTTTAGAGGAAAAAAATAAGATTACGTATACATTTAATCAAGTTTACTTAATAACATGCGTACTAAATTTACATTATGGTATGTGTCATTGGTTCTTCACGAGTAATAAAGCATCTATAATTTAACGCGTAAAGTAATAAAACTCAATTGTCTTAACCAAAAATTTATATAATTTCTAAAAAATTTGTCTATTATGATATTCATAATAACAAAAATAATCAATTTTTCATATGCGAATTAACATTCTCTTTTCTATTTTGTGAGTTTTCTTTAATTATGAATTTTTCTAGTAAGCTATTTCTAATTTCTTTATATTTTAATTGTATTTCTTTCGCTACCGAGTCTATAAAGGGAAACTAATTTTTCTAGATATCTTATTATAGGAATCATCTAGGATATTTAAAAAGGCTTTTTATAAAGGGTGTACTTGAGAATTGATATTTATCAAAAAAATATACCTGAGTTTCTTTTTTATCAAACGACATATCCATTGAAGTGATCTTCCTGTGTATTTAGGTACTATCCAGGTGGAACCTTTTTGTTTCAACTTTAAACAAATATAAGCATATTTTGATCATACCTGAGTATTTCAATCATAATTTATTAAATTTTGTCACAACTAGTACAATTATATAAAAGATTGCCCTATAAATATTTAAGTTAATAAATCATGATTAAATATTATAAAAAATAATTTTCAAATGGAAAAATAAATTTCAGGCCACGTTGGGCCTGAAATAAGAGGATTTCAGGCCTAACGTGAGCCTGAAATTAGATTATTTCAGGCCTGCGTGGGCCTGAATCACATTATTTCAGGCCTGCGTGGACCTGAATAAGAATGTTTCAGGCCCAGCGTGGGCCTGAAATTAGATTATTTCAGTCCCATCGTGGGCATGAATTCAAATTATTTTCAGGCCCACCGTGGGCCTGAAATGAGATTACACAACAATATAGATCGAAAGCAATGTTTCATTGATTTCAAAAGGATTACATACATTATAACTACAAATATACAATGTTTGTCATGATAATTACAAATGCATTGTATCAACAAAACTAATATTTACAGATTACCCTTACAGATTACCCTTACAGATTACAAATTCAGTTCACTTCAGGCCCAACGTGGACTGAAATTTTTTTCCATTTTAAAATTTCTTTTTAAAATTTTTAATCATGATTTATTAAATTATATATTTATAGGGTCCTCTTTTATAGAATTTGGATTCCTTGAAGACCATGAATTCATATTTTCAAAATTTGGCACAGAAGGAGGATTATAGGTCCATCAGTGGGTTTCCACCCAAACCCACTGATGGAATTAGGATATTTGGATTTCTCAAAACCCGATATGAATAGTAGAGTTGAGCTAGGAGATGATATTTTTGGTGTTTAAACTTAGTCGTAATAAATATAAATTATGTTGCAATAGGAGTTTTGTAGGTCCATCAGTGGATTTCGGTGGAAACCCACTAATGGACCTAGAATACTTGGATTTCTCCATACTTGATATCACTATTTAGAATTTACCTATGAGAGGTTATTTCTGATGTCCAAACTTAGTACCAATCATTATCAGTTATGTTTTCTAACCGTATCAGTTGGCACAGAAAGATGCAGTCGTATTTATACATCTATACAACTACAAATTTTTTGTACATTTTCATATATTCATTTTTCTTTATAATTTGTAAAAGAATATTCATATTTGGTTTGCACAGGACCTGAAATCAGAGGGGTTTTAGGGTTAGCAGAGGCCTTGAAATCATACTTGTTCAGGCCCACGTTGGGCCTGAAATCAAATGATTTCAGACCCAACTTAGATTCTAGATTTTTTATCTATTTTAAAATTATTTTATATAAAATTTAATCATGATTTATTAAATTAATGATTTATAGGCTAATATTTTATATAATTCTACAAGATGTGACAAAATCCTCTCATTTTATTTAATTATTCAATTTTATCAACACAAAGATACAGTTCATTAAATTTGAAACAAGTTTATTAAATGTATCGTAGACAAAATTGGATACTACCTAAATGCACAATGCATAGCAAAATTCGATTCCTTACAGACCATGAAGTCATATTTTCAGATTTTGTTGTAATAGAAGTTTTGTAGGTCTATCAGTGGATTTCGGTGGAAACCCACTAATGGACCTAGGATACTTGGAATTCTCCATACTCTATATCACTAGTTAGAGTTTACCTAGGAGATATTATTTCTGGTGTCCAAACTTAGTCCCAATCATTATCAGTTATGTTCTCTTACCGTATCAGTTGGCACAGAACATTGCAGCAACTGGAGCTAAATCAATAGAACATAATTATTTTTCTAAACATACAATTATATTGATATGACAAAACTACACACAATTGTTTATTTTACAACAACATAGGATATTTTTTATAACAATACATGGATATTTAGTCTCATGTTTTATAACACATATCCCTCAGAATATTAACTGTGACATCAAATTTCATTTTCCTCATGTCTCCTTGTTTGAAATTCATCTTCTCATCGTATAGGAGACATCAAACGTATTGCATCAGGAAAAAGACACAGTCCACGCTGAAAATAACATCAGTAATTTTGATATCAATCAGTGGGTTTATAAAATACTTTTAAATTTAAACTCATCCCCATTTACTTACGTATATTCTTGTTGGGGACAATTTAGTCTGACGGAGGCCCATTTAACATAATATTTAAGTAACTCCTCAATTCTTGTTCTGGTCGGTTGTTTTTCTTTTGAGAAGTAAGTAAGATAGATGTCACCCGAAGCTTTAGTTGAATTAATAGGGACCGAAACACCTCGGTCAGCAATACCAAGTAACAATGCAACATCTCGTCTGGTGAACGCAACCGGTACACCTGAAACATTTAAAATATTTAGTTATCTTCAAGAATATAGGTCTGACATGAAATCATTTCAGGCCCACGTTGGGCCTGAATGATTTCATTTCAGGCCTACCGAGGGCCTGAAGTCAAATTATTTCAGGCCCTCGATAGGCCTGAAATGATAGGATTTTAGGCCTACCATAGGTCTGAAATGTTTTCATTTCAAGCCCTATGGTGGGCCTGAAGTGAATTCACTTCTGGCCTTGGGTATACTAAAAGACTTATCTTTTTATATGATCATCTACATTTTGAAAGAAAATCACAACAACACAGTTGCTGTTTAAATTAGTATATGCATAAACAGTCTCATACTCTGCATTGTAGATAACATGGTGTGTGGTGACGCACAGAAGATCATGTTATTAGTTCCTTGCATAGTATAAGTAGAGGCTCACAACCGAGATGGAGTTGGACAAACCATCGGGATGGTTGTAGTGTAATTAGGTGTGGTTTGTCTTGACCATAGAATTACACTAGTGTGCTTTGTGTACATTGAGCAGGACCAAAATAGAGGTCATCCAATTTATACTGACTTAATAATTGAATTGGACCTCAGATTATTATGGAGTACAATCTCTAAATCCCGATATAATAACGGGCACGTATAGTTAATATTTTATTTCTTTGATTTACCAATGGACGAGATTTATTCCGCTAAATCGATAGGTCTGGTAAGTTGAGAAATAATATTAATTATATGGTGTGTCGTTGATTATTGACGGAATCGTGTCCTGGTGAGTTGGGATGATGATGCCCCCTTGATGAACTCATAAGGTTCATCATGTTAAACCTTGCAGGTGGATTTGATCCGACATGATGATAAGGTTTAGTGGTACTAGTCAAGGAGTTAGAATTTGATTAATTAAAATTGTCAGTAATTTAAATTAATTGGCTGGCATACGATATCTTAAACATGGGGAGATGGATGTACTCATAATAGGTGGAGCACATAAGAAAATATGGGGTTGGTGAGGAAGTTCAATGGAGATCCTTTAGTGGAATGAATCTTCATTAATGGATCGATTTTAGATCCATTAGCGGGCCAAGACCCAATTCCTCCTCATGGTCCCTACCTTAGCCCTATATATACCCCATGGGATCAAGAAACTAAGGCTAATCCAATTCATTAAACCCTTGGTCTTTCTCTCCTCTCCTCTCCCTCTCCTTCTCTCTCGTAGGGCGTCGGCGGCAACACAAGAAGAGGTTTTCTTTCCTCTTCTTATTCATCTCTTCTTCTCTCTCGGTGAGGGGTGCAAGGAAGGGAGAACCTTCTCCTCTTCCAGCTTGTGACCGGAGCCACCTTGAGGAGGTCGGGAAGAGGGTCGGCGATGAGGAGGGAGGGCGCAAGAGTGCCGACGGCAAGGGAGAAGAGTAGAGGGTCGGCGGCGGGTTTTAGGAAAGAAGAAGTGTCTTTTTCTTCCTTCCTCTTCCACTCCTTCATCATCCATTGCCTCTGCCGATTAGAGGACTTGTGGCCGGTGACCTTGGGCGACCTTGGAGGGCCGGCGGCGCACGGGTTGGAGGTGAAGAAGCCGACGGTGAAACCCTAGGCTAGGGTTTTGCTTGGCGCAAGAAGAAGGTGATTAATTGGAGCCCTTGGTGATTCCGGTTCTCAGTATCTCATCGCCCACACGACGCCCGAGAGGGAAGGGACATAAGATAGAAGACTACGAGGTAAAGGAAGGTATAATTTTCTTCCTTGGCTCCTTTGATTTCGTCTTATCATTTCATGTGTATGTTAATTAATTATTATGGTTTTGATTATTTGATAATCATGGTTAATAATTAATTAATTGGACCCCGATAATAAACACAAAAACCAGCGATCCACTCGTCGTCTTTTCCGCGGTTGATCGGTTAGGTGAATTACAAGGCTTGATTTTTGAGATTGGCTAAGTTGTAATTCGAATCAATTGATACGATGACGAGATGGTCGTTTGGGAGACGGGTCTCTATTCGGATTAATTTTTAATCTGTAGACATGGAGAGGTCTCTCAAGGACGACCAGGTATTCGCTTAGGAAACCCGCCAAGCCATACCCCAACACAAACATAGTCCTAATGAATATCAATTATGTGTTCATACAGTATCCGTTGGCACAGAACAATGCATGAACAAAGCAGAAATTAGAGGGCCTCAAATCAGAGATATTCAACAATAGCAACTGGGACATTCAACTTCAGTTATTCCAAAGGCAACTGGGAGAGCATTGTCATTACCATCAATCGCCGTAGCAATCAACAATACACTCGGATACTTTCCTCTTAGATGCGTGTCATTAATTCCGATAAGTTTACACAAATAAGACCTGAACACCCTTCGACAAGCACCAAAACCCCAAAAATACCGCTGGAACTCATTGTTACCATTCCTGTATAGTGTCACATAAGTTTCAGGATCTCTAGCTCTTAACTCACGCAGATATTGTGGAAGATCTCTATATGCCTCATCATAATCTCCGACCACCTTTTTCAATGCTTTCTCCCTAGCTATGTATGCTTTTCTGTATGATATGGTCACTCCAAATCTAGCTTTAATATCTGATATAATCATACTTGGTTTGTATTGTTCATTATGAAGAAATTGTTCTTCAACAAAAGACGCAACAAATGATGAAGAGCATGCATGATGATTAACACTTTCCCTAACAGTTCCACATTGATGTTCTTTTACATATTTTGTAATAATGAACTCTACTTCCCCCCGGGCAACTACTCTCCATGTACATGGTTGGTTGAAGCACACTGCTTTAACTTTATTTTTTTGGGTGTCAACTGGGTTATATCTTATATGCTTAACCATGTCATGTTTCACAAGTGCATTCTTGAATTCTTGTCTAGATGAAAAAATCTGGCCCACAAAAAATTCATGCTCATCTCTTGCCTCTGCCTCTCCAATTGGCCCAGCTAGCAATTGAGAATTCAAAATATAAGGATCATCAGCTATTGGAAACTCCTCCTCTAAGTCACTGTACTGATCGGGGGGAAATTCATATTGCTCAATTTGCATATCATCAGCTTGGAATTCTAGTACACTTGTATTGAGTTGTAATTCATCTGCATTTCGGATTTCAAGTTCTTCCTCCCCACTCCAGGTTGGCTCAAAGAATTTAACAAGTCTTGTAGAAGAATTCAGACACTCATCTTCTAGATTACTTGCTTCTTCATTTAGATCAAATGTCAAATTCCTTGTAATTCTATTACCACTATATTGGGAAGATAATGGAATATTATTACTGGCTATTTCTGCTCCATTCCCCATGACAGCATTATCATCAAGAGTATTCCATGTCTCAGACAGAATTTCATCAACAACATTATCATCTCTGAAAAATAAATTACAATTAAATTTAGCAAACTTTCAAATTCATAATCAAGTATTTCATTAATTTAAAAAACAAACAAGGATATCAGGTCCTAGGAGGACTGAAATCAAAGGAATTCAGGCCCTGAGATGGCCTGAAATCCTTTTATTTCAGGCCCTCCTAGGGCCTGAAATCCTTTGACCTAGGGCCTGATATGGTAAGAT
The DNA here is from genome assembly GCA_024364735.1 of Boesenbergia rotunda. Classification (NCBI taxonomy): domain Eukaryota; kingdom Viridiplantae; phylum Streptophyta; class Magnoliopsida; order Zingiberales; family Zingiberaceae; genus Boesenbergia; species Boesenbergia rotunda. The sequence goes on from JAGFNQ010001134.1 coordinate 277,301, forward strand.
ATCACCCCTTAGGTCGTATTCAAGCATTAATTTATTGTAAGTTTAAACAATTTGAGAACCCTAATTATGTAATGCATGACACCGTTAGAGTCCTTCTCCAAACAAAAAATTAGTAGAAAGAGTTTATCATGTATAAAACTAGGTCTAATACCATATGAATGATGACAATCATACGTACATTACTATTTCTAACAAACAAACTCTTGCTTGATGTTTCTCCTTCAACACCTATCATCCTCAATTATTCTTTGAAGTCGACTCTTTGAAGTCACCTCTAGAACAAGTCCAATATCTGGAGCAAGGTAGAAATATATATGTACCTGTTGGATCGAGTAAAACAATAGAGGGGGGTGAATATCGTTAAAACTTTTCGGATAAACTAAAGAGCAAATATGCAGTGGAGATAAACAAATCACACAGGAACACAAGTAGATTTTTACTTGGTTCGGAGTCGCGGTCGGCTCCTACTCCAAGGCCCACGGTCCTTGACCATTTACTTTGGGCAATACTATAATCGCTCAAAAAGGATTTACAATTTTATGTACAACAATATTTTAATAAATTAAAATGCTACACTTTTCGTTACCAACGCCCGATGTAGATCGTATTTCTGAGCAGAGGGTCGTCGTCGGCGCTGAGATCTCGAGGTCGGAGTTTGTCGGGGCATAGCGCTTGAACGAAAAGCTTTGAACGAAAAGAAGTTATATTGAAGCCTTGGGGTCGAACACCCTTTTATAGTGCTCCTGGGGGCGCCTGATTCGCTGGGGGCGCCTGACACGTGCCTTCAGCTGTGAGAACCTTTATCCGTAGCTCGGCTAGCGCTTATCCCCTTTGATTCAACCCCTGGTCTGACTAGGGCACCCGGGACCTCTTGGGCGCCTAGGTTGACCTCGTCCAATGGCTTCGTGGCAGATTTGCTTCGATGGTCGCTTTAGCCTTGACCTTGGGCGCTCGAGACCTCTCGAGCGCCTAGCCCAGTGTGGTTTCGAAGCGTTCTTGCTTCTTTGATGTTTTGGCTTTTCACCTTGGGTGTCCGGGACCTCCCGGGCGCCTAGCCCAGTTGCCTGTCCCCTTCCTCTGGGGTGTTCTGAGTTACAAAAACACAATCCTTCGGTCCCTGAAACCAAGGTTAATTCCAAAACAAACTAAGCAAGAATGTTAGTCAATATTTACAGCTGTAGCTGTCTTGGTTCTGACTTCGGGTCTCCCAAATGGAACCCTAGGTCGAACCGACGCCTAATGTTCCCTTGACGGGGAACGTGTCCTCACCTACTCCTCTCAGGAGAATTTACCTTTTGTCAACCGACTCCTCCGGTTGGACTTTTGCCCAGCTTTACTCACCAGGTCTTCGTGCCCAATCCGCGACCAGGTCTTAGTGCCCAGCTTTACTCACCAGGTCTTCGGTGCCCAGCCCTCGGCCAGGACTTAGTGCCCAATTCCTCGAACCAAGTCTTCAGTGCCCAGCCCTCGGGCAGGACTTAGTGCCCAATTCCTCGAACCAGGTCTTCGGTGCCAAGCCCTCGGGCAGGACTTAGTGCCCAATTCCTCGAACCAGGTCTTCGGTGCCCAACCCTCAGTCAGGACTTAGTGCCCAGTCCACGACTAGGACTTATTGTCCAACCTTATGTCAGGACTTAGTTGCCCAACCCACGGCCAGGACTTATTACCTAGATTAACTAGGACTTTCCTGCACACTTGAGTAACTTTATTAGAACAAACATTGGTTCGATATGGTGCTTCCGACACCAACAATCTCCCACTTTTTGATTTATGGCAACACAATTCAAAGTTAAGGAAAAATTATAACATTTAAGAAGAGAAGGTAAAAACCAATGAATTTTAGCAGATTTGAGCAGAGTAAGGTTTAAAAACAATGTAGTAACACCAATGTTTTTTAGCTATTTTGAGCAGAGTAAGGTTTAAAACTAATGTAATTTTGAAAAAATTTTCTCATACTCCCCCTGAATAATTGTGTTATAAAACACTTAACCAATGTAATTTTGAACAGAAAATTAAAAATTTTCTCATATTCCCCCTGAATAATTGTGTTATAAAATACTTAACTATAAAACCCTTAACTTTGACCTTTCCTTCCTCTTTGACATATATAAAAAAAAATATTCATGGGTGAACAAAATATTTAAGTGGGATTTTTGAGTTTTTCCAGAATGACTTTAAAATCTTTTGAACAACTACTTTGATTGGATGTTTTGCATGAAGCTCCCCCTTAATTAAACATTCTCCTCCTGAAACTTTTAATAATATGCAGTTTTTCAAAAATAAGTGGGGTTTTTTTGAAAACACTTCTAAGTCCTTGATTATCCTTAAAAAAATTTTCCAAAAGGATTTTTTTTTCGGTTTTCAACACTTAGAAAATTTTAAAAAAAGATTCTCAAGTTAGAGAAAAATTTTCCAAAAAAACTTTAAGTTGAATATTTTGAAAAGATGTCCAAAACAAATTTTGAGTTAAGTATTTAGAAACTTTTCAAAATAAATTTGAGTTAAGCACTTAGAAAATTTTCAAAATAAATTTGAGTTATGCACTTAGAAAATTTTCAAAGTAAATTTTTGAGATGCTTCAGATTTGAAAACAAGTATTTTCGTTTCTTAACTTTTTGAAAAAAGAGATAACAGTTTTTTTTTAAAAAAATTAAAATTAAAAAAACTTCTTTTCTCTCCTTTCCTTTCTCTCCCCCTTAATGTGAAACTCTTCTCCTTATGTTTAGATCATTTCTAAGATAAACTTTCTTTGAAAAGGGGAAAAAGTTTAAGGAAGAATTTAATTTCACTTTTTCTACTCTCCCCCTTGGCCATATATCAATAAAGAACTTTTGGAAAATATATTATGAAAGAAGATTTAAAATTTGTATATCAGATCTTATGAGTTTTGAAAACATAAATATTTGAGCGAAAGATAATCCTCAGTAAAATAATGTCAAGAGTTATAATAATTTTTAAGTAACAAAATTTTGAAAGAATGAATAATTGATACTCAAAAATAGAATTGGAGTCAAGTGTATATTCTCATTGAGTCCATGCATGATAAGAAAAAACTATTTTATCAATAAGTTTACTTGTCTTGAATATTTTGAAAAATACAAAAAAAATGCAAGTACTTTTAAAAGATATTGAGCTTTTTGAAAGATGCAAGTACTTTTAAATTATCTGTATCTTTGAAAGATATTATGAATTTGAAAAACATATGTACTTTTAAAATATTATGAATTTGAAAAAGATAAGTACTTTTAAAATATTAAAGAAAATTACTTGACTTATCTTTTGAAAGTACTTACAAAAATATTGTTTTTAACACATAATATTTTACTAGCTTTGATTTCTTTTCCAGTCTGACACAATCCTAGGAAACCTTATTAACTATAAGGACATTTCCCTAAGTGTCCTGGAAATTTTCCAACTCAAGTAAATGCTATTTCCAAAAAGAATTTTGATAAGCCAAAATGAATATATGCAAGTACATTTTGAAAAATGTATGAATTTTTGAAGGTACAATATTTTACTTGACTTGGTTTATCTTCCAGTCTAACACAATCCTAGGAAGCCTTGTTATCTACAAGGACATTTCCTTAAGTGTCCTGGAAATTTTTCCAAGCTCAAGAGAAATATTATTTCAAATTGATTCTATTTAAAAAATATTTTGAAAATAATAATATTTTAAAAATGATAATATTTGAAAGGAAATTACTTGTGTTTTCAGAAGGATTTGAAAATACATGCATGAAAACATATCGCCTTGAAGTATTCAATAATTCTTTTAATTTGACCTCCCTCTAAACTTGACCCATTCCTAGGAAGCTTGTTGACCACAAGTACTCTCCTCTAAGTCTTTAGGGTTCAGTTCAGATCAAAGAAATTATCTAATAATTTCAAACCAGATAAATACCAATAAAACTTTTCAGAAATTCTTCTTTTGATTCAGACTCCCCCTAAATTTGACACATCCTAGGAGTCCTTATAGATTATGAAGTGGACCTTCCTTGTGTCTTTAGGGTTTACCAAAATCAAATGAGACATAGACATAATTTTCGAATGTAATTTGAAACTTCGAAATATATTTTGAAACGAAGGTAATTTGTCAGGCATTGTTTTTGGAAAACATAAGTAATAGTATTTAAAGGACAGTTTTCGAAAACCATTTTAAAAGACAGTGATTTTTAAGTACATTTTTGAAAGAAAATTAAAAGAATAAATCACTCCCCCTATACCGTTTGACTCAATCTAATGCCTTAGGGGACTTCAGTGTTATCCATGTTTGACTAATCAGTAATTAAGTTAATCCAGTCCTAGATCATAGTTTGATGAGTTCATTAAAGTGAAAAATGTAAGATTTTAACCATTAATGAACTAATGACAAAAAAACATGTTAACCAGAAATCATATTATAGCATAAAAAATAGTAAGATTAACTTTGACAAAGGTATCTAAAATTTAGTTAAAATTTGTGTTAGATTCAAATCTGACAATGGTAAAGTGAATTTGATTTTCAATAATTGACTTCCAGGTCTTGGCGAGGCACAAGGCCTTCTTTGGCCGTTGCCTTATTGGATCATCAACCCTTTCCTTGACAAAGCCTTTTATAGAAAATTCATCTTCAAGTTACTTCTTGAAAGATTTTGGTCTAACTAGCTTGGGTCTTGGATCGGTAGCTTCGGCTAGTTCCACCAGACTAAATAGACCAAGTAGGACATACTTGACCTTATTAGAAGGGCTTTCCTAACGTGCTATCATCTCACCTCCACCCAATACTATGTTGTTCAAATTTTAATTAAACCGTTTGTCCTTAAACTATTCAATTCTAAATCCAAGCAAAAAACTAAGTAAAATTATAACGAGGGGAAATTTTTGGATTTTCTAAGTTTGCAAGATTATTAATTAGTTTTTCTTGTATATCAATTTTAATTTTCAAAGTCTCATTTTCTTGTCTTAACATTTTGAATTTTGAATTTATTAATATACATGATTTCATTAAGTTACTTAGGCATGTGTACATATCTAAATTTGACCAAGAGATATTAAGTAAACTATCAGCATTCATGGTAAATAGGGGATTTTCATATAAATTAAAGTTACCTATCTTGGTAGGTTGTCCTGGATCTTTGACTCTTCTATCTGTGCATTCATCTTTGTAATGCCCAAACTCCTGACACTTGAAGCATTGGATGCGACTCTTGTCCTTTCGTACTTTTGGAACTGGTTCCTTTGTCGCCGTCGGTGGTGTCGTTCGAATCTTACGAGTATGACACTTACTTTTGTAGTGCCCTCTCTCCCTGCATGTGTAACAAATTACATGATTTTTAAAATTTGAATTTACAATTTTACCTTTGGATTCCTTATTGGGAATTTCCCCCTTGATTCTTGCCGCCTCGAATCTAGACTCATCTTCTGGTTTCAATTCGGCTTTGGATTCGGGTTCAGACTCTGACTCGGCTGTTTGTGCTTGGACCGAGAGTGCGAGATAACTTAGGTGATCTTCGTCTGATTCGTCCGATGATTTGAACATCACACCTTCAAGGACCTCAATATCGGAGCTCTCTTCGTGTAGGTTGATTAGCTTCTCCCACATCTCTTTAGCACAGTTGAAGGATCCAACCTGCTTCAATTCTTCATTGGTTAGGCCACATAGTAGTATTGCAGTCGCCTTTACATCTGCCTCGATCTTCCTCATAGTTGGTTCGCCCAATTTATCCCAGGCGGTCGACATTCCATCTTCTGTAGGTACTGTAAACCCCGTTTGGATTATCATCCATAGATCTAGATGAACCTTTAGGTGGGATTCCATTAGACCCTTCCAGGTTCTGAAGTTCTCACCAGAGAATAGAGGCGGACGAACACTGTTCCATTCCTGATTGGCCATTAAGGATAAATCTTGCACACAAAAAGAAAAAAATAGAAATGTACCAAGACTTGGTCTTGGATTAGTAGTGCGGGAGAAGGGAAAAAAATAGCCCAAAATAAATATTGCACGAATTTCGAGGCAGAATAATAAAAAAATAATAATAAAAAGTTTGTGACAAATTTTTTTTTTGGAAAATATTTTTTTTAAATCTGATTAATGGTGAAAAAATAAGAGTTAAAAAAATACTTGAATTAAGGTAGCACGAATTTCGAAAAAAATATTAAAATAATTAAAAAATTTATGACAAATTTTTAAAAATTGATCCTTATATCAATTCTGACTTATGGTGAAAAAATAAGAATTTAAAATTAAAAAAGGTGTAAGAATATTTTAACCCACGGACAAATATTATTTATTTGAAATAAAAAGTGAAAAAGATCGAGTGGTGTTGCACCAACCTCGATTAACGAGAAAGAAAAGAAATAAAACTAAAAAATTTCGTAAATCCGAAAAAACTTTCAAACTGGTGGTTGCACCAAGTTTGACCCACCCGCTCTGATACCACTTGTTGGATCGAGAAAAACGATAGAGGGGGGGGGTGAATATCGTTAAAACTTTTTGGATAAACTAAAGAGCAAATACGCAGCGGAGATAAACAAATCACACAGGAACATAAGTAGATTTTTACTTGGTTCGGAGTCGCGGTTGGCTCCTACTCCAAGGCCCACGGTCCTTGACCGTTTACTTTGGGCAATACTATAATCGTGCAAAAAGGATTTACAATTTTAAGTACAACAGTATTTTAATAAATTAAAATGCTACACTTTTCGTTACCAACGCCCGATGTAGATCGTATTTCTGAGCAGAGGGTCGTCGTCGGCGCTGAGATCTCGAGGTCGGAGTTTGCCGGGGCGTAGCGTTTGAACGAAAAGCTTTGGAGCGTTAAAAAGTAGTTATGTTGAAGCCTTGGGGTCGAGCACCCTTTTATAGTGCTCCTGGGGGCGCCTGACACGTGCCTTCAGCTGCGAGAACCTTCATCCGCAGCTCGGTCAGCGCTTATCCCCTTTGATTCGGCCCCTGGTCTGACTGGGGTACCTGGGACCTCTCGGGCGCCTAGGTTGACCTCGTCCAATGGCTTCGTGGCAGATTTGCTTCGATGGTCGCTTTGGCCTTGACCTTGGGTGCCCGGGACCTCCCGGGCGCCTAGCCCAGTGTGGTTTCGAAGCGTTCTTGCTTCTTTGCTGTTTTGGCTTTTCACCTTGGGCGCCCGGGACCTCCTGAGCGCCTAGCCCAATTGCCTGTCCCCTTCCTCTGGGGCATTCTGAGCTGCAGAAACACAATCCTTCGGTCCCTGAAACCAAGGTTAGTTCCAAAACAAACTAAGCAAGAATGTTAGTCAATATTTACAGCCGTAGCTGTCTTGGTTCTGACTTCGGGTCTCCCAAATGGAACCCTAGGTCGAACTGACGCCTAATGTTCCCTCGATATGGAACGCGTCCTCACCTACTCTTCTCTGGAGAATTTACCTTTTGCTAACCGGCTCCTCCGGTTGGACTTTTGCCCAGCTTTACTCACCAGGTCTTCATGCTCAATCCGCGACCAGGTCTTAGTGCCCAGCTTTACTCACCAGGTCTTCGGTGCCCAGCCCTCGACCAGGACTTAGTGCCCAATTTCTCGAACCAGGTCTTCGGTGCCCAGCCCTCGGGCAGGACTTAGTGCCCAATTCCTCGAACTAGGTCTTCAGTGCCCAACCCTCGGCCTGGACTTAGTGCACAGTCCACGACCAGGACTTATTGCCCAACCTTATGTCAGGACTTAGTTGTCCAGCCCACGCTAGGACTTATTGCCTAGATTAATTAGGACTTTCCTACACACTTGAGTAACTTTATTAGATCACAAATAGTACTTAACTTTGAACCCTTTGCCAATATCAAAACAAGGTTCGATATGGTGCTTTCGGCACCAACAGTACCTTCGTGATGAATCAAGTTGTGCAAGGTAGAAATATATATGTAGCGTGAGAAAAAGTCGACTGGCGGGGCCATCCGGACCACAATATATTATTTTAAATTGAGAAAATTGATAAAGTGGTTCGGATGTCTTGGAATTGTGAAGTGAGAAATGCAATTCTTGGCGGGAGGGGTATAAGAGGAAGATCACTACAATCGTTGCACCCTTTGGTAAAAATGAAACCTCAGTACGCCTTTTGGTAAATACTAATTCTCACATGCGCCCTTTGGTAAAAAGCCGTATTTAAAAAGATTGGAAACATAATTGTTATTGATATATATTGCTAATTGTTACTTTGTATATCATTTTTGTTGTCTAAATTATTGCACTCATCTTATATATTTTTGTTATAATGTTGTTGTTAGTGTGAAACTCAATACAACTGTTGATGCAATTATTTTTGTAATTTTATGGTATGATATTTGTAAATTAATATTTTTTATAGTATAACAATTACTTTTTATTGAATTTATTTGGAGTCATTTAGACATCTTTAGTTCCATCAGCCCTTTTTGTCCCAAAAGTGACAGATGAATCTAAGACATTCTCTAAATAAAAAATTTAATTTTGTCTAACATAGAGGAATCTTATTTATTTATGATGTCAGATAGTGAGTTTCATCATCATATCATTTACAGCGAGCTTCCAACTTCATTTCTAGTAATCGATAATGTGTTATTGATTTAATCTTTGAGAGACTATAACTTTTGAATTAGATTAAACCACAGAACTCAAATAAAAAATCTCTAAACGATAATCCTAATAATTAATACTCAATCTTTAATTAATAATCTGAATGATAATCCTAATACTCAATCTTTAATTAATAATCTTAAAGATAATACTAATAATTTTGAAGATAATAATGAAACTTTAATTAATAATTTTAAAGTTAATTATAATAATTTTGAAGATAATACTTAATCTTTAATTAATAATTTTAAAGTTAATCCTAATAATTTTGAAGATAATAATGAAACTCTAATTAATAATCTTAAAGTTAATCCTAATAATTTTAAAAATAATAATTAACTTTAATTAATAATTTAAAGTTAATCCTAATAATTTCAAAGATAATAATAAAATTTTAATTAATAATCATGAAAATTTAATTAAAAATCAGGAAAATAATTTTCAAACTTTAATTAATGAATCTGAATATAATGATAAAGATGAATTAATCCAAATTTAAACTTTAATTAAAAAATCTTACAACAAAACAAATAAACTAAAAATATTAAATATAATTGAAAACTTAAAAGCAAAAGAATCAATAGATGAATCATATTTAATTGAATTAATGGAAATGTTGTAATTAGACCAAAAATTATTAATTAACTCTTAAAAAAATTCAAAATCTAATTAAATAAATCTTAAATTTTAATTAATTATTCAACTTTAACTAGAAATTCAAAATTAAAAATTTACTCTAAATATAAAAATTCATAAATCTTAAAATATTCAAATCTAGTTGAGTAAATCTCAAATTTTAATTAATTATTCAAATTTAATTAGAAATTTAAAATTAAAAGTTTTACTCCAAATATAAAAATTCTTAACTCCTAAAATATTCAAATCTAGTTGAGTAAATCTTATATTTAATTAATTATTCTTCCTTAATTGGAAATTTAAAATCTTAATTCATATATAAAATCCTAAATTAATTCTTAGATTTAATTAATAACAATAATTCAACTTTAATTAGAAATTCAAAATTCAAAAATTGATATTCATGATCTAAATTCTAATTAATTATGAAACTAATAAAATTATACCTAACTGGAACAATTAATTTAATATTAACAAATGTGTCAAAATGGGTTGACACATTCGCGGGTTCACACACTCTGTATCGAATCGAGAATTTAATACTTTATTAGAAATTTAATTAAAATGATTTGACTTGATTGCCACATGCATAACTGTTATGCTCATGCATCTGTTTATTTTTTTAATACACATGTCATGTCATTTATGCTAGTTTATTTTTTGCTTAATCTAGAATAGCTAGATAGAAAAAAGATTATTTGATACTTGCCTAACATAGTACCAGGGTGGGGTGAAATGATTGTACGTTAGGGAAGCTTTGTCTATGAAGTCAGGAAGGGTAAGGAGTACTCAACTTGGTTGAGCTAGCTAAGTGGAACTAGCCGAAGCTACCTCGCCATATCCTAGACTAGTTAGATCAGAGTTTCTCAAGGAGTAAATTAAAATTATCATTTCTTTAAAAGGTTTTGTCAAAGAAAGGGTCATTGTTTCGATATCTAAAAAAAAACCCTGTGCCTCATCAAGACCTGGAAGCCAATTATTGAAATTTACTTTTTAAGTTACTACTTGTTAAACTTGAATCTATCTCAAGGTCAAACAATTTACAAAATTAAATTGAGAAAAATTAATTAATTAAGCATCTCACAAACACCAATAAGGCTACCATACTTGATTGTACTGTGACACTTAGAATAGGTGAGATGATAAGGACTAATCAATTGATAAATGTTTTCAATATAGTTTCAAAAATCCTTAGAGTATTTTCTTAAAACCCTATTTCCAAAATAATGATTTAAATATAATAATATTTTAATGAATTTCATGCATGATTGTGTGTATCTATAAATAGTCTTGTAAAATTTATATATCTTTTTGAAATTTGTTTGACCTACACTTAGGCACAAACCCTCAAGGTCAACACTAGAGTCCTATAAGATACTTAGGTAGAGTTCCTTGTATTTAACAAGGGTATCCAGAAAGTGACAGGTTGAGGGGGAGTCAGTTTTTTTTTTTTTTGCAAAAATTTTATGTTTTTCTTTTGAAAAGTTATTTTTGAAAATTATTCTTTCCAAAAATTATCATCTCTTTCAAAATGATTTTTGCTCAAAATTTTTTTTTGAAAAAATATTCTTTCAAAATTATTATGTCTTTCAAAATATTCTCTTGAAAATTTATTTTTGAAAAACTTTCTTTCAAAAATTCATTGTCTTTCAAAATGAATGTTATGTTTTATTTAAAAAAATATTTTTGAAAACTTATGCTTTAATTACTCTTATGATTTGGATAAATCCTAAAAACACAGAAAGTTTTCCTTATAATCTACAAGGATTCTTCAGATTATGTCAAGATTAGGGGGAGTCCCAATCATAAGAACAATTTTTCTTTTGATTTCTGATTATTTTAATTTTTTTAAATTATGTTATCCTTTTCGTTTGAATCAAAATCCTAAGACACAAAAGAAGATTATCTTGTGGTCAACAAGCTTCCTAGGACTGTGTCAAGCTTAGGAGGAGTTCAAATTAAAAGACCTAGTATAATTTTCAAAAACATTATATTTTCAAAAACCACTCTCTTCAAATTCACTACATTTTTGAAAATATTATAGCTTCATTTTTCAAAATAAATCTGAAAATCTTTTCATCTTATAAAGAATTTTTAGAAAGTTTTGACAAATTACTTAGTTTGGAAAAATCTCCAAGACACATAGGAAAGAGTTCTTGTAGTTAACAAAGTTTTCTAGGATTATGTCAGATTAGGGAGGAATCCAAACTAATAAAAAATTATTGACAATACTTTATTTTGATTGAAAAATCTCTAAGATACGTAAGAAATTTTCTTGTGGTCAACACGATTCCTAGGATTGTGTCAGATTTAAGGAATTTCAAATCACTTATCTTTTTTAATTTTTTTTTCAGTGCTGAGCTTTCCTTAAAATATTTTCAGAAAAAGGGTACTTAGTTTTTTTTTTAAAAAAGTGTTTTTGAAAATCATGCTTTTATCAAAAATCTTAAGTATTTTCGAAAATTACATTGTTGGTGCAAATCTTAAACTTAAAATCATATTGTTATTGGTATATGTTTTTTTTTGATGTCTGTTAAAGGGGGGAGAGTACCTTATGTTAGTTTTTTTCGATTTTTGCATTTCTCAAGTATTGACCTAAAACCCTTAAACCAAAACCTAACTTAAGATTGTTGTTAAGCATAAAAAAGGAGAAGATTGTTAGTGCAAAAAACATCAGACATGAACAATCAACTTCTTATGTTTCAATGTTTGACAATATACCAAGGTTTTATGAATCTAACCAAGGGTTAAGCCAATTAGGACTTGATGTTTGGTAGGGTAAACCTAGGTTTGATCAGTTTGACCAAAGGGTTAGCCAAACAGGACCTGATGTTTGGCAGAGTTATTAGCACCTAGGATTAGTAGTTTGACTAAGGGTTAGCTAAACATGACTTGATGTTTGACAGAGTGATCAAACCTAAATCTGATAAGTTTGACAATATACCAAAGTTTGGTCAGTTAGAATAAGAGTTAGCCAAACAAGATCTGATGTTTGGCAGAGAACCCAAGGTTGGTCAGTTTGACCAAGGGATAAGCCAAACAGGACTTGATGTTTGGCAGAGTGACTAAACCCAGATCTGGTCAGCTAGACTAAGGACTAAGCCAAACAGGACTTGATATTTGGCAGAGAAAAGTCTAGTCAGGATCAGATAACTAGCAAAGAAGTCCTTATCAAGGCGTCGAAGACTTGATGAGTGAAGATGGGCACGAAGTCTTGGTTTGGAAAATTGGGCACGAAGACTGACCCAGGGTTCGACATAAAGTCCTGGTTTAGGAAATTGGGCATGAAGACCTGGTTGAGGATTGGGTACCGAAGTCCTGATTCGAGGAATTGAGCACGAAGACCTACACGAGGGTTAGACACCAAAGTCCTAGTTCGAGGAATTGGGCACGAAGTCTTGGTCAAGGATCGGGCATAAAATCCTGATGAGAGAAGCTGGGTAAAAGTGCTGGTGAGTGAAGCCAGACAAGGTAAAGTCCTAGTGGCTAGGCATTGAGAAATCCTAGGAAGTTAACCTTAGGTAGTAAAGTCTTGGAGAGTTGACTCCAAGCAAAGCCTAGTAGGTCAGGTAGACTTACATAAGTTGGGCAGGATGTTTGCTTGCTTTGTGTGTTTGCATGTCTTGTAGAAACATGAAGCTGGAGGCAAGAAAGGAGAGTAAAAGCAAAATGGAAAGCAATTGCAACCTGGGACCATTCTTAGGCGCCCGAAAGTACCCGAGTGCCTGAGAGGCTCCCGGGCACCCAAGTGACTCGAGCGCTCAAGAGTCTTTCAGGCGCCTAACACTCGGGTGCCTGAATGGCTCTCGGGCGCCCTCAACCTCCCGGGCACCCCTATGGGCTTGGGGCACCTAAGAGCCCTTCCCTTATCCCTACGATGTGTGTGCCGATGCGGATCAGATTTGATCACATTGAGGGCACCCCTATAGGCATACGAGCGCCCAGATGACCTATATATAGGGATATAGGGATTCAAGCCAAGGATTCAATACATCAAATTCTTCATCCAACTACTCATTCACTGTGAAGTAAAAGTGCTAAGGTGAAGCTCTGCGATCAAGGAGGCTCTAGGAAGAAGTACGCGATCCTTCGGACTTCCAGAGTTGGTCGAGAGATTCTCCACATTCGATTTGCTTGTTAATAAGTTGTAAAGCATTATTTTCCTTATTTGTGCTTGTACTAAAAATTGTAAGACGGGTTTCTCCGCCTCTGGAAAGCTTCCGGAAAGGAGACCACTAGTGGATGAGAGATTCTCATAATTAGGCCTTAGGCGTACTGACCCTGGGGGGTTAGAAACCAAGTAAAATCCCTCGTATTTACTGTGTCTGTTATTTTTATTTATTATTCCGCTGTGCTACTAACGACTCTGATATTAAGTGAACGAATGAACAACGAAATCTCGGAAAAGAAAGCGAAAGTCGATATTCACCCCCTCTTTCAACGCCACCGATCCCACATTTTCAATCGAGTGAGATTCACCCCCCCCAACTCTCTTTCTTCTATGATCCTACACTACCCTAGTTGCAACTAAGTAAATTCTGAGTGTCTCTTTAATTTTATGTTGTTGCCTTGTTCATTATTACTTGCCTAATTAATCATCATTGCCCAAGAACTTGTAAAAGATATAGTTTGAACTTGCAGGATTATTCACCCTCATCTAGTCGACCTGTATGGGACCAACACTTGGTATGAGAGTCCAACCACTTCAGGAGGATTAACTGCCACCTAAAGCAACAAGAAGATGGTCGGACAGACTATCCATCCACCAAAGTTTGCGGGGTGGGGAGTTCGCGATGTGGAAACGTTGGATGGAGATATTTTTCAAGACATATTTTGAATGATTACTTATCATGAAAAATAGTTTTATAGCACCTAAAGACAAGGAAGAGCACCTCTGGTCGAAGAAGGAGCAAGCCGATTTTATGGCTAATAGGAAGGCAGAATTTCATTTGCTATCTGTACTACCAGCATAAGAAGTCAACCGCATTAGCCTCTAAGAATTTGTGAAAGAGCTCTGGGAGAAGTTCTTGGAACTACATGAAGGGACCTCGGAAGCATAGCTTGCCCGTCGAGATCTACTCAAAAGCTAGCTAGCCAACCTCCATATAGAAGAAAGAGAGACAGTGACTCAACTACATGTGATGATCAAGGAGCTGATCACTAGACTTACGAATCTTAGAGAATCAGTAACAAACCGAGATTCACTAAGGTACACTCTGAACGAGTTTCTAAGAACACCAAAGTAGATGTCCATAATAGACTCGTATTACATCTCAAAAGGCCTTGAGGTAAGTACTTTAGAGTAATTATTTTCAACTTTAGAACTTCACGGGTCTTGATGCGCAAGAAGAACTAAAAGGATATACAACATTGCCCTAAACAGGATGAAGGTCGAATTAGATGCGAAGTCTCAGCCAATGAAGAAGAAACCACTTAAATGGTAAGAAAACTAAATAAATATTTTAAATCTAAAAAGTTTAATAAGATGCAGAACAAAAAGCATTCTCTGGAAAGAAAAAAAGTCAAATGCTACAACTGCCATGAAGGACATATAAAAGATAATTTCCCAAAATTGAAAGAGAAAAAGACTAACAAGTCTAAGCTTAAGAACCTGAAGGCAATATGGGATAATACATCATCATCTGAGGACGAGATTGAACCCTACGTTGGATTGGTACTAATGGCAACTCATCAAAAGGACAGTGAAACACCTCCTAGATGAGCATCAATGAAGGAGAAGCTACGGTAGAAGAAAACCTCGATGAAAGGGGAGCATCCAACTTTAAACGTGATATGGTAAGTGAGGTATGCCTGTTACCTCCTGATCAATTATATTATGACATCAAGCAACTAACAAGATCATTATGCAAATTGAAAAGCAAAAATAATGATCTTAAAAAGAAAATTAGCTTTTGTATGCCCATTAGAATAATATGTTCAAGTAAAATATGAAAATGATAAACTAAAAGAAGAAATAATATCGTTGAAAAATCATGCATGTTCAAATGTTTTTGTGGGATCGGTTTGAATCGATAGAGGGGGGGGTGAATATTGATCGATAAATTTTTCAAAAAATTTAAGAGTAATTGGTTAGCGGAAAAGCAAAACAATCGCTAACATGTTTGTTTTTACTTGGTTCGGAGTCGCAGTCGGCTCCTACTCCAAGGCCCACGGTCCTTGACCGTTTACGACGGGCAATTCTATATTGCGTAAAAATGTTACAACTTGAATACAAATATAGAATTGAAAATACAACAATTTAACCAAAAATTATACCGACGACCGGAAGATTGGAGTGTCGTAGCCGCGGGTCGTCGTTGGCGCTTGAATCTTGAGCATGGAGTGTTTCGGAGCAGCGCGCTTGTTACAATGCGTAGAAAGAAGTTTTATTGAAGCCAAGGGGGTGAACCCCTATTTATACTCGTAGCTGGGGCGCCTGTGTTGTAGGGGGCGCCTGACACGTGACCCTCATTGCGCGAAACTCAATCCACAGACTTGGCCAGCGCTTATCCCCTCAACTAGGGCGCTTGAGCTAACTGGGGCGCTTGTGTTAACACAGGCGCCTCATATGCAGTTCTGAGGCTTTGCTTCGAAGTGGCTTGGAATAACCCTTTATCTGGGGTGCCTGTCTCAACACAGGCGCCTAGTCAAACAGGGCGCGTCACTCCATTGAGGTGAATGGGAGCAGAAACCTTCATCCCTTCGTTCATGCAACCAGGGTTAGTTCCAAAACACAAATAACATATAAATAATATGGATTTAAGCATGATTTATAGCTTGAGCTATCTTGGTTCTGACTTTGGGCTTCCCAAATGGAACCCTAGGTCGAACCGATGCCTAATGTTCCCTCCTACGGGGAACGCGTCCTCACCTACTCCTCTTAGGAGATTTTACCTGTTTGCCAACCCCAATCCCCCGGATCAGGTCTTCGTGCCCAGTCCGCGACCAGGACTTATTGCCCAGCTTCACTCACCAGGTCTTCGGTGCCCAATCCACGACCAGGAGTTATTGCAAAGCTTCACTCACCAAGTCTTCGGTGCCCAATCCACGACCAAGACTTATTGCCCAACCTTATGTCAGGACTTAGGTGCCCAGCCCGAGGCCAGGACTTATTGCCCTCTTAGAACCAGGACTTCGTGCCTAGTGTACCTAAGACTTTTCCTGCACACTTGATTAAGATTGTCAGATCACAATAAAACCTTAACTTCTGAACCCTTTGCCATTATCAAAACACTGGTTTGACTTTGGTGCTTCCGGCACCAACAATCTCTCCCTTTTTGATTTATGGCAACACGGTTCAAAAAGTTAAGTTAAGAAGCATTTAAAGCATATCTAACAAACAAGTTTATCTTTATGAGATACTTAAAAAAATATAAGCTTCCTCTGAAAAAGTTCTCCCCCTGAAATTTTCAATGATATGCAGTATTGAAAAACTTCTAAATATTTTGAATTTTGACTAAGTGTTTTTGAAAACAGAGCAAAGCATTTTGGTTTTGTCTAAGTGTTTTGAAGATCTAACAAAGCATTTGTACAAAAACCTTTTGCACTTTTACTTTGGAAAAATTTTGCAAGCCCAAATTAAAAAACTTTTTCTTGCAAAAAAAATTTACTTAAACCAATTTTTGCAAACTGATTTTTTTAAAAGGCCAAATTTTGCAACAGAATTTTCCCTTAAAAGGTTTCGACTTTTGTACACTTAGAAAAATTTGCTTGGAAAATATTTTGTGCCTTTCGAGAATTTTTTGAAAAATATTTGTTTACTAAGAAAAGCTTTTTGCACACTTAGAAAAATTTGTTTGGAAAATATTTGTGCATTTCGAGAATTTTTTGAAAAATATTTGTTTACTAAGAAAGCTTTTTGCACACTTAGAAAAATTTGCTTGGAAAATATTTTGTGCATTTTGATAATTTTTTGAAAAACATTTTTACTTAAAAGAAACATAAGAAATTTTGCTTAGAGAAAAATGATTTTTCTTAAAAAAATTTGTTCACTAAGAAAAATTTTCACTTAGAAATATTTTGCTAAAAAGTTTCAAAAAATTTTGCTTAGGCAGATTTTGTTTCCTAAGAATCAATTTTTACTTAAAAAAATGCACTTAGAAATTTTTGAAAGATGCACTTGAAAGTTCAACTTTACTTTTTGAAAAAGAGATAAAGAAAATTTTGAAAATGAAACATTTGAAAATTTAAAAAAAATTACTCTTTTTTTTTTCTCCCCCTTTGCCATATATCAAAAAATAGATAACAACCATTGCAAGTCTATTTCGAATTAGAGCTAGTTAAAAGAAATTGTAAATCTGTATTGAACCAACCTAGTGAATTCAAGCAAGAAAAAGGACTAAACTAATTAATCTGAACTTGTTCGGGTCCTGTCTAACCCAGTTAGCTAGTTACTAACTGTTATAAAATAGTAGTTTTCACTAGGGTTAGTCAAGTTAAGTGATTTGATCAAGTTAGATTTGTTAAGCTTGAAGACTTAACTTGATTGCTGTTCAACGTGTATTTATCGCCCCAATTACTGCAGATGCACTGACTTAAAGCATCTTGAATCAAGGCATAGACCTAAGTATCTCGACCTAGTCTAGGTTATCAATCAAAGTACCCTAAGTTGCTTGTGAGATGCTGGCTTCTAGATCTATAGGTGCATGCAGTTCTAGGGTTAAGGCCTAGGCTAAGTCCATTTGCGTAAAAACCCTAGTTTTGAAGGGGTAAATTTTTGAAGAAAACTAAGTCGGAAAAATCATTTTAAATTTCGATAACTTGATAAAAGAAATGATTTTTCAAAATACATTAAATGCTAATTTTGGGAAAAAATGTGAAAATAGAAAAGATTTTTGAAAAATATAGAACAATCCTATTCTACTAAGCACAACCCTAACTACCTTCTTAGTAAGTTAAACTCAGATTCAGGTAAGGGTTTGGTAAAAATGTCAGCTAAATTGGATTTTGAGTCCACATACATAAGTACTATTTCGCCCCTGGCTACATGATCCCTACAAAATGATGTTTGACTTTAATATGTTTGGTTTGGGAGTGCTGAACTGGATTCTTAGTCAAATTGATTGAACTAATGTTGTCAATAAAAACTTTAGTTTGGGTGTAGTCTAGCTGGAAATCCTTAAGAGTGTGCATCATCCATAAAAGTTGTTCCACACACTCTCCTAGGGCAACATATTCTGCTTCGGTTGTGGACAAAACTACGCAGTGTTGCTTTTCACTACACCAGCTGACTAGATTGTTTCCTAATAATTGACAACTTCCACTTGTACTCTTTCTATCTAATTTACAATCGACATAGTCAGAGTCAGAATATCCTGATAATTCAAAAGTGGAAGTCCTAGGATACAAAATCCCTACACTTAGGGTACCCTTAATATACCTTAGAATTCTTTTTAGGGTTGCTAAGTGGGATTCCTTAGCACAGGTGTCACGCCCAGAGACCCAAGAGCCGCTGTTCCAATATAAAATCGGATAACATCTCCCCTGTCCGGCGGACAATTTACACATACATACACTATCCAAACACACACGCAGATAATAATTTGGCCTCAGGCCTCAAAACTAAAACATAAACTGACCATAACACAAAATAAATCATACCTAACTGCGGACTGGTCCGACTTACGATGAAACAACCAATACACAAAAACCCCTTAGGGCACACAACACATATGACATATACAAATCACTAAAAGGAATATAAAACAATGCACTACACAGGACAAAACAAAATCCTGCGGTCGCGATGGGTAGGGACTGGCTGCTGGGCTCTTCTGGCGACTCCAAATATCTCAACCTGAAATAAAAATATATGGCAACGGGGTGAGTCCATAACTCAGCGAATACCCAGCAGATATGCATAGTATGTTATAATAACAATAAGCATCTACATTAATACAGTCTCATATCAACAATATGGAAAAACTAGTACTGGAAATACTGAGGTAGATACATACCAGAATCCAGCTAACCTGAAAAGAGGATAATAAGTACCAAGAGAATATCATTAGACATATAATCTCAAATAACAAGTCTCCAGAATATGCATGTCAAACAAGTGCAAGAATCAAGTGCAGCAAACAATGCACGATGCAAAATATGCACATGGTGCAATGACATGTGTCACCCCTAGTCCCAGTCAGGATCATCGTCCACGACGTCCGCGTGGGTAGAGCTGTGACAACCTGTACGCACTCTGCCATCACTGCTCCTGAGTGACCGGGTGGACAGGATGCTGGCGGAGACCACGCTCCTAACCCCAAGCAATGGGGGAGTCAAGCTCTCATCTCCTAGTGGCTCAGTACGAGAAGGGACCCCTGGCTGCTACCACGCCCGTGCTCACCCTCCAAATAGTGGCCGAACGGAGCAATACAGGGCAAAAGCGCACATCCTACGGTATCCACTAACCCATGAGTAGCTGTGTGCGCATATCATGTACCGGAAAATGATTAGGCTCAACCACAAGGGAGTCGCTGATCGCCGGCATGCAACAATGCAAGAATGATGTATGATATGCACACATACATCCCTCATGTCAAATACAAGAGATACATCCCGATATCTAAGCATACATATAGATATGACAATACCTGAGACTGTATGAAACTAACAGCATAATAACTCAGGGATAAACAACAAGTATCCAGAACAAGCATAATAAACAAGGCTAGCGTATAATCTGTTGGATCAAGAAAACCGATAGAGGGGGGGTGAATATTGGTAAATTTTCGGATTTACGTAAAGAGCAATTGCACAGCGGAAGTTAAAAACACACAACGCAAACACGGGATGTTTTACTTGGTTCGGAGCCTGTGTCGACTCCTACTCCAAGGCCCACGGTCGTTGACCATTTACTTTGGGCAATTCTATATAGGCGCAAAACAGTTTACAATAATTTGATTAAAAAGAATTAAGTGCAGTAAACAAAACACGCTCTTCTTTACCGACGTCCGAAGTAGATCGAATTTCTCGGAGCAGCAGGACGTCGTCGGCTCATGTTGGAAGGTTTCCGGAGCAAGTCGCGAGAGCAGAAGAGCTTTGAGGCGTTGAATGGAAGTTATTGTTGAAGGCTTGGGCGTTGGGTGCTATTTATAGCACCTAGGGGCGCCCTGGACGTCGGGGGCGCCCTGCCACGTGTCAGCCGATCCGGTTTTAGCTCGGTCAAGCGTTATCCCATCCGAATAGGGATAACTTTGACTCTGGGGGCGTCCTGGTCGCAGAGGGCGCCTTGGCTGACTTCTTCCGCGCAGAAATCTCGGCTGTGGATGAAGCTTCGCAGACCTGGGCCCAAGGCGCCTTGGCTGCTGAGGGCACCTTGGCTGCTGAGGGCGCCCTGCCCAGTAAGCAGCCGAAGCCCTTTTTGCTTCACTTGGTTCTGGTTCACCTTGGGGGCGCCCTGGACACTCAGGGCACCCTGCTCAGCTTCTGCCTCACTCCTTTGAGGCTCTCTGAGTTGCAGACACATGTTCCTTCGGTCCTGCATCCAGGGTTAGTCCAAAACACAATACAGCAATTAATTATTAGTTTATACAGCCTTAGCTGTCTTGGTTCTGACTTTGGTCTCCAAAATGGAGCCCTAGGTCGAACCGACGGCTACTGTTCCCTCGACGGGGAATGCGTCCTCACCTACTCCTCTCGGGAGAGTTTACCTGATGCCAACCGCTCCTTTGGTTGGACTTTTGCCTGACGGTCCTTTGTCAGGTATTGTAAACTGGCAGTCCTTCGCCAGTTGCCTAGCAGTCCTTCGCTAGGACTTGATACTGGCAGTCCTTCGCCAATGCCTAGCAGTCCTTCGCTAGGCTTGGATACTGGCAGTCCTTCGCCAGTTGCCTAGCAGTCCTTCGCTAGGGCTTGGATACTGGCAGTCCTTCGCCAGGTGCCTAGCAGTCCTTCGCTAGGGCTTGGATACTGGCAGTCCTTCGCCAGTTGCCTAGCAGTCCTTCGCTATGGCTTGGATACTGGCAGTCCTCGCTAGGGCTTGGATACTGGCAGTCCTTCGCCAGTTGCCTAGCAGTCCTTCGCTAGGGCTTGAATACTGGCAGTCCTTCGCCAGGTGCCTAGCATTCCTTCGCTAGGACTTTGTCTCTGCACACTTGAGTAACATTATTAGATCACAAATAAACTTAACTTTGAATCCTTTGCCAATATCAAAACCAGGTTCGATATGGTGCTTCCTGCACCAACATAATCTTACTGCTATCTATAACCAACCATGCATAGCAATATGACAATATCTAAAAGATAAGTCAAAGGGTACCCGCCTCCAGAGAGTAGAAGGAGTCCGTATCAAATAAGAATCGCCCGTCCAGAAGTCCGAAAGCAAGTCAGTGCCCTGTAGCAAAGGCATAGTGTTTAGCTATAATAACCTGATTCTTAGCTAAACTAACTTCCGTAATTAATTAGGATCGCCCTAATTTATAACGTTCGTTACATAACTCTTAATTAATGATTAATCCCTATTTGATTAATAACCTCTCAATTAAACCTAGGTTTAAACAAACCTTAATTAGCAACCAACCCACTGTTTCAATCCATTAAAACAGATTTTCAAATAAGAAGAACCTATGGTTCAATTCATACACTATAACCATCTCTAAACCCAAAATCCAATACCAAGATAAATTATCCATAACAACATATTCAATCATCTAATCCTTTTAGTTAATCATTTCTTGTTCTAATCCAACTACAAGGTATTACCAGACAAGAAAACACCACCTGAACATAAACTCGATCCACAGCCAAAACCCAAATAGAATCAATTGCCAAAACTGAAAGAGAATCAAAAATCCGAGCCATCATCATATACCAACCCAAACACCAATCTGAATCATCCCTATGCTCCATTCCATAAAATCATCAACCAATCTCTCCACCACAACATTGACCTTGCCAGAAGCATCCTATTATCAACCAAGCATACTAATCCATGGCAGAGGACAAATTTGAACAGAAATGAAACTCTATAGCTAAGACCATCATCCCAAACAAAACAACACAGGGACTCACAACCTGCAATATGATTCCGAAATTTGAATCGTAGTATAGAAGCTAAAAGAAAACTAAACAAACATCCATGGATCAAATTAGTAACATCATCCTCAACCATTATTGGAAAATCCACACCATACCTCAGCCAATTGCTTGCAAAGCAACTCCGATCCAGATCTCAGTTCAAATCATCCCAATAGCCCACTGATCACACGCATGAACAAATTCCAGAAATAAATTGCTTCCCAGACCTTATCTCTACACAATTTCATTCCAAGATCCAATACTAAATAATAGTCCAAAACCTGAGTCAAACTCAACAATTCATCTAAACATAATAGCTGTCTGAATTCAACACAGAATGGTGTACCCAAATAGGATAGCTCACGGCATTACAGTGGAAACCAAACTACTTCACAGCAAGGTAAGACAAAGCACAGGGCAGATCTTCAACCTCTAAAACTAATCAAATTATCAAATCCAAAAATCTCAGCTACACCGTAAGGCCAAATCCAAAAACCAAGGTCGTAATTAGTAAGAACAACCCATCATCCATTCGAAACCAACAAGAGATACGAAAACCAACAAGGGATACGAAAACCAACAAGGGAAACGAAAGGCGATCAATAACGATGTAAGCCTTCCAAATCTAAACACATCTAACTCTTACCTGAGGTGGTCGGTGTTGCTCCTTGATCCTCGGTTCAAATTCCCGCTAGGCAAGGAATAGCTCGGCCAACGCTCGGCGATGGAGAGGAAATATGGCATCGATGCTGCACAAGGAGACCGGTTGCCGATTCGTGAAGAGAGATCGAGAGGAGAGGAGTGGCGTGGGCTGCTTCGGCGGCTAGGTCACGTGGTGGGAGGAGACGCGAAGGGGAGGAAAGGGTCGAGTGGCTGCGATTTGGCTGCGGCTAGGGCTTGGCCGAGGCTTTTAATTAAAGGGAGCGGGGTCTTTTTACAAAAAGGTCCTCTAACTTTCAGTAATTTTAATTCTACCCTTAGAGTAAGGGTTTTAGCTACTTAACCCACCAATTTATTTGTAATCCACATCACATCTCTAGGATTAGATAGTTTATCCTCTTAACCCCTAAGCTTTAGCCAAAACTCGAACAAGTCCTCAAATATTTAGATACATTTTTAGTTTAGACCTTTAGGATTAAATATTAAGCAATTTAACCCTTCATAGTTTAAGAATTCACCTTAAACCTTTTTCCCGAATTTGATAAACCCTAGACTCAATCCAGAAAAATTTTGAAAAATCTTCTGGTCCGGATTTTCGAATTGCCGTATTTTACAACAGGTTTGGTATCTAGCACACATTCCTACAAAAATAAAATATCAGGTCTACTAGCAGTTAAGTATAGTAAGCTACCAATCATACTCCGGTATAATTTTAAGTCAACTGGTTTACCCTCAGGGTCATTATCAATTTTGACATTAGTAGCCATAGGAGTACTTAAGCTTTTAGAGTTATCCATTTTGAATTTTTTTATTAATTCTTTAGTATATTTGGATTGATGGACATAATTACCATCCCTAGTTTGTTTAATTTGTAGCCCTAAGAAAAAGTTGAGCTCACCTACCAAGCTCATTTCAAATTCGCTCTCCATGATTTTGACAAATTCTTTTAGAAAATTTGAATTAGTAGATCCAAATATTATATCATCAATATATATTTGTGCAATAAATATATCTTTTTCTAAGATTTTAACATATAATGTGGAGTCAATTTGACCTTGGTTAAATTCCTTAGAAATTAAATAGGTTGATAATGTAGGACCGGTGTCGTCGATAGGGGGGTGAATATCGATCGTAAAATCTTCGCAGTAAACTTCGTGAAACTTTCGATCTTTCTAGACTCAGAGCGTTAGTGCAGCGGAAAATAAAACAAAACGAATAAAAGCAAGATAATGGACACGCGGGATTTATTTACTTGGTTCCCGACCCCCCAGGGTTAGTACGTCCAAGGCCTATGTACTCGGCGTTAGTCCACTATTAGTCTTCTTTCCGGAATTTCTGGAGGCGGAGAAAACTCGTCTTACAGTTGATAATTACAATGAAAAATATATGAAATTAAGTGCAGAATAACAAAAAGCAAACCAAACAATTTAGGTCGAAGCCTCGGCCGAACTGGACCTCCGAAGTGCCGCGCACTTCCTCCTGGAGCCTCCCGGACGTAGAACCTTGTCTTTAGCTCTTTGTCGTCAGTCAGAATGATCAGAATCACTCTAAAAAGTTGTGTCTGAAGCTGAGGGGTCGAAGCCCCTTCTATATGCTTCATACGGGCGCCTGTGATGATGGTGGCGCCCCTATAGACTTGGTCAAACTTTATCCCCGCGTCGAACTCGTCGCAGTTGATAAAACCTTTGACCTGGGCGCCTACATGATCTCGGGCGCCTGTATCCTCCCGGGCGCCTGAATGGAAGCCTGTTCTGCGTTCCTTCGCAGAACTGTTTTTTGCTTCTTTAATCAAGCGCCCCTATTGATGGAGGCGCCTGATTCCATGGGGGCGCTTGGCTTCCAGGCTACCAAGTGTGTTGTGTGTTGTTTCCCTGCTTTGTCTTCCATTCTTGGTACCTGCAAGATACATGAATACAAAGCAAATATACACACAATACTAACCTTAAGGACTTGGTTCTGACTTCGGATTTCCATGAAACCCTAGGTCGAACCGACGCAAGTTCTCACCCTCGAGAACGCGCCTTTCACCTACTCCTTTCAGGAGACGGTTGCCACCCAGTCCTTCGGGTGGACTTTTGCTTAGCTTCCGATACTCACGGATCTCGAGACGTCCGAACCTTGACCCGTCTTTACTTCTGTCCTTAGTCATCGCTCAGCTAAGTTGCTCAATCCCTCGGACCAAGACTTCGTGCCCAAACCCTAAGTCCAGGACTTCGATGCCCAACCCTCGGCCAGGTCTTCGTGCCCAATTCCTTGAACTAGGTCTTCGGTGCCCAACCCTCGGCCAGGTGTTCTTGCCCAGTCCTCGACCAGGACTTAGTGCCCACCTTCCAAGTAGGTCTTCGGTGCCCAGCCCTTTGCCAGGACTTAGTGTCCAATCCATGATCAGGACTTAGTGCCTAGGTTAATCTAGGACTTTGGTTCACTTTGGTTACTCCTCTCTTAACTCCCCTTCCCTTATTCAATGTAACACTGACTTAAGTATTTGTTAAACATTAAAACACTTAGAGGAGGACATCACTGATTCAACTTGCACCAACAGATAATAGTTCATACCATGCCCTAGGCGCTTGTTTCAACCCATAAAGCGCTTTCCTAAGCTTGAATTCATATTCGGGTTTGTCTAAGTCCTCAAATCCTGGGGGTTGCCCTACATAAACTTCTTCTTTTATAAACCCATTAAGAAAAGCAGACTTGACATCCATTTGGTATAGTTTAAACCCACTATGGGCTGTAAAGGCTAGTAGTATCCTAATTGATTCAAGTCTGGCTACTGGGGCATATGTTTCATCATAATCTAACCATTCGACTTGACTAAACCCTTTAGCTACTAAGCGGGCTTTATTTCTCACAATTTCCTCATGATCATTCAATTTGTTTCTAAAAACCCACTTAGTGTCTATAATTGATTTTCCCTCAGGTTTAGGTACTAATTCCCAGACTTGGTTTCTCTCAAATTGGGCTAGTGTTGAGGCAATCGACCCTTAAATGATTGGAAGATCATGGTTTTGATGTGTGTGTGAATATGTTTAAGGTTAGAGTGTTATGTTGTATTTGATGTGTGTGATTGAGTTTGCATGACTTGGAGAATCACACATGGTGAACATATCCGAGGGACGAGAGCTGAGGGAGGAGGACTCCAAGGGCAAGCCGGGAAGTGGACTTCAAGGGCACACGTGAAGGGTGGCATGGAGCCAAGCTAAAGGAAGGCTTGTGTGCGCATCCGAGGGATGAGAGCTAGAGGAAGTTGACTTCAAGGGGCGAGCCAAGGGAGTGAACCTGAAGGCATATGTGAAGGAGTATGTGAAGAACGGTTGGGAGTGAGTGGGCAGTCAACTGGCCAGAGGGGAGTCGACTATCAAAAATCACAGAAGGTTTTCAGCCTTCTACCAGTCGACTGGCCTAGAGGCAGTCGACTGGTATACCCCAAAAACTAGCCGTTGGCTAGCAATTAATGCTAGGCCAGTCGACTGTCCCAGGGGCAGTCGACTGGTGCGGGGCTGGACAGATTGCGAGTTTGTCCTATTCTCCTATAAAAGGAGGAACTTTTTGCACGTGAGTTGTATGGTTCCATACTATAACGAAGTGCTGCTCATGTGAAAAGTCTTTTCAACTTCCTCTCTCTTCATTCACTACTTTCTGTAAAGAGGAAGAACACCACTGTAAAGGTTTCTCCACCTAAAGGAGAGTTTTCATAGTAGAAGTGGTGTACGTGCGTGGATCCTTGGATTAGTCACCCATTTGGGTGGATACCAAGTAAAATTCTGTTGTTAGCATTGTTCTTATTGTCTTTTGCATATTATTGTTTCCGCTGCGCTAACAACCTTGTAGAGACGTCAACGAAAAAGTGCTATTCACCCCCTCTAGCACTCCAGTCGATCTATCAGTTGGTATCATAGCCGGTTCGTTTCGGAAGAACTCACCGTCAATCGGAGCAAAGTGAAATGGCGTTTCAGGAGGGATACAACACTGCATGACCACCCTTCTTCGATGGGAACGACTTCGCGCACTGGAAAGGTAGGATGCAGTACTACCTTATGAATGATATTGAAAACTGGATCAGTATTGCAGATGGATTCGATGCACCTGTCGATGAAAGAGGGGAACCGACACCCATGAGATCCTGGTCGAAGGAGATCATGAAGAGGGTGCAACCCAATGCCAAGGCCACCACCACACTTCAGTGCGGGCTCTCAAAGGAGCAACTCAACAAGGTGGGGCCGTTCAAGAGTGCCAAGGAATTATGGGACAAATTGGTGGAACTAAACGAAGGATCAAACGAGTCCAGAAGAGCAAAGAAGGACCTGCTCGTGTCCCAACTCCAATCCCTGTCCATGAAGAGCAATGAGACTGTCAGTTAGCTGCATGGAAGAGTGAAGGAGGTCATCAACGAGCTCCACGTGATTGGAGAAAAGATCGAGAACCGAGATATCGTCAGGTATGTCCTACAAGCCTTCCCAAGAGCTACCTTGTGGGCATCCATGGTTGATTCCTACAAAGTATCAAGGGGTCCATAGTTAAATTAGATGATTTATTCTGTGAATTTGAACTGCACGAGCAAGATAACGTTTCGGCGAAAGAGAAGGGTATTGCTTTTATTGCAGAAAAGGAGAAGAAGAAGAGGAAGGAGAAGAAGAAGGTGGTCTACTCCTCCTTATCCGACTCAGAGGAATCCAGCGCCTCCATGGATAGCGACCAAGAGGCATTCATGGTAAGAAAGATGCGTAAGGCGTTCAAAAGTTTTTCTAACAAATCTTATGCTAGGAAAAGGTCCAAAGGCAAGGGTAAGGTCAAGGACATCATCTGCTACAACTGCCACCAAGAGGGACACATGAAGAACGAGTGCCCTCAACTGAAGAGAAGAGATGACAAGAAGGAAGAGAAGAAGAAAAGTGACAAGAAGAGGTCGAAGGGAAAGGAGAAGGGTGCCACCAACCTCAAGGCGACCTGGGATGATCCATTATCCTCAGAGGAGGAAGAAGAGCAAGTTTTACACTTTGCTCTCATGGCAATAGACCACTTAGATTCATCAGATGATGAAAGAAGTTCAAGCAGTGAAGATGAGAGCACCTCTTCATCATCATCCGAGTCAGAAGCTTTGGTATGTGAGAAGAAGAAGGGTGGTTGTGGCACCGGAGGCTTGGACATGTGACAGACCCAAAATATACTGTCATGAATATGGGTCTCAAATTTAAATATGAATATATGCTGGAAACCCTTTTTACAATCAAAATCTGAAAATGTAGCAAAGGGGCCACAGGTCATATTTTTCCTCGGGACTAGTTGACGTTGTGTGATTCGAGCTCGTGTTTATGTGTCGTTTACGTTTTTGGGTTTCAAATAAGTAATTGGGTTTTGGGTTGTAAATTCGGAATGAAAAAGCAATGAAAAGTAAGGAAATGAGAAGGTTCAAAAACAACCGAATGCAATTCTAATCAACTTCAAGCACCATAGCAAACTAAAGGAAAATGTGACCTAATACCAATCACTGCCTTAACTGAATCTTGATTCACAGAAAAGAGATGAGACAGTTTACATAGCAAGGGAGACAGAAAACCTGTTTCTAAATGCCAAATCTACAATTGAATATCTGCAAATGCCAATGAACAATTCAGATTGGGAAGCAAGCTATCACAGTAGGAAATTGTAGATATGAGTGAAGAAATTCAGCAGCAAATGCCTATTTAATCAAAGTGCAGAATTGACAAATTTGATATGCAGTGGAAGGAAACTTATTTGCCACATGCTAAAGCTAAATGCTTCAACTGGAACAGTTTGATACGCATTGAAACTAATCACCTCAGCTTGTAAGGCAAGACCTCTGGTAAAAGGATAAACAAGAATGAATAAACCTGATGCAGAAATGATACGACAGGAAACAAAATCTGAGTTCAAAAAGGCTAAGGATAAGTTTGATACAAACTTCTGAACTGCAGCTAACAAGGCAGAGCTCGACTGCAGGAAATGCAGTCTAATTCCATTGCAGACATTGAAGACAGAAATTAAGTGCAGATTTTGGATGCAGGAATTTCAGAAATGATGAGTGCAGAATTTTGGTGTGCAGAATTGAATTGCAAGTGCAGAAATAGATCAAATGCAGAATTTATGACTTGATACTTCAGAAATGAATAACTTGATACCAAAGGGAAGAATTCTATGTGCCAAAAACTGATACTAATTGAAGAACATGATCCTCCAATCAGTTTTAAATTCCCCCCTGACACAATTGCAGATTTATAGTTTTACACGCATGAACAGACCACTAAATTCAGAAGTAACCATAGGTGAAACTAGAGCACAGAGCTGAATTCGATGGGCAGAAATGAACTCCAATCAATTTGGAAACCAAACTGAATACAAATGGATGAAAGATTTCAGAAATCAGATCGAATTAAGTGCCCAGAATTTTAGCTCGCTGCAATGTTCAGTAAAGTCTACAAGCTGTAAATTCAGATCAGGGACAATTCATCAATCAATTTTCTCTTGATGCAATTTTCAGAAACACAAATCTGATACGCAAATAGAACTGAATTCAGCACAAATGGTGTGCAGAAACTGAACCGAAACAGGAATTGGGGTTTGATACGCCAAAACTGAACTTAAATTCAGAAATAAAATTGATTGAGAAATAAACTCGAATCTAATACATTAACACACTAATTGTGATCTCTAATTGCAGGGAATAAGCTAAACAAGAAGCGAATTGAAATTAAACTGAAAAAAAATCAGAAACCAAGCTGGAATTTCAGAATATGGCTGATACACAACAATGAAATGGCACGCAAGGATTTAAACAGAAATACACTGAAATAAAAAGCAATTATCTACTAAACAAATTCCTAAACTACTTAACTTGAAGATTGAACCCTAATTTAAGCTAGAACAATTGCATTAAACAAAGTTAACGAATCTGAAACCAAGAGAAACGAAATTACAGCAGTGATGGAATTACAGCTACTTTAACAGAAATTAGCTAAAGAAATCTACTCCTCAATGCTTCCCTAGCTCGAATGCTTCTTGGTCGTCAAGCAAGAGTGAGCCTCGGACCCGCAAGCTCAGCAAATCAATGGAAGAACGACCTCTGCGAAGCAATCCAGCTCACAGTCTATGCCAACTGAATTCCTAATCAATTTCTTCAATCTTGCCTTGTCCAATCGCACGGATGGTGTGGGGATGAACCAAGCACTCCAGGAAACCCCTCTGAACTGCTCGGATGGATGAAGGATGGAGCAAAACCGAGATTGAAGCAATAAGTGACAGAGCTGCGGAAACCTCGCAACAACTCTGTTTTGGCCAATTCGGAGCTGGAAATTCACCGAAGCAGCTCCCCAAGGATCTAGCACTCGATCTAGGTCAGAAATCCAGGGGTCGCACCCCTTGGATTGAAGAAAACTAGCTAAGAACTGAAGAAGACGAAGAAGGAAGATGACTGCGGCGGAGACGCGACGAGGAAGGAAAGCTGCTGCGTTTTGATTAAATAGTTATCAACGGACGACCCAGATTGATTGGAGGAGATCCAACGGCTGATCTTGCTCTGATTTGATCCAAATTTTTATGATAATGATCTGGGGTCAGGATCTGCCTCGTGGTAGCTCGGATCCTCCAGATGTGCAACGGATGGTCCAGATCAACTTAGTCTTTGAATGGACGATCTAGAGCCCTCCTTGCTTGATCCAACGGTTGATTGAGCTCTGATTGGAATGAAACCTTCAGATCTTGATCATAGAGCTTGATCAACCCTAACCCTAGCTCAAATTGCTTCAGATCGTCCCGGATGGCTCAGATCTAGCCGCTCTTGAATCGGACGGCTTGGATTAATCGTAAGCTTGACAATTCGATCCGGTTCACTTCCGACTCAAGTTTGACCCAATATGCTCCAGGTCCAGGATCCTTTCATGCCTACAAAAATATATTAGAAAATTAGTGGCCAAATAATCCAAAAATGTGTAAATTTGCAATTAAGTCCAAAATAAGAGGAAATCCTAAAACCTAGGGCAATTTCACAATTAAGCAATAAAAACATAGGTCAAACATGGATTTTAGCAACTCAAATGATCAATAAAATGGTATCTATCAACATGTCAACATGAGAAGCATTCCAAGAGTGGCCAAGGAAGAGTTGGTGAAGGGGCTACCTATGATCAAGTATGAGAAGACCAAATTGTGTGATGCATGCCAAGAGGGTAAGCAATCAAAATCATCACACAAAGGTAAAACCCTAACCACTACTACTTTGCCATTAGAACTGTTACACATTGATTTGTTTGATTGTCATAACACTCCCTCACTTGTAGGGAGTAAATATTGTTTAGTTATAGTAGATGATTTCTCTAGGTCCACATGGGTTTTCTTTTTGAAACATAAGGGCGATACCCTAGAAATCTTTGTAGGATTTAGTAAAAGGGTAGAGAATGAAAAACACCTCAAAATTAACCGAATTAGGAGTGACCACGGAGGGGAGTTCCAAAATTCAAGTTTCACACAATTTTGTGTAGAAAATGGATATAAGCATGAATTTTCATGCCCAAGGACTCCTCAACAAAATGGGGTAGTTGAGAGGAGAAACAGAGCCCTACAAGAAGTTGCTAGGACTATGCTTAATGCATATTCTCTTCCTAGCTACTTTTGGGCCGAAGCGGTTAACACCGCTTGTTACATTCAAAACCGGGTTTTGGTACATAGGTTCCTAGGAAAAACACCCTTTGAACTATGGAATAGGAGAGTACCACAGGTCCACTACTTTAGAGTCTTTGGATGTAAAGTCTATATTTTAAATACCAAAGATGACCTAAGGAAGTTTGAGTCAAAAGCCGATGAAGGAATTCTAGTTGGATACTCATCAAATAGTAAAGGTTATAGAGTTTACAACAAAAGGACAAAAGTGATTGAGGAGTCCTCAAATGTTAACTTTGATGAATCAACAAATACCTATCCTAGAAAAGCCTCAATTGATAAGGATATAGAAGAGGTCCAACCCCTTGCCCAAAGAATCCAAGACCTACATTTGGAGGGCAATGATCTAGGGGGAGTAAGAAGTACCCTAGAGGATGAGGAAGAAGTAGTTAATGAACCTACAACCTCTAGGCCCTTGAGACATCACCAAGATCACCCAATTGACCAAATAGTGGATGATGTCACTCAAGGAGTAAGGACTAGGTCCTATTTTAGAGACCAAACTAGTCAAATAGCCTTAATCTCTCAATTAGAACCTAAGTCTATTGATGAAGCATTGGGAGATGTAGATTGGGTCTTAGCCATGCAAGAAGAGCTAAATCAATTTGAGAGAAGTGAGGTTTGGGAGTTGGTTCCGAGGCCCAATGATTGCACCATTGTAACCACAAGATGGGTCTTTAGGAACAAACTAGATGACCAAGGCAAAATCACTAGGAACAAGGCTAGATTGGTAGCTAGGGGGTTTAACCAAGTTAAGAGATTATATTATGATGAGACTTATGCCCCCGTAGCTAGATTAGAATCTATTAGGATTCTACTAGCCTATGCCGCTCACATGGGTTTCACACTTCACCAAATGGATGTGAAGTCAACATTCCTTAATGAGATCATTAAGGAAGAGGTTTATGTAGAACAACCCCCCGGGTTTGAGGACCCTAATTATCCAAGACACGTTTACAAATTGAGAAAAACCTTATATGGATTGAAACAAGCTCCTCGAGCTTGGTATGAAAGACTTTCTTTATTTCTAGTGTCTAAGGGGTTTATGAGAGGAACAATTGACTCTACTTTATTCCTAAAATCTAAGGATAAGGACATATTTGTTGCCCAAGTGTATGTAGATGATATCATTTTTGGGTCAACAAATAATGACTTCTTACAAGAATTCATCAAATGTATGGAAGATGAATTTGAGATGAGTCTTGTAGGAGAGCTAACCTTCTTTTTAGGACTTCAAGTCAAGCAAACTAATGAAGGAACACATGTTTTTCAAACCAAATATACTAAGGAAATGTTAAAGAAATTTGGCCTAGAAAATGCTAAGGTAGCATCTACCCCTATAGGAACAAATGTAAAAATGGATAATGACCTTGAAGGGAAAATGGTAGACTCTAAGCAATATAGGAGCATGATTGGTAACCTACTATATCTAACTGCTAGTAGACCCGATATACTTTTTGCGGTAGGTATGTGTGCAAGGTACCAATCTTGTGCCAAAGAATCCCATTTAGTTGTAGTCAAGAGGATCCTAAGGTATGTCAAAGGTACCCTCAATGTCGGACTTTGGTATCCTAGAACCCCTAGTGTTGATCTTCTTGGATACACCGACTCGGACTATGCGGGTTGTAAGCTAGATAGGAAGAGTACTAGTGGAGGGTGTCAATTCCTTGGGTCTTCTTTAGTTAGTTGGAGTAGTAGGAAACAACCATGCGTTGCGCTATCAACAATGGAGGCGGAATATGTGGCAATGGGTGGGTGTGTTTCCCAACTCCTTTGGATCATGCACATTTTAGAAGATTATGAGTTACATTATACCAAGGTAAAAGTCTTGTGTGATAATGTAAGTACAATCAATTTGACCAAAAATCCGGTTCACCATCTAGGACAAAACACATTGAAGTGAAACATCACTTCATTAGAGACCATGTGGCAAGGGGAGACATAGAACTACACTATGTTGAATCAAAGTCGAACCTAGTCGAAACTATGGCAAGGATGATAACGGATAACATACACCTTGCCCAGGAGCTCCTAAGAACTATGGCCGGAAGAGAATCTCTCCTAGTTGTACACTGAAGGTAGACCTCCAGAAAGCTTTTGACACAGTCAGTTGGGATTTCTTGTTAGAGGTACTACAAGAGTTGGGGTTTCCAGGCAGATATGTAGAGTGGATCAAAGAATGCATTACCACAGTGACGTACTCGCTCAGTATAAATGGAGGTATGCATGGGCTTTTCAGAGGTGCGCGAGGCCTTCGGCAGGGGGACCCACTGTCCCCATATCTGTTTGGTATATGTATGGAGTATCTGTCGAGACTTCTGAGTCAGAATACTAGGAGGCCAGATTTCCATTTTCACCCGAGGTGTGCCGATCAGAGGATATCTCATCTTGCCTATGCAGACGATCTACTATTATTTGCCAGAGGAGATACCACATCACTAGGGATACTTATGGACAGCCTGCAGAAATTTGGTCAGATGGCCGGCCTCAGGGCAAACCTGGAAAAATCGAATATCTACATAGCAGGGGTGAATGCGGAGACTAGGACTGCACTTTTGGAGATCACAGGCTTCTAGAGTGGTAATATGCCTTTCAGATACTTGGGGATCCCGCTAGCTTCAGCGAAACTTAGGATTGTAGATTATGCCCCTCTTATGAATGCTTTGGCAAAGAAAATTAATGCGTGGCCGAAGAATACCTTGACACATGCGGGGAAGGCTCAGTTGATCAGATCAGTATTACAGGGGGTGGAGTGCTACTGGTTGTCTATCTTGCCATTGCCGGCTGGGGTCATCGATAGGATCTATAGTATGTGCCGTGGATTTCTATGGACCTCTAAGCACCCCCCCCCATTGCATGGTTGGAAATGTGTAAGCCTAAGGAAGAGGGAGGATTAGGGTTCAGGGACCTCAGGGCTTGGAATGATGCGTTGCTAGCTAAGGTTCTTTGGAGGATTCAGGACAAGCAGGATAGCTTATGGATTCGGTGGGTTCATCATGCATATTTACAGCAGGTTGATGTTTGGGGTTGGACGGCCAAGCACACAGATTCTGCGCTTGTAAAGAGGTTATGCCACATCAGGGACCGGATTTTCATGCATGCAGGATCTTCAGGGGCAGGGCAGCAAATGCTGAGTGACTGGTTTGAGCTACATCAGCAGAACCATAGAGGTATAGTGGCGGC
Organism: Boesenbergia rotunda; assembly: GCA_024364735.1. Classification (NCBI taxonomy): domain Eukaryota; kingdom Viridiplantae; phylum Streptophyta; class Magnoliopsida; order Zingiberales; family Zingiberaceae; genus Boesenbergia; species Boesenbergia rotunda. Next base: position 312,024 of record JAGFNQ010001134.1, read on the forward strand.
GTATGATTTCTTCAGAGGTGCGGGGGTCCGGAAGCCTTGGGCCAAGATGGTATGGAAGAAGCAGATCCATCCGAGTCACTCTTTCACTTTATGGATGCTAGCACAGCGCAAGCTTCTCACGTGTGACCGACTGCCATACTTGGAAGGCGAGGAGGCGGGTCTCTGTTCCATATGCTGTGAGGAGCCGGAGACTCAGGAGCACTTATTTTTCAGGTGTCCGCTAGTGCATCAGTTGTGGAGTCGTATCCGGTTATGGTTGAGGATGACCCCAGAGATGGGAACATACCGTAGGATGTTTAGAGTATTTGCCAGATTGTACAGAGGCAGGGGCCGTCTGATGCAGGCGCGACATTTAGCGGTTGCAATGATGGTATATTATGTGTGGCAGACACGGAACAGATGCAGATTTGAGGGTGGCCGTATGGATGTTGAGGCAGTGTTCCGGAAAATTCAGATCCAAATATATCAGACCATGGAGGGGCAGATGCAAAGAAGTGGTCAGAGTAGAGGGAGCTGAACTGAGGCAGTATCTGTATTTGGGCTTCATCTGGTCGAGTATGAGCTTGTATGGTTTGGGCTGGCTGAGTGAAAGCTGTATGTGGTGGGTTGAGCTGAGTTGAGTGTGAGTCTGTATGGGTTGGGCTGAGCTGAGTGTGCACTGTAAAAAAAAAAACCCTTGACCAGTTCTGACCTGGTTAGTCGCACCAGGGCTGTGCCCGGGCCTCCATGTACAGCTTTATTAGCTCCATTTTGGACGGAGGCTTGTGTCCAACCCAAATAAGTCTGGTGGCACACGAGCTAGACTAGCCGGGTTGATTGGCTTGGCTTGACCGCTGGACTGACCAGTTGGAATCAGGATTAATTGGTTGTAGGAGGAACTGGATGAGCTATGGTAAGGATGGCTTGGGCTGCGGCTGCATGGTTCGGACTTGGTTAGCTACATGGTACACTAAACAACGCTGAACTGGTAAGGGTGAAGTAAGTAAGCCATGTATTAGTTTGATCATGTCCTTTTGGCTTCCTATTGGCTGATTAATTTCTGAATTAACTGCTGAATGGGTTTATGATTGGTTGTATGTTTGGGTTCATGGATTGGCTTGACTGTATGTGAGTTGCGCTGGCCTCATGGTGAGTAGACCCACCAACAGAATTGGTCTACCTAGTCCGTAGCAAACGGCTGCAGTAAAGACAACCAAATCCGTTGATGGCTGAGGTTTTGCCAAAAAGCCTTTTTGGGTGAATAGGTCCACCATAGGCCTATCTAGTCCATAGCACCGGCTATGGTAAAGACACATCAAATCCGGTCATGGCTAGTCACTTGCCAAAAGTGAACATCGGGTTTGCAATTCATTTTGGCAATTCATTTTGGCATCAATTTTGAAGACTGGATGAAGGTTCAAGGAGCAGTTTGAGCAGTCTGATCAGATGACACAATGTCATCTCTACCAAGCTCATATGGTTCAAAGGGTAATTTGCAAAAGGCTGATGGTTTGTGGATGCAATCAGAAGGTTGGTCAAGGCTCGGTCAAGCAACAAGTTGGGTCGAGCAAATGGTGACCCAGTTCTATTCATGAAGTGCATATACAAAGCTTCACCAGTGGTGGTGATGACATACGTTGGCAACTTGTGATACAAGTGTTTGGTTGGTATACATGAGAGTGCATGTGTATTATTTCTTTTGGCACATGTGCATTTTCTTTTGGGTTGGTATACATGAGGGTACACGTGTATTTTCCCATGGCATTTATTTGGATCTGACAATTCGTCAGAAACATATAGATAACGACGGGCGCATGGTATGTACCAGTTCACTTGATGATATATATATTTACCTTTCATTAAAAAAAAGTTATATGATTGCAAAATTAGGTTGTAATCTTGATACAAAACTTAGTGGGTTTCAAGGATTTTGACTTTTTATCAAAAGCCAAGCATGTTTGAAATTTTATATGGACTAATATTTTTCCTTGATAGAGTATATCATTTCAAATATGTTTGCAAGTTTTTACAATTTTTGGATTTTTCCTGAATTTTTTGGACATTTCTGAATTTCGGTACAGAACCTGAAAATTATCACTGACAGAGTTTCATGGGGTAGTCGACTGGCACGTTTTCAGAGTCTGTAAACTTTTTCAGAAATCCAACTTTCTCTCATTTGATGCCCTAGGGTTTGGTTGCTTGAGGCAATCATTTTGATGGTGTCAAAGGGGGAGAATGGGTGGTTTAAGTTAGAATTTTGACTTGAAATGGATGGTTTAAGGTATTTTGTCTAATTTAGACCTTGGATGATTAAAAATGGGAAAAGACATGGATTAAGGAGGAGGTTACCTCTTAGGTGTTAATATGTCTTACATTTTTAATGTTGTTTAGTGTTAAGTGGAAACTTAACTTGGATCATGAGTAGAATTGAAAATGAGAGAAGACATGGATTAAGGGGGAGGTTACCTCTTAGGTTTGCTATGTCTTATGTTTTTCAATTGCTATCTATTATTACTGTTATTGTTGGTTGTTATTTATCTCTAAACTTAAACATATTGCCACACATCAAAAAGGGGGAGATTGTTGAGGCAATCAACCCTTAAATGATTGGAAGATCATGGTTTTGATGTGTGTGTGTGTGAATATGTTTAAGGTTAGAGTGTTATATTGTATTTGATGTGTGTGTGTGAATATGTTTAAGGTTAGAGTGTTATATTGTATTTGATGTGTGTGATTGAGTTTGTAGGACTTGGAGAATCACACATGGTGAACATATCTGAGGGACGAGAGCCAAGGGAGGAGGACTCCAAGGGCAAGCCGGGAAGTGGACTTCAAGGGCACACGTGAAGGGTGGCATGGAGCCAAGCCAAAGGAAGGCTTGTGTGCGCATCCGAGGGACGAGAGCCAGAGGAAGATGACTTCAAGGGGCGAGCCAAGGGAGTGAACCTGAAGGCATACGTGAAGGAGTATGTGAAGAACGGCTGGGAGTGAGTGGGCAGTCGACTGGCCAGAGGGGAGTCGACTGTCTAAACTCACAGAAGGTTTTCAGCCTTCTACCAGTCGGCTGACCTAGAGGCAGTCGACTGGTATACCCCGAAAACTAGCTGTTGGCTAGCAATCAATGCTAGGCCAGTCGACTGTCCCAGGGGCAGTTGACTGGTGTGGGGCTGGACAGATTGCGAGTTTGTCCTGTTCTCCTATAAATGAAGGAACTTTTTGCACGTGAGTGGTATGGTTCCGTACTATAACGAAGTGCTGCTCATGTGAAAAGTCTTTTCGACTTCCTCTCTCTTCATTCACTACATTCTGTAAAGAGGAAGAACACCACTGTAAAGGTTTCTCCTCCTGAAGGAGAGTTTTCATAGTGGAAGTGGTGTACGTACGTGGATCCTTGGATTAGTCACCCATTTGGGTGGATACCAAGTAAAATTCTGTTGTTAGCATTGTTCTTATTGTCTTTTGCATATTATTGTTTCCGCTGCGCTAACAACCTTGTAGAGACGACAACGAAAAAGTACTATTCACCCCCCTCTAGCACGCCAGTCGATCTATCAGCTAGTTCTTCTTGCATTGCTATGATCCAATCTGGGTCAGGTAGGGCTTCTTCTATAGTCTTAGGTTTAATTTTTGAAATATGTGCGATCTGACTTAGATTTCTATAAGAAGACCTAGTTCTGACTCCTAAGGTTGGATCACCCATGATTTGATCAGATGGATGATTGAGACTGGGTTTCTTTGTTCTTCTAGAGATAGGTTCAGCCTAAGGTCCGGCTGGATAGTTTGGTTCAGTATTTGGTTCAACTACTTGGGTTAGTTCAGTTATTGGTTCTGTTGATATCTCAGTAGTTGGTTCAAGTGATAGTTCATCCAATGGTTCAATCAGTGGTTCAATTGATGGTTCAATTAATGATTCACTGTCTTCTTTATCATGATCTGATTGGTTTAGATTTTGATTGTCAAATTTTGGTTCAACCTCTTCGTCAAAAATTAAATTGGTAGTTTCCTCAATTTTGTGGGTTTGTTTATTATAAACCCTAGAAGTTCTACTAGTGTTGAATATCCTAAGAAAGTCCCTGAGGATGACTTTGATTGAAACTTACCTAGGTAATCTTTAGTATTAAAAATATGAACTTTGCACCCAAAAACCCTTAAATAGTGTAATTAGGTAATCTATGATAATAGAATTCACAGGGTGTCTTATTGTGTCTTTTATTATTAATACCCTATTTTGAATGTAAAATGCTGTATTTACCACTTCTGCCCAAAATTGGTTAGCTAGGTTATATTCGTTGAGCATAGTCCTAGCGGCTTCCTGAAGGGTTCTATTCTTTCTCTCAACTATCCCATTTTGTTGGGGGGGGGGGTCTAGGATAGGAAAACTCATGGATATACCCATTAATTTTACAAAACTCCTCAAATTTTTGATTTTCAAACTCTCCCCCATGATCACTCCTAAGTCTTTTAATTTTAGTATCATTTTGATTTTCAATTATTTTGTATAAGTCATTAAATAAATTAAAGGTTTCATCCTTAGTTTTCAAGAACCTAACCCAGGTAAACCTAGAATAGTCGTCGATAATTACTAAACAGTACCGATTCCTGCTTAGTGACTTGGCTCCATGTGAATCAAATAGGTCAAGGTGTAGAAGCTCAAGTGTGGTTTGGGTTAAGTTTGATTGGGTTGGTTTATGAGTTGACTTAGTTTGTTTGCCTTGTTTACATGAGTTACAAATTGTATTTTCAAAATTCTTGATTTTAGGTACACCTTTAATTACCCAAGTTGAGTTATTTTTGAAATTAATTTGGTATTAGTGTGACCTAATCTCCTATGCCAAAGGTTAGATTCTTCTAATTGAGTCAGAAATCATTTGGCTATTATAGGTAAATTAATAGTGTAAACGCTATTTTTCCTAGTACCCTTAAGTGTTATCTCTGAGTCTTGGAGGTTTCTAATAAGGTAGTTAGGGTTAGTGAAAGTAACTATGTAACCAGTATCACAGAGTTGGCTAATGCTAAGCAAATTGAACTTGAAATTTTCAACCAATAGTACTTTCTTAATAATGAAATCAGAATTAAGTTCAATGTTACCTGACTCAATTACTTTGAGTGTAGCATTGTTGCCAAATGCTACTTAGCCTATGTTTTTGAACTTGCTTTTGGTGAACTTCAATTTATCCCCAGTCATGTGTCTGGAGCATCCACTATCCAACATCCATTGCCCAAATCTTTATGTTCCTACACATAAAGTATGTATTGATTTGGATCCATTAGAGGTAGGGATAGCTTAAATTGAATTTCACTACCTAGTCTGTCTCACCCACATCTAATGTTATCAAGCATGTTAACCTTATAGGTTTTGTGAGACAGGTTTTAAAAAAATGTTTAAATTTTTGAAAGATAATTAATTTTGAAAATGTTGAATTAATTTTTAAAAAAAATTATTGAGTTAAGATTATCGATTTTGAAAAGATGTTAAGTCTAGGATTTAATTTTAAATTTGTGTTAGATTTAAATTTATCAAATAGTTAATTGAATTTGATTTTCAATAATCGGCTTCCAGGTTTTTGCGAGGCACAGATGCCTTCTTTGGCCGTAGCCTTATTGGAGCAATAACCCTTTCCTCGACAAAGCCTTTTACCGAAAATTCATTTTCAAATTACTTCTTGAAAAATTTTGGTCTAACTAGTTTAGGTTTTAGATCGGTAGCTTCGGCTAGTTCCACCCGACTAAACAGACCAAGTAGGGTATGCCTTACCTTACTTGACCTTATTAGAAAGGGTTCCCTAACGTACTATCATCTCACCTCCACCTAATACTATGTTGTTCAAATTTTAAATAAATCTTTTGTCCTTAAACTATTCCTAAGTCTAAGCATAATAATAATAAAGAAATTGCAGAAAATAAATAAATAAGCAAGCATGCAATTAAAAAAAATAAAACAAAATCATCTACTTATAAAGATGGTTTTTAGATTGGCTCCCCCTGGACTGAAGCCTCGATAAGGGTTAGACAAGATGTGAATCTTGTCCTTGGAGATCCAATACTGGTTTGGTCCAACTTGTTTGTTTAAACATAGCTTAGGGACTCATGCTTGGACTCGGGTTCTAGGTTGGTTCAATACAGAATAATACGACCTTTGTCGCGATTTGGTTCGATAACCTAGTCCGGATCGGTTGAGAACGAACTTCTATTTTCCAAGAATCATGTCAAGACCCTTGGAACCCGAAGTGAATCGTTCTAGAGCAACCCTGAGTTCCTTCGATTGAGTTTTCAAGGAGGAATTCTCTTCCTCAAGTTTTTGAACTTGAGTTGAGTTTCCTTCTTGAACTGGCTCGGTCATGGAACTCGAGTTGACTTCCTCTTTCAGGAGTTTTAATTCCTGTCGGAGGGCTTCAACCTGGAAGTTGGCTTTTGCTAATTTTCGAGATAAATAAGAAATTAAATCATACAATTCAGATTCTGGATAACCTCTTACCGTGATTTGTCCGTCCTCAGAGATTGTGAGTTTTTCGGTGTTGCCGTCCTCGTTTGGTTCCAATTCTGTTCCGGAGTCGACGTCTTCCGAGGTGGTTAAGGCGAGTAGGTTCGCGTGCGGAGCTTCTTCTTCTTCTTCGGAGGATGACTCGTCCCAGGTGGCTTGAAGAGCTTTCTTCCTCCGTGCCTTCTTGTTTTCCTTTAGGTTGGGGCACTCTGATTTGAAGTGTCCCTTCTTGTTACACTTGTAGCAAGTGATGTTGCCTTTGCTCTTCTGGCTCGTTGAGGGTTCACATGGATCTTCCTTCTTCCAACTTGACTTCTTCTTATTCGTTTGGTGCTTAAGTTCCTTGTAGTAGTCACGAGCTAGCCGGACCAATTTGGGACGATCCCCTTCACTGTCGTCAGATTCCGAGTCTAAGTCAGACTCGGGTACTTGTTGAATCTTCTTTTTCTAAGTTCTTCCTTGAGTTTTACCTACAACAAATGCAATACCTTTCTCGACTAATGTAGTGTTAGTCTGTTCATGTAATTCTAACTCAGAAAACAGTTCATCTAATTTTATTTCAGATAAATTCTGGAAACCTTGTAGGCATCCACCATAGACGCCCACAGTGTGTTTCTCGGAAATGAGTTTAAGGTGTTCCTTATTGGGTCACGGTTTTCAACCTTGTGACCTATAGTGTGCAACCTATTCATCAGCTCCTGAATCCTTGCGTGGAGCTGTGCTGCCGATTCTCCGTCGTGCATCATTATCGTATAGAGTTTATTGAGCAACAAATCCCTTTTGCTGATTCAGATGTCAGATGTACCTTCGTGTAGCTCAATCAGCTTGTTCTAGAGCTCCTTCGTGCTGCTGAAGGGTCCTACAAATTCAACTCCTCTTTTGTCAGGCCGCATTGCAAGGTTTGGGTAGCATTTACATCGACCTCGATTTTTTTCTTTAGTGGGTCGTCCCACTTAGTATAGTGTTGCACTACGCCTTGTGTATTTTTAGGTATCGCCAGTCCGGACTGGATGATAATCCACATGTCCACCTGAGTTTTCAGGTGGACCTCCATTCTACTCTTCCAGTAGGAGAAATCTTCTCCACTGAAGAGAGGTGGTCTTACGGTGTGATAACCATCATTTTTGTTGATTATTTTAGGCTCTAAAATCCATGTTTGATCCATATTTTATATGCTTAAGTTTGCAATTGTATTAGGTTTCATGTATTTCCTCTATTTTGGTTTTTAATTCAAATCTTTGTATAGTTGGGATATTTTTGGCACTAAATTTGAATATCATTTTGTAGGCTTCAATTGATCATGGACCTAGATCAAATCGGGTCAGACTTGAGTCAGCATTGGATCCAGATTAAAGGGATCAAGCATCGGATTATTAGGAGTCGTCCATTCCAGAGAACGGCTAGATCTGAGCCGTCGGTCAACTTTTGGTCAATCCGAGTTCAAGATGGAATCAATCATGACCATAGATGATGATCTGAAAATTTCAGCTAAATCAGAAGTAATCTGACCGTTGGATCAAGATCAAGATGTTCTAGACCATCCATTCAAGAAAAGGGAAAATCTGGACCATCCGCCACTGATCTGGTTAATCCGAGCTGGGGATAGGTAGATCAGGACCATTGATTGAGATCTGTGGAGTTTGGTTAGAATCTGAGGAGATCCGACCGTTGGATGAAGTCAGATTGATATCAGCCGCCCATTGCTTCCATCATCATATGACTTAACTGGCTTGGCTGATCGAATTTAACTGGCTTGGTTGATCGAATTTAACTGGCTTGACTGGACCGAACCCAAAGCTAGGGCTGAAGCCGGATCAAAGAAACAAAAGGGCTGAATCTGGACTGAACCAGTGCTGGCCCGGACATGGGCTGGCTGAACCAAAGGGCTGAGAATGGACCGAACCAAGGGAAACTCTTCGGCTTAAGGGCTTAGGGCGCAGATGATCGAAAGCATCTTCTTCTCGACACACGACCGAAGAGAGGTGATCGCGGAGGGGTTTTCCGACCATCCTCTCCACCCTCACCGCCGGCGGTCCGCATCTCCATAGCCGCCGGCCGGTCTTCCGACTTCCCACTCCATCTCTTCTTTCGGGGTTCGAAGAGGAGTTTCCTCCATATTCATCACCGCCGGCCGGACGAGCTAGGGCTCTGGGGGTTCCGAACCCTAGCCGAACGCAGCCGTCGCAGCATGTCCAGCACCACCACTCTCCACCATCACGACTTCGCCAGTTTCCTTTCGGGTTGAGGGAAGCGACGATCCATCAACCTTCATCCGATCCACAATCCAATTTCGGCAGTAGTAGATTTCTCAGCAGTTTCAGCAGATTTCTTCACAGCTCCTGGATCCGATTCATTTCTTCTTATGCTTCCCTTTACAGCAATATCTTCATGTTTCTGTTTTTCCAAGTGTTGTTCTTCTTCAGCAGGCCGAGTAGCAGTTCTTCTGGCATTTCCAGCAATTTGTGTTCCTCTTCACAGCTTTGCTTGCCCAGCAGCTTCTTCAGCAAATTCTATTCCATATGAACCTTAGATTTTATTCACGTATTGATTGTGTTGATGTTTGAGCTGTTTGTGATTGACTATTAAGTGTTTGTATTGGATAGGTCTTTTCCACATCAATTGGCACGTACTCGAATCAATTTTTAGCATGCCTATCATGTGTTCGATTAAATGCTTCTTAGAACAATTAATTTCAATTGGGATGTTTCTTAGTTGATTTAATCTTGTTTTGTATTGCTCTTCCATTGCTTTAAGTTCCATGTCTTTATTACATGCAATTAAGTTAGGAGATTAAATTTCTTTCATGCTGTAGGTTTCGTTCCATATTTAGTTGCGTTGATGCTTAATTTCTAGTGGTCATTTTCTTTACTGTAATTGTAGTCAGGATTAAATTGGATTTCATTACCTGCACTGTCTTTCCTTAATTAGACTAGATTTTATACGTGCTTTGTTATGTCTTTTCGTAGTCTTAAAGTTCAAATTCAAAACCCAGTTTGATATCAAAAATCCAAAAGCAATAACATACGATCCTGAGAATTATCATGTACCGACTACATTCGTTGGGAGACGACTCGAGTTACACTATGCTACATTAGTGTAGAGGAGTTCGATATCTTAATTGTATTTGATACTCGCGGTACGACACGCGGGCCTTATCAAATTTGGCGCCGTTGCCGGGGAATGTAGTGGTGCTTGATAATTATATCCTTTGATTCTATTCTTGATTGCATTATCTGTTGTATACGGTTGCTGCCATTTTGTTTGCTTTGTGACAGGACTGCCAGTTCAAAATGTTTTCAAATGCTTATTCATCTCCTCACCAGCAGCCGTGTCAACAATTTCAGCAGCCCTATTCAGATTTTCAGCAAAGTCAACATTTCAATCAAACACCACAGCAATTTCAGCCACGATTTCAGCAAGGTCAGCTACCCTTTCAACCAAGTAAGAATTTTCAGCAGGGGTTCCAACCATTTCAGACTTTCCAGAATCAAAATCAGAGTGGATTTCAACCTTCACAGCAATATTTTCCACCAAACGATCAGAATTTTCAGCCACCATTTCAGAGTTTTCAATTCCAGAATCAGAATTTTCAGCAGCCAATCCAATCTTTCAACCAACAATTTCAGCCCTATGATCAGAGTTTTCAGAATCATAATTTTCAGCAATCTCCACCAAGTTGTGAACCAAGTTTTCAGCAATTTAATCAGCCTATTCAACCATTTCATTAACCCCCACAGTCTCAATTTCAGAATTCACAGCCTACTTACAGTTTTGAGCAACCTTATGTCACATTTCAATAACAACAAAAGTTTCAAGACATCGAAGGACGCCTTTGGAAATTGGTTGATCAAATAAATCAAATACTAGCCCAAAGATCAGGACAATCAGATGAATCTACAGGTGTAGGGGATTGCACTGAGCCCCAGGACCACCATCATTGGTTGATGTATCAGGAGATCCAGAGGATAGGATTGAGAGTGTAGGGGATTGCACTGAGCCCTAAGAATTACCCATTCCTACTGGTTTAGAGGCATTGGAGGAGATTGATAGTAGAGCTTGTGATAGTTTTGAATTCAATTCTGAAACTTTACAGGATCATTCTATACTTTTATTTTATGATGATATAGTTGTTGATGATCCTAATTTTTCTAATTTGGTTGTTGCAGGTATGGTTGAGGAAGCATGCATTGGAGATGATCCTATTGGTGTAGGGGATTGCACTGAGCCCCAGGGACAACCAACATTTCTTGATACATTAGAAGATTCAGAAGATCAGCATGGAAGTGTAGAGACTTGCATGGTGGAAGCAAGAACCCAAGAATCACCTATTTCAGTTGAGTGTCCACCAGAACCTGAACCTGAAGTGGAGCATATACTTGACCAGGAGGGGACCACAGTTACACCTACTCTTGTAGAACCTCCAGGTATCATTCATTACGATCAGGTAAGTATTCCTCTTATGCCCTTGGAAAAATCAATAGAGGCACCTCACTTGGATTTTATTGTTTGTGATGAGTTTATTGAGACATCTTATGTAGAAATTGTTTGTGAAAAACTTGTAGAGGCATCTAAAATTGATTTTGTTGAATGTGATGAATTACTTGATACATCTCATGTAAAAGCTGATTGTGAAAAATTTTTAGTAGGGCCCGAAATCGATGTTGTTTATTATGATGAATCTCTTGCTATATATTATGCTGAAGTTCAGTGTGAAAAACTTATGGAGGTACCTAAAGTTGATTTCATTGATTGTAATGGGGTGCTTGATACATCTTTTGCGGTAAATAATTGTGAAAATTGCATAGAGGTGCCCGATGCTGATTTTATTGGTTGTGATGCATACTTCGATTCTTTTTATATGGAGATTGATGGTGTTACACTTCTTTCTTACCCTGCACACTTGAGAGAGGTACTACATGGTTTTGCAGGGTCACGTAGGCTTCTGGAGTGGGTGCTCCATCTGAACAGACTCCAACCTCCTGGAAGGACTTCCAAAAAGCATCAAGAGGGAAGAGTTGCTTTTATTTTGACTAGTAGCACTCACTCTCTTAAGTGGATCTTGCACCTTAATCGCCTTCGGCCACCTGAACATTTTTCTGTGAAGTTTAAGTGTGGGGGAGCAATGCACTATGACATAGATCACGTGAGGAATGCTCTCTCGACTACCCAAACTCCACCACTACCGGGATGGATGTTACTCCTTAACCGCCTCCAGCCGCTAGGAATAAAGGGGAGTTTGTTCCTTTACTTTCCTTTTCTTATTTTTCATTATGTTTATGCTCGCATGTTTGTCTGCTTTTATACTTTGCATTCATACTTTGTTTCCTCATTCTGCATTTTGTTTGGTTTTGAATAAATCTTGTTTGATTTCAAGTTGTATCTCCTTACATGTTCCTTTATTATGCTTTGAGAATCATAAAAGATGGTTAAGTCTGATTATTGAGTTTTGGTTTCCTTGGTATGCTTGGGGACATTAATTACATTTAGTCAATTGTTGTGGTGATGGACTTTATCTTGTTGGATTAAGCATGACATTTTATTGTTCACCTAGTGAGGATATTGCCTTGTCTATCTTTAATCCTCTTATGTGTGATAGCATTTGTGATACTTGACACTCTAAAACTTGCTTTGATTCTTTTTGAAATTACAATAGCATAAGCTTACATGAATATGATGGAGGCAACCTTTCTTGTTGAACTCTTAGTTTTCCCTGTACTTTACTACTGTTACTAGTGAGCGCTTCACCTATTACTTTCATGTTTCATTGTCTTTCAGATCCTCTCATTGTCACTATATTCTTACTGTCATATCTTTGTTAGCTTATTCATTCCTTGAGCATGCGATGAAAGCATGGGGTGATAGCATGATGAGTACATTTTTATTTGTCTATTATTAGCCTCTATTATTGTCAGTTTGAGATGCTATCAAACATTGATACATATTTAGTAGTTTTCGCGAGACGCTCAAGTTTTTAGTGTGGGGGGGGGGGGGAGACAAGTGTGTATGGACGAATGCTTGTTGAAAAAAAACTCTCTGAAAAAAAAGTCTCTCTGTGAAAAAAAGAAAAAAAAGAGAGAAATGAAAAAAAAACAAAACAGAAGTAAAAAAAAAACGCAAAAGAAAAGAATGAGAAATTAAAGAGAGTGAAAAAAATTCTCAAGCATTCAGGATTTTTGTTAGTGATGAACAAGAGGGAATATTTTCATAAAAGAATTTTTGATGTATACTCATTTGATATTTTTATTAGAGAAACTCAAGAGTGAAGTTGTCGATACATGCATGCATTTTTAGAAGTGTTGTATGTGGTTGTTGTGTATTGTATTGAGAATGTGCAAGGAGAATTTTGAGTGTTGGAGGTTTGATTGAGTTATTTATTTTGGCCTATTGTTTGATTGTATACATCATGTTAATTACCCCAATGCTCTCATATTCTCTTTGATCTTCTTTGATCTTCTTTCTGATCTCCTTTGTTATCTACCCTTCTTGTTTGTTAGCACATGGTTTCATCATTAGTCCTTGAAAAGTCCTCTTGATTTGTGTACTTATGTTATAGTAGTGGAGAAGTAGAAGATAAGCAAGCATATGGTAGTGCAATGTCATAAATGTTTTGAGAGAACTCCGCTTCCATATTTATTATTTTTGTGAGCATCAGTGCATATATCCATCTTGTGAGGTTTTTGTCATGCTTAGGTTATTCAAGTTGATGAAATTACCATGTTTTTGACTTATGTGAGATTTGGAACCATAAATACATGGATTCTTGAGACTTAATGATCCTAAGTAATTTTCTTTTATTATTCCTCAAGTATTGATAGGGGATGTAATGTCTGGGAGATATGTTGTTTTCTTTTAGTTTTGTTTACTTGCCCGAGACGTGCAAGAATTAAGTGTGGGGGAGTTGATAACCATCATTTTTGTTGATTATTTTAGGCTCTAAAATCCATGTTTGATCCACATTTTATATGCTTAAGTTTGCAATTGTATTAGGTTTCATGTATTCCCTCTATTTTGGTTTTTAATTCAAATCTTTGTATAGTTGGGATATTTTTGGCACTAAATTTGAATATCATTTTGTAGGCTTCAATTGATCATGGACCTAGATCAAATCGGGTCAGACTTGAGTCAGCATTGGATCCAGATCAAAGGGATCAAGCATCGGATTATTAGGAGCCGTCCATTCCAGAGAACGGCTAGATCTGAGCCGTCGGTCAACTTCTAGTCAATCCTAGTTCAAGATAGAATCAATCATGACCATTGATGAAGATCTGAAAATTTCAGCTAAATCAGAAGTAATCTGACCGTTGGATCAAGCTCAAGATGTTCTAGACCATCCATTCAAGAAAAGGGAAAATCTGGACCATCCGCCACTGATCTGGTTAATCCGAGCTGGGGATAGGTAGATCAGGACCATTGATTGAGATCTGTGGAGTTTGGTTCAGATCTGAGGAGATCCGACCGTTGGATGAAGTCAGATTGATATCAGCCGCCCATTGCTTCCATCATCATATGGCCTAACTGGCTTGGCTGATCGAATTTAACTGGCTTGACTGGACCGAACCCAAAACTAGGGCTGAAGCCGGATCAAAGAAACAAAAGGGCTGAATCTGGACTGAACCAGTGCTGGCCCGGACATGGGCTGGCTGAACCAAAGGGCTGAGAATGGACCGAACCAAGGGAAACTCTTTGGCTTAAGGGCTTAGGGCGCAGATGATTGAAAGCATCTTCTTCTCGACACATGACCGAAGAGAGGCGATCGCGGAGGGGTTTTCCGACCATCCTCTCCACCCTCATCGCCGGCGGTCCGCATCTCCATAGCCGCCGGCCGGTCTTCCGACTTCCCACTCCATCTCTTCTTTCGGGGTTCGAAGAGGTGTTTCCTCCATATTCATCACCGCCGGCCGAACGAGCTAGGGCTCTGGGGGTTCCGAACCCTAGCCGAACGCAGCCGTCGCAGCATGTCCAGCACCACCACTCTCCACCATCACGACTTCGCCAGTTTCCTTTCGGGTTGAGGGAAGCGACGATCCATCCACCTTCATCCGATCCACAATCCAATTTCGGCAGTAGCAGATTTCTCAGCAGTTTCAGCAGATTTCTTCACAGCTCCTGGATCCGATTCATTTCTTCTTATGCTTCCCTTTACAGCAATATCTTCATGTTTCTGTTTTTCCAAGTGTTGTTCTTCTTCAGCAGGCCGAGTAGCAGTTCTTCTAGCATTTCCAGCAATTTGTGTTCTTCTTCACAGCTTTGCTTGCCCAACAGCTTCTTCAGCAAATTCTATTCCATATGAACCTTAGATTTTATTCACGTGTTGATTGTGTTGATGTTTGAGCTGTTTATGATTGACTATTAAGTGTTTGTATTGGATAGGTCTTTTCCACATCAATTGGCACGTACTCGAATCAATTTTTAGCATGCCTATCATGTGTTCGATTAAATGCTTCTTAGAACAATTAATTTCAATTGGGATGTTTCTTAGTTGATTTAATCTTGTTTTGTATTGCTCTTCCATTGCTTTAAGTTCCATGTCTTTATTACATGCAATTAAGTTAGGAGATTAAATTTCTTTCATGCTGTAGGTTTCGTTCCATGTTTAGTTGCGTTGATGCTTAATTTCTAGTGGTCATTTTCTTTACTGCAATTGTAGTCAGGATTAAATTGGATTTCATTACCTGCACTGTCTTTCCTTAATTAGACTAGATTTTATACGTGCTTTGTTATGTCTTTTCGTAGTCTTAAAGTTCAAATTCAAAACCCAGTTTGATATCAAAAATTCAAAAGCAATAACATACGAACCTGGGAATTATCATGTACCGACTACATTCGTTGTGAGACGACTCGAGTTACTCTATGCTACATTAGTGTAGAGGAGTTCGATATCTTAATTGTATTTGATACTCGCGGTACGACACGCGAGCCTTATCAAATTTGGCGCCGTTGCGGGGAATGTAGTGGTGCTTGATAATTATATCCTTTGATTCTATTCTTGATTGCTTTATCTGTTGTAAACGGTTGCTGCCATTTTGTTTGCTTTGTGACAGGACTGCCAGTTCAAAATGATTTCAAATGCTTATTCATCTCCTCACCAGCAGCCGTGTCAACAATTTCAGCAGCCCTATTCAGATTTTCAGCAAAGTCAACATTTCAATCAACCACCACAGCAATTTCAGCCACAATTTCAGCAAGGTCAGCTACCCTTTCAACCAAGTCAGAATTTTCAACAGGGGTTCCAACCAATTCAGACTTTCCAGAATCAAAATCAGAGTGGATTTCAACCTTTACAGCAATATTTTCCACCAAACGATCAGAATTTTCAGCCACCATTTCAGAGTTTTCAATTCCAGAATCAGAATTTTCAGCAGCCAATCCAATCTTTCAACCAACAATTTCAGCCCTATGATCAGAGTTTTCAGAATCATAATTTTCAGCAATCTCCACCAAGTTGTGAACTAAGTTTTCAGCAATTTAATCAGCCTATTCAACCATTTCATCAATCCCCACAGTCTCAATTTCAGAATTCACAGCCTACTTACAGTTTTGAGAAACCTTATGTCACATTTCAATAACAACAAAAGTTTCAAGACATCGAAGGACGCCTTTGGAAATTGGTTGATCAAATGAATCAAATACTAGCCCAAAGATCAGGACAATCAGATGAATCTACAGGTGTAGGGGATTGCACTGAGCCCCAAGGACCACCATCATTGGTTGATGTATCAGGAGATCCAGAGGATAGGATTGAGAGTGTAGGGGATTGCACTGAGCCCCAAGAATCACCCATTCCTACTGGTTTAGAGGCATTGGAGGAGATTGATAGTAGAGCTTGTGATAGTTTTGAATTCAATTCTGAAACTTTACAGGATCATTCTATACTTTTATTTTGTGATGATATAGTTATTGATGATCCTAATTTTTCTAATTTGGTTGTTGCAGGTATGGTTGAGGAAGCATGCATTGGAGATGATCCTATTGGTGTAGGGGATTGCACTGAGCCCCAGGGACAACCAACATTTCTTGATACATTAGAAGACTCAGAAGATCAGCATGGAAGTGTAGAGACTTGCATGGTGGAAGCAAGAACCCAAGAATCACCTATTTTAGTTGAGTGTCCACCAGAACCTGAACCTGAAGTGGAGCATATACTTGACCAGGAGGGGACCACAGTTACACCTACTCTTGTAGAACCTCCAGGTATCATTCATTACGATCAGGTAAGTATTCCTCTTATGCCCTTGGAAAAATCAATAGAGGCACCTCACTTGGATTTTATTGTTTGTGATGAGTTTATTGACACATCTTTTGTAGAAATTGTTTGTGAAAAACTTGTAGAGGCATCTAAAATTGATTTTGTTGAATGTGATGAATTACTTGATACATCTCATGTAAAAGCTGATTGTGAAAAATTTTTAGTAGGGCCCGAAATCGATGTTGTTTATTATGATGAATCTCTTGCTATATATTATGCTGAAGTTGAGTGTGAAAAACTTATGGAGGTACCTAAAGTTGATTTCATTGATTGTAATGGGGTGCTTGATACATCTTTTGCGGTAAATAATTGTGAAAATTGCATAGAGGTGCCCGATGCTGATTTTATTGGTTGTGATGCATACTTCGATTCTTTTTATATGGAGATTGATGGTGTTACACTTCTTTCTTACCCTGCACGCTTGAGAGAGGTACTACATGGTTTTGCAGGGTCACGTAGGCTTTTGGAGTGGGTGCTCCATCTGAACAGACTCCAACCTCCTGGAAGGACTTCCAAAAAGCATCAAGAGGGAAGAGTTGCTTTTATTTTGACTAGTAGCACTCACTCTCTTAAGTGGATCTTGCACCTTAATCGCCTTCGGCCACCTGAACATTTTTCTGTGAAGTTTAAGTGTGGGGGAGCAATGCACTATGACATAGATCACGTGAGGAATGCTCTCTCGACTACCCAAACTCCACCACTACCGGGATGGATGTTACTCCTTAACCGCCTCCAGCCGCCAGGAATAAAGGGGAGTTTGTTCCTTTACTTTCCTTTTCTTATTTTTCATTATGTTTATGCTCGCATGTTTGTCTGCTTTTATACCTTGCATTTATACTTTGTTTCCTCATTCTGCATTTTGTTTGGTTTTGAATAAATCTTGTTTGATTTCGAGTTGTATCTCCATACATGTTCCTTTATTATGCTTTGAGAATCATAAAAGATGGTTAAGTCTGATTATTGAGTTTTGGTTTCCTTGGTATGCTTGGGGACATTAATTACATTTAGTCAATTGTTGTGGTGATGGACTCTATCTTGTTGGATTAAGCATTACATTTTATTGTTCACCTAGTGAGGATATTGCCTTGCCTATCTTTAATCCTCTTATGTGTGATAGCATTTGTGATACTTGACACTCTAAAACTTGCTTTGATTCTTTTTGAAATTACAATAGCATAAGCTTACATGAATATGATGGACGCAACCTTTCTTGTTGAACTTTTAGTTTTCCCTCTACTTTGCTACTGTTACTAGTGAGCGCTTCACCTATTACTTTCATGTTTCATTGTCTTTCAGATCCTCTCATTGTCACTATATTCTTACTGTCATATCTTTGTTAGCTTATTCTTCCCAAATGGAACCCTAGGTCGAACCGACGCCTAATGTTCCCTCCTACGGGGAACGCGTCCTCACCTACTCCTCTCAGGTGATTTTACCTGTTTGCCAACCGGCTCCTCCGGTTGAACTTTTGCCCAATCCCCCGGATCAGGTCTTCGTGCCCAGTTCGTGACCAGGACTTATTGCCCAGCTTCACTCACCAGGTCTTCGGTGCCCAGTCCACGACCAGGACTTATTACCCAGTTTCACTCACCATGTTTTCGGTGCCCAATCCACAACCAGGACTTATTGCCCAACCTTATGTCAGGACTTAGGTGTCCAGCCTATGGCCAGGACTTAGTGCTCAATTCTTAGAATCAGGACTTCGTGCCTAGTGTACCTAGGACTTTTCTTGCACACTTGATTAAGATTGTCAGATCACAACAAAACCTTAACTTCTGAACCCTTTGCCATTATCAAAACACAGGTTTGACTTTGGTGCTTTCGGCACCAATAGTTTTTTCTCCTAAAAAATATATTATATATACTAGAGGACTTAACTGGTATTTGAGAAATCATAGGGGCTAAATTACAAAAGTGCTCAAAAACTATATCTAACCTAAATATCTGATTAATCCCGTATATAAAAATTTACTTTGAGTACCTAAATATGTTTTAAACGGTTAGAAGTTTTAAGCATGCTAGTAATTAATGCTTTTTTTGTCATTTGTAAATTTTCTTCTTAAATTAATTTGTTATGTGTTATCTTGAATTTTTTAAAAAATATTTTTCAATAAATTTACTTTTAAAATTTTCTATGATATAATCAACTAATATCTATATACAGAAAATTTTTGAGATTTTTTTTATTGTTATTCAAATTTCTATGAATTTCTCATCGAAAATCAAAATTTTAATTTTAAAAATACATAGAAAACTATTTTCGAAAATCTGAATTTTTTGGGAATGACATGCTGCATTTTGACCGTTAAGAAAAAATTTTAGGAATTTTTGAGTCGAAATCTAATTTTAAAAATTATCTTTCAAAATTTCTAAATTTTATAATAAAGTTTTTTTTTGAGTTAATTAAAAAATTTTCTGTGAAGATTTTTACAAAGTCAGATTGCCAACATTAACTTATTTACAAAATTTTTGATAATTCTCTTACCAAAATGATAATTTTTTACTAATTTATTTTAGAAAAATAAATTTTAAATATTAAAAATCTCAGAGATAATTTTTTTTCAAATTTTTTTGGGCAACTCTCTGTTAGATTTTATATATTGAGAAAATATATCAACTAATTTTGGTGAAGAAAACTATGTTTGAAAAACTCTCGAATAAAGTTTTTTATATATTTTTTCTTTACGCAATAAAGTTTTTTTTGAAAAAATTATTCTTTTTATTTAGAAAATTTTTTTAGCACTTAGATATTCTTGCTATAGTATAAAATATCTTTAAGTTTTTTTTGTTAACCCTATTTTTTTTCTAAAGCGATCAAAGGGGGAGAAGTTAGAGGGTTAAGTTAAGAGGGAGGTTAATTTATTTTAATTACAATATTTTTTTGTACCTTATTGGATAATATATCTTATTATTTTTGATAAATAATGTTATTTTTGTGTTTCGTTTATCCTAGCTTAACTCGGGTTAATGCACATCAAAAAGGAGAAGATTATAAGTACTCTAGGTTGGTTTTGATGTGATTAACCAAGTCAAGTTAGGTCCTGTGTGTTTTTGATAGCTTGCGTCTAAGTATGCAGGAACATAGGAGCCCAAGAAGTCAAGCGGAAGATACGATAAGCGAAAAGGATGACACGGGAAGAGAGCCAACTGACTCGGTGTATCCGAGGGGTGAGAAGACTGCGGAAGAATACACCAGTGGATAAGAAGGGGTGTGTGCGACGTCCGAAGGACTAGAAGTCAGGGAGGAAGATTGCTCAAGGAGAAAGTCAGAAGTTGGGTTCGGGTGAGATCAACTTTGGATGATCAAGAATCACCCGGGAGCGCTAGAAGACTGGTCAACCAAAGATTGACCAAAACTAGGCGAACAAGGCACCCGAGTCAACTCGGGCGCTCAGTCATACAGGCGCCTGAGTCAACTTTGGAGCCCGGCTATACAGGCAACCGAGTTGACTCGGGCGCTTGACCATACAAGCGTTCGATTGCAACTTGGGTGCCAAGAACAAATTCTATTAGTTTTTAGCCGTTGCACAGTGGATCAACATTGACTGGAACTCAGACCCTTAATCATCCTGAGATATGGCACTTCAGCAATGGCTAAGTTTGTCCACGAGCTATAAATAAACTCCTTGAGTTCAGAAAGAAACACAACAACTCTGTATTCATTTTTCTACTCTTTCTGTATGCTTTCAAAGTGTAAGAGGCTTCTCCGCCTTCAACGAAGGAGCATTTTTTTTATAGAGCTTGTTAATGCCTTGGATTAACAACCATCCTGGTTGCAACCAAGTAAATTCTAAGTGTCTCTTTAATTTTATATTGTTGCTTTATTTATTATTAATTGTCTAATTAATCATCTTTGCCAAAGAACTTACAAAAGATATAATTTGAACTTGCAGGTCTATTCACCCCTCTAATCGACCTCCTGCATGGGACCAACATACGTCTCCTTATAAAATAAGTGGTGAATCATCTGTAGGCTATTCCAATACCTTTAAGTATATTGACTTATACATAATCATTCTGGAACTATACCTCTTAGGAGATGTATGTCAAAATGTCAAAGTATAAGTTTTCATAACCAAGATAACTTGAATACTTCAAGTCTAAGGAAATTTGCACTCAAGCTACAATAAAATCTTCATCGACATATAAAGAACCACATGAAGTCTTCTAGGAGGTCACATCTAATGAACTAGTTACACATAACTAGCATTCACATGCTAACTCTCAACATCCCTATATTTCCAGCCAGTAGTATAATATGTGCTAGTCTCATAGAATTGATGATGTCCAATCTCATCAATTCATTAACTAGTGAAAATTTCAATATATAAATAATTATACATGATAAGATACCTACTAATTATGATGCAATTATAATTTCTCTTATGGTATGCATTGTACTGTAGACTTCATTAATTAAGTTTCAAATCGAATCACATACATATAGAATGTACATTTTAACAGTGAATTTTATTTATCAAATAAATAAGACAATATTAAAAAGGATTGCCTTTATAATACCTCTCAAATATAATATACTCTCACTTTGCTTAAAGCCAATTGCCTTAGTATTTAATATCATAAGCCTCAACATGTCTCTCAAACTTATATTATGGTAGAGATTTTGTCAAAGCATTTCCTAGATTCCTTTCGGTAGAAAATTTCTCAATTTGTATTCTTCCTACTTATGATCTCCCTGATCATGTGATAGCGACGAAGTATATGTTTAGATTGTTGGTGCAAAAAGCATTAGACATGAACAGTCAACCTCTAGTGTTTCGATGTTTGACAATATACCAAGGTCTTGTCAAAGTGATCAAGGGTTAAGCCAAACATAACCTAATGTTTGGTAGGGTAAACCCAGGTTTGATCAATTTGACCAAAGGGTTAGCCAAACAGGACCTGATGTTTAGCAGAGTGATCAAACCTAGATCTGACATATGTGATAATATACCGAGGTTTGGTCAGTTAGAACAAGGGTTAGCCAAATAGGATCTGATGACAGAGAACCCAGGGTTGGTCAATTTGACCAAGAGATAAGCCAAACAGGACTTGATGTTTGGCAGAGTGATTAAACTTATCTGGACTGAGCCAAACAAGACTTCATGTTTGGCAGAAAGGAGTCTAGTCAAGACTAAGATAACTAGCAAAGAAGTCCTGGTTTGAGGAATCGGGCACAAAATACTGGTGACTGAAGCTGGGTTCTAGTGAGTGAAGTTAGGTAGATGAAGTCCTGGTGAGTGAAGCTGGGCACGAAGACCTGGCCAAGGGTTGGGCATCGAAGTCCTGGTTCAGGGAATTAGCCATGAAGACCTGGCCGAGGGTTGGGCACGAAGTCCTGGTCAGGGACTGGATACGAAGACCTGATCTGGAAGATCGAGCAGAAGACTTAGCCAAGGGAAGACTACGGAGAGAAGTAGAGATGGGTTGAGGATCGAATGTCTTGAGATCCAAGAGTCTCGGAGGCCGAGCAAAAGTCCAACCAGAGGTCCCATTTGGTAAAAGGTAACTTCTCTAGAGTGGAGTAGGTGAGGATGCATTCTCCAGAAAGGGAACAGTAGGCGTCGGTTCGACTTAGGATTTCAGCTAAAATCCAAAGTCAGAACCAGACAACACTAGTTGTCAATCAAACTTACAGAATTTAGGCTTAGGATTGTTTGTTTGTTTATTTTTGTTTGTTTTGCAGGAACCTGGAACTGGAGGCAAGATAGAAGATCAAACGCAAACAATCAAAGCCCGAAAAAGGAGATCCCCGGGGTTGAGGCCGCCCCCATCCTAGGCGCCCTCAAGGTGCTTGGGGGCGCCCTCATGGTGAGGCGCCCCTATGGGCATGGGGGAGCCCCCATGACCCGGGTGCCCCTTGGGCATGAGGGCACCCAAGACACTGCCTTATCTTCTCACCCTGAGTTTGTAGATGTAGATCAGATTAGACCACATTGGGGGTGCCCCTATAGGCTCTTGGACGCTCGGATATATTATATATAAGGGGATTCAAGCCATGCTTTCATATCATCAATTTTCCCATTCGATTACTCATTCCCTGTGAAGAAAAAGTGCTAAGACGAAGCTCTGCGACCAAGGAGGCTCCAGGGGGAAGTGCGCGACGCTTCGGACTTCCGGATTGGTCAGGATTGTCATTTTTGTTGGTTTGCATTTACTTACAAGTTGTAATTCTTTATATTATTTGTGCTTGTACCAAAACTTGTAAGACGGGTTTCGCCACCTTGGAAATCTTCTGGAAAGGAGACCACTAATGGACGGGTGATATCGGTAATTAGGCCTTGGACATACTGACCCTGGGGGGTTAGGAACTAAGTAAAAATCTCGCTTGTTTATGTTGTGTGTTGAGTGTTTTCGCTTTATCTATTATTCCGCTGTGCTACTAACGACTCTGTTATGAAGTTGACCGAACGAATGACTCAAAGACGACAAAAAGTTATAAGTCGATATTCACTCCCCTATCGACACCACCGATCCCACAATTGGTATGAGAGCAGGTGGCTCTGATCGGACTCACCGTCGAAGGAGCAAGAAGCTAGGAATTGAGGGGGAATCAAGGGTGAAAGAGGTAATTTTATAAATGTCGAATTTCAAATTTCACATAATTTGTTTCATGTGCAGGGAGAGAGAACGCTATAAAAATAAGTGCCCTACTCATAGGATTCGTACGTCACCATTGGTGGCAACGAAAGTATCGGCGTCAAGAGTCCGGAGGGACAAGAACCATACCAAATGCTTCAAGTGTCAAAAGCATGGACACTATAAGCACCAGTGTTCAAATTCCTATAAAGTTGCATAATTTTTCTGGAAATTTAGAAAATATATATGATAATAATGTTGATTTTTTTGTCAAATTAGATTTTCTGCATGAGAAATTAGAAATATTACATGATAGCTTAAATAATAATCATCTAAATAATATTAAAATCATGAATATCAATTCTGAAAATTTTCAATTAATGTTACGATATCAAAAATTAATTCTTAAATTATATCACATAGGCCTTTAGATAATACTCAAACATTAATTACTAAATTTTTAGATAATTTACAAGATAATACTTTAATTAATAATTCTGAAGTTAATACTCAATCTTTTATTAATATTTTTGAAGATAATTATGAAACTTTAATTAATAATAATTCAAATAATCTGAAGATAATAATGAAACCTTAATTAATAATTCTCAAGATAATTCAAATAATTTTAAAAATAATTATGGAACTGTAATTAATAATTTAGATAAAAATCAAATTTTAATTAATGATAATTCAAATAATTTTGAAGATAATTATGAAACTTTAATTTATAATTCTTAAGATAATTCTAATAATTTTCAAAATAATTATGAAATCTTAATTAATTATTCTACTAATTTTAAAAATAATGATACAACTTTAATAAGTAATTCTGAAAATTATTCTACTTATTTTGAAGAAAATGATACAACTTTTATTAATTCCGAATATAATTATGAAAATGAAGAAGAATATGATTCTAAAATTGAAGATGAATTTATCAAAATTGAAGCTATAATTAAAAGAGCTTACAAGAACTCAAATAAATAGAAGTATTAAATAAAATTGAAAACTTAAAATCAAAAGAAATAATAGATGAATCAGAATTTTTTGAATTAATGGAAATGATGCAATTAGACCCAAAATTATTATTTAATAATTTAATAATTTAAAATTTAAAATTTAAATCTTAATTAATCTCAAATTCTAATAATAATTTAATTCTTAAAATATTTAAAGCTAATTGAGTAAATCTTAAATTTTAATTAACAACTCAACTTTTATCAGAAACTCAATATTAAACTTTAATTAAAAATTTGCTAATCTAAAATCCATGAACTAAATTCAAATTAATTACTTTCAATTATGAAATTAATAAAATTCTAACCAACTAGAACTATCAACTTAATAATTATAAATATGTCAAAGTGGGTTGACATATTTGAGGGTTCACACGATCTGTATCAAATCGAGAATTTGATACTTTATTAGAAATCAAACTAAATTGCTTTGACTTGATTGACACATGGATAACTGTCATGCTCATGCATCTGTTTATGTTTCTTCACATATATCTGTCATATCATTCATGCTAGTTAATTTCTTGCTTAATTTAGAATGGCAAAATAGGAAAAAGATTGGTTGATTCTTGCCTAACATAGTACCAGGGTGGGGCCAGATGGTAGTGCATTAGGAAAACTTGGTCTAAGAAGTCAGGAAGGGTAAGGAGTACCCGACTTGGTCAATCTAGCTAAGTGGAACAAGCTGAAGCTATCTTGCCACATCCTAGACTAGTTAGACCAGAGTTTCTCAAAGAGTAAATTAAAAGTATTATTTCTTTAAAAGACTTTGTCAAGGAAAGGACCGTTGTTCCAATATCCAAGATGACCCCTGTGCGTCGCCAAGACCTAGAAGGCAATTTTTAAAATTTACTTTTAAGTTATTACTTGTTAAACTTGAATCTAAATTAAGGTCAAACAATCTATAAAATTAAATTGAGAAAAATTAATCAAACATCTCACAAACACCCATAAGGCTACCATGCTTGTTTGTACTGTGACACTCAGAATGGGTGAGATGATAAGGACTAATCAATTGATAAAGGTTTTCAAAATGTTTTCAAAAATCCTTAGAATATTTTTTTACAAACCTATTTTCAAAATATTGATTAAACATAATAATATTTTAATGAATTTCATGCGTGATTATATGTACTTATAAATAGATTTCAAAAGTTACATATCTTTTTGAAAATTGTTTGACCTACACTTAGACACAAACCCTCTATGTCAACATAAAAGTCCCTCAAGACACTTAGGTAGAGTTCCTTATAGTTGACAAGGGTAGCTAGAAAGTGTCAAGTTTAGGGGGAGCCAGTGTTTATCGTGTTTTCAAACATTTCTGCTTTTTTTAAAAACACTATTCTTTCCAAAAATTATTATCTCTTTCAAAATGATTTTTTGCTAGAAGAATTATTTTTTTTACTTCAAAAAATTTACTTCTTTCAAAATGTTTTTCGAAAAATACTTCTTCAAAGATTATTACATTTTGAGAAGAAGTTGTTGTCGCCAAGATTGCATTAGAGGACAACCTGGCGGATTCTTTCACTAAGGACCTTCCAACGAGAGCTTTTGATAGGCATGTGGAGGATATGAGAGTCAGATGTATGGCATTGTGAGGACAGCAAAGTCTTTTAGTATAAGTGGGAGATTGTTAGGATGTATACTAAAAGCCTTGCTTTTATATAGACATCTACATTTTGAAAGAGAATCACAAGATCACTGTTTGCAAGTGCATATTGTCTGATACTTTACATTGTAGATAACATGGTGTGTGGTGTCGCACAGAAGATCATGTTATCAGTTCCTTGTAAGTAGAGTCTCACAACCGAGATGAATTTGGACAAACCATCGGGATGATTGTGGTGTAATTTTGTATTGGTTTATCTTGACCATAGAATTATACTAGTATACTTTGTGTGTATTAAGTAGGACCGACATAGAGGTGATTCAATTTATACTGACTTTATAATTGAATCAGACCTCAGTTATTATGGAGTACATGCTCTTAATCCCGATATAATAATGGGCATATGTACTTAATATTATTTCTTTGTTTTACCAATGGGCGAGATTTATTTTGTTAAATCGATAGACCCGGTAAGTTGGGAAATGATATTATTTACATGGTGTGCCATTGATTATAGAAGGAAATCGTGTCCTGGTGAGTCGGGTTGTTGATGTCCCCTTGAGGAGCTCATAAGGTTCATCATGCTAAATTCTACAGGTGGACTTGGTCCGACATCATGATAAGGTTGAGTGGTACTACTCAAGAAGTTAGATGTTAATTAATTAAATTATCAGTAATTTAATTAATTAACGGGCATTTGATATCTTAAATACGGGAAGATACTTGTACTCATAATAGATGGAGCCCATATTTAAATATGGGGGTTAGTGAGATAAATCAATGAGGATCCTTTAGTGGAATGGATCTTCATTAATGGATCGGGCCTTAATTCATTGGGTAGCCAAGACCCAACTCCTCCTTATGGTCCATATTGTAGCCCTATATATACCCATGGAGTCATGAGACCAAGGCATCCAATTGATCATCCAAGACATCCTAAGAAACCCTAAGCTCTCTCCCTCTCTCTCTCTTTCTCTCACCTAGGGTTGGCGCCGGCGACTTGGAGGAGGAAGAATGAAGTGGCGCAAGGGGAGAAGAAGAAGTGACTTCATCTTCTCCTCTTCATCTTCATCTCTTCTCCTTCCTTAGTGCTTGGCTTCAACAGGTTGAGAGGAGACAAGAGTGGCCGGCGGTGCACCAACTATTGGTGTTCGGCGCCGCAAGCAAGAGAAGGGAGAAGAGTGGTTAGGGTTTGGGTTGTTTCCTCTCCTTCTTCTTCATCTTCATCTTTCTCCCTTCTTTCCCTTGGCCGACGCATCCATGAAGGTGGACTAGGGGCCGGCGGCGCAAGGTGGAAGGTGGGAATTGGCCGACGGTGAGAAGAAGAGGAGGAGGTGGTGGCTGGCGCAACTTCACTTGGGTGTTAGGGTTCAACACAACCTTGGAGGAGGAAGATAGGAGCTTTGGTGACTTCGGTTCTTGGTAGATTGTAGCCCACACGACGTCCAAGAAGGGGAGGGTCATACAATAGAAGATGACGAGGTAAACGAGAGGTATATCTTCTCCTTTGGTTCCTTGTTCTTGTTTAATTAATTATCATTTTATGTTAATTAATTGCTTGATTATTGCTAATCATTATGTTAATAATAATCTTGGACCCTGATGATAAACACAACAACTGGTGATCCACTCATCATCTATTCCACGGCTAATCGATTGGATGTGATTGATCGCTAGAACAACACGGTTGTTCAAGCGGTCACTTGAATCGGTTAGCATGACAATGAGACGGTCGTTTGGGAAATAGGTCTCCATTCTGATTAAAAATTTTAATCTGTGGACATGGAGAGGTTTCCCATGCGTGACCCGGTATCCCCACAAGGAAACCCCAACATGAGGATCGGACGTCTCGAGATCTGGGAGTCTCAGAGGCCGAGAAAAAGTCCAACCGGTGGTCCTGGTTGGCAAAAGATAACTTCTCCAGAGTGGAGTAGGCGAGGACGTGTTCCCCAAAAAAGGGAATAGTAGACATCGATTCAACCTAGGATTTCAGTTGAAATCCAAAGTCAGAACCAGACAGCTCTAACTGTCAATCAGACTTACAGAATTTAGGCTTAGGATTGTTTGTTTGTCTTGTGTTTATTTGTCTTGCAGGAACCTGGAGCTGGTGGCAAGATAGGAGAACAAATGCAAACAAACAAGGCCCGAAAAAGGAGATCCCGGGCGCCCTCAAGGGTTGAGGGTGCCCCATCCTAGGCGCCCTCAAGGGTTGAGGGTGCCCCCATCCTATGGGCATGGGGGCGCCCAAGACATTGCCTTATCTCCTTGCGTTGAGTTCGCCGATATGGATCAGATTGGACCACATTGGGGGCGCCCCTAGAGGCTCTCGGGCGCCCGGATGTAGTATATATATGGGGATTCGAGCCGTGCTTTTATATCATCAAATTTTCCATCCGATTACTCATTCCCTATGAAGAAAAAGTGCTAAGACGAAGTTCTGTGACCAGGAGGCTCCGGAAGGAAGTGCGCGATGCTTCGGACTTTCGGATTGCTCGGGATCGTCATGTTTGTTGGTTTGCATTTACTTACAAGTTGTAATTCTATATATTATTTATGCTTGTACAAAAAACTGTAAGACTGGTTTCTCTGCTTCTGAAAAACTTCCTGAAAGGAGACCACTAGTGGACGGGCGCTACTCGTAATTAGGACTTGGACGTATTGACCCTGGGGGGTTGGGAACCAAGTAAAAATCTCGCTTGTTTGTGTTGTGTGTCTTCGCTTTATCTATTATTCCGCTGTGATACTAACAACTCTATTACAAAGTTGACCGAACGAACGACTTAAAGATGACAAAAAGTTATTAGTCGATATTCACCCCCCTCTATCGATGCCACCGATCCCACATAGATCATTGATGAGAAATGGGTTCCTTGGTCTGTGCAATGACCCTATTATTATCTCAGTAAATTAGTAATGCTTCGACAATGCTTGGAACTACTCTAAGTTCAATGATAAACTTCTTGATTTAAACCGCTTCTGTTGTCACTTTTGAAGCCTCAATATATTCTGTCTTAGTGGTAGAATCAAAAATGATTTCTTGTTTAGAAATTTTCCAACTTATTGCGCCTCCTTTTAAGGTGAATATGTATCCAGATTGGGATTTAAAGTCATCCTTGTCTATCTAAAAGCTGAAATCAGAATACCCATGTATAACCATATCACCTTCTCCATATATCAAGAGCAAATCCTTAATTCTTATCAAATACTTAAGGATTGTCTTGACAACCACCCAATGATCTATTCCTCAATTCGATTAATGTTTGCTCATGATACTCAAAGCGTACAATATATCAAGCCATATAAATAATATAGCATACATGATCGATCTTGTAGCCGACGCATATGAGATCTGACTCATGCACATCCTCCCATCTTAAGTGCTCGAATACATAGACTTCGAAATGTGAATGTCATGTCTCATGGGAAGAAAACTTATCTTGAATTCTTCCATGCTAAACAGTTTTAGTGCTTTATCTATGTATGTACACTGCAAAAAAGACCAAGCAACCTTTTTGATCTATCTTTATAGATCTTTATCCTTAGGATATAGGTTGCTTCTTTCATGTTTTTCATGGAGAATGTTTTGGACAACTAACCTTTGACTAAATTTAGAACAGGCACATCATTTCCTATGAGCAATATGTCATCTACATATAATATTAACAACTTGACCGCGCTCCCACTAACCTTCATGTACACACAGACTTCATCAGGATTTTGTGAGAAATCAAACTCTTTGATTGCCTCATCCAAATAGATGTTCCAACTCCTTAATGCTTGTTTCAATCTATAAGTGGATCATTGAAACTTGCATACTTTATTTTTGTCAATAGATATGAAACCCTCAGGTTATATCATATAGAAATTTTCAGATAGATTTTCATTAAAAAAAGTTATTTTCGCATACATTTGTCATATCTCATAATGAGCTGCTATGACTAGGAGTATCAGAATGAATTTAAGCATGACCATTGGTAAAAAGGTTTTGTATAGTCAATAGCTTATTTTTGACGATAGTCTTTCACCACTAGTCTTGCTTTGTCGAAATTATATTACCATCTATGTTAGTTTTATTCTTGAAAATCTACTTGCACCCATTAAGTATTATACCTTTAGGTGGATCCACCAAGTTCCAAACTTAGTTTTTATACATAGAATCTGTTTATGATTTCATGGCTTTTAACCACTTATCCCTTTCTAAATCTTTTAGAACTCTTTTTATAGCTAGTAGGCTCCTTATCCTCTACGAGTAACATGTTTTTTGATTCACTTATGAGAAATTCATATCTCTCATAAATTTAATGTGTCCTACTAGATCTACGAAGATGTAATGTACCAATAGGTTCAGCCATTATCTCTTCCTTATGAGTAGTTAGTTGTGGTTCTAGACTAGGCGTCTCTTCAATGTCTATTGGACCTTTTGAACTATCTCAAGTTCAACCTCGCTCCCACTGTTTTCTAGTAAGAGAAATTTTTTCTCTAGGAATACAACATGCCTTGAAATAAACACTTTTTGTTCCAAGATATGATAGAATTGATAACCCCATGTTTCATTAGGATATCCAATAAATAGATACATATCAGACTTATCATTTAGCTTATCTGATACAATCTTCTTCATATAAGTAGGATAACCTTATGTCTTCAAATAAGACAATTGATGTTTCTTACCAGCCCATATCTCATATGAAGTAGTAGAGACTACCTTAGTTGAAACTCTGTTTAGCATGTAAATAACTGTCTTGAGTGTGTAGCCCCAAAAGAATATGAAAATATTTACATGATTCATCATCGAACTAACTATGTCCAACAAGTTCAATTTCGCCTCTCTGACACACCATTGTGTTGTAGTATGTATGGCGGAGCCCATTGAGATAATATGCCGTTATCTCTGAGATAATCCTGATTTTAAGAAAACACCAACAACGTGTTGTTGACTTTATGAAATCAACAACAATATGTTGCTAACTTAAATTTTAAAAAAATCATAACTTTTGACTCTGATTGAACCATGGGACATACAATATATCAAATTGAAGATCTCTGAATGAGCTTTGATTTGATATGTTGGTGCAAGATGCATCAGTGATGTCCTCCTCTAAGTGTTTCAATGTTTGACAATATGCTTAAGTCAGTGATATATTAAACAAGGGAAGGGTGAGTTAAGAGAGGAGTAACAAAGGGAAGAAAAAGTCCTAGTTGACCTGGGCACTAAGACCTGGTGAGTGAAGCTAGGCACTAAGACCTGGTGAGTGAAGCTGGGCACTAAGACTTGGTGAGTGAAGCTGGGCAAAAGTCTTGATGAGTGAAGTTAGGCACGAAGACCTGGCCGAGGGTTGGGCACCGAAGTCCTAGACCTAGGGTTTGGGCACGAATTCTTGGTCTGAGGGATTGAGCAACTTAGCTGAGCGATGACTAAGGACAGAAGTAGAGACGGATCGAGGTTCGGACGTCTCGAGATCCGAGAGTATCGAAGGCTAAGCAAAAGTCCACCCGAATGAACTGGGTCACAACCGTCTCCTGAAAGGAGTAGGTGAAAGGCGCGTTCTCGGGGGTGGGAGGCGTCGGTTCGACCTAGGGTTTCGCGGAAATCTGAAGTCAGAACCATTTCATTAAGGTTAAGATTATCTGCATGTTTGTCTTGTCTGTTATATTATTGTAGGTACCTAAAAGTTGGAAGCAAGGTAGGCAAGCGAACACAAACCTACCTGGAAGAGGCATCCAGGGCGCCTGTATTAATACAGACGCCCCAGAGCTATAGGGCACCTGTTAACAGGGGCGCCTAAAGGCTCCCAGGTGCCTGTGATGAGACAGGCGCCTGGGAAGGGCAAAGTTATCTTTGCTGCGAGTTCGGCGCGGAGATGATGTTTGACCAAGCCTTTTGAGGCGCCCCCCTTCAACACGGGCACCCCCATAAGTACTATGTAAAGGGGCTTCGACCCCTCAACTCAACATAACTTTCCAAAACCATTCTAAGCTTCCCAAGTGACGACAAAAGTGCTAACGACGAAGCTCTACGACCAGGAGGCTCCAGGAGGAAGTGTACGACACTTCGGAGGTCCAGATCGGCCGAGTTTCAATTCTGTTTGTTCGGTTTGAGTTTACATTATGCAGTTCAATTTATTTATCTTTTGTTTGTAACTCTTGCACTGTAAGACGGGTTTCTACGCCTCTGGAAAGTTCGGAAAGGAGACCATTAGTAGACGGTCGTTCCCGTGCTTAGGCCTTGGCTGTACTGACCCTGGGGGGTTGGGAACCAAGTAAATCCCGTGTGCAATCTATCATTTGTTTTGTCCTTTATTTCGTTTTGTTTTTCGCTATGCTACTAACACTCTGTTTAGAACGAATATTCGTAAGTATACCATCGGAAGCTTCCGCGAAAGATATACGGTCGATATTCACCCCCCCTCTATCGACGGCACCGGTCCAACATGATATACTATGCGTCTCGTGATTCAATTCCAATTAAAAGTTATAGTATTCCAAAGTTTAAGTAAAAATAATGTTGTTGCTGGACTTCATGTTACCAATCTTAAGAAACCAATAACAATGTGTTGCTAATTATAAGAAACTAGCAACATCGTATTATTGATTTTAAGAAACCAACAATAACATGTTGCTAACTTAAACATGAGAGACAATAACTTTTGACTGTGATTGAATCAGAAGATCCACAATTTATTAAATTGAAGCTCATTCAGAGATTTTTGATTTGATATATTGTGCATCCCATGGCTAAATCTGAATAAAAAGTTATGATATCTTAATATTGAACTTGTAGTTGTAGTGACTATGGTTTCGTATTGCTAACACATGTATGCTGAGTAAATTTTGAGAGATCACAACTTTTGACTTAGATTAAACCATGAGATGCACAATATATCAAATTGAAAATTCTTAATGAGTTTCGATTTGATATATTATACATCCTATGGATCAATCCTAGTTAAAAGTTATAATCGTCCACACGGGATGGACTGATTGTTAGTGCGTAGGTATTGCCACCTAGAGGTCTGGGGATCAAAATCTGACAAGGCCAATGTGCCCACCCTCCCCACGCACTAGCCACAACATCCAGGCTAATAAGCCCCATGATTTACCTCCTCCGTGTTGGCCCTGGGATGGGTTAGCGGGGGCGTTGGGGACCACCTAATTAAAAGTTATAATCTCTTAAATTTTAAATTAACAATAATGTTGTTTCTAGTCTTAGTGTGAATTTTTGTTTATCATACTTGAATTAAGTTAAAAAAATCATTGCTCTCAATATATTATATTACGATGGTGATTGACAACATGGGTGTAATAAGGAGACTGGGCTGAGCACATAGGATTTTGTTAGAAGTGAATCAAACATCTGTAAGTTCATTAACCATTTTTGAGATGAAATCGATTGATAGTTGCTGGTTTGCACAAGACTGTGTTGTTGGTTTTCAGAAGATCAACACAAACCTTAGTCTGTTCCTAAGGTTTCAAGTTCTTTCCTAGTCAAGTTATCATTCTATCATGTTCCTAAGGTTTCTAGCATTAGACACTTACTTGTCATACGCGAGGTTTGTCAACACAAAGACAAAGTCTCAATGGTATGCTCGATATTGAGAGAAATGGATAAGTGTTTCCCCAATTACCTAACTCGGTGTCAAAGAGACATCTTATCATTTCCACTAATGACAACTATATATATATATATATATTTATTTATTTATTTATTTATTGTTGGATAGCTTGGCGGGTTTCCTAAGCGAACACCGGGTCATCCATGTGAGACCTCTCCATGTCCACAGATTAAAAAATTAATCCGAATGGAGACCTATCTCTCAAATGACCGTCTCGTCATCGTACCAATTGATTCGAGTTACAACTTAGCCAAACTCAAAGTTCGAGCCTTGTAACTCGCCTAACCAATTGGTCACGGAAAAGACAACAAACGGATCGCCGGTTTTTGTATTTATTATCGGGGTCCAAATAATTAATTATCAACAATAATTATCAAATAATTAAGAACATGATAATTAATTAACACCACATTAAATGATAGAATCATAGAGCCAAGGAAGAGATTATACCTTCCCGTTACCTCGAGATCTTCTATCGTATGACCCTCCCCTCTTGGACGTCGTGTGGGTGATGATCTACCAAGAATCGGAATCACCAAGGCCTTCCAATCAACCGCTTCTTCACGCGCCAACCAAAACCCTGGTCAAGGGCTTGCCGTCGGCCACAAGGAGCTTCCCAAGCTCACCGAGCACAAGGAAGCACCGGAGAGGAAGGAGAAGAAGAAGAAGAAGAAGAAGAGAAATAAGTCTCTTCTTCAGCAAAACCCATCCGCTTATCCCCTTTTCTCGCCCCTTGCTTGCGGCGCCACCTTCACCAAGAGAAAGAGTTTCTTCTCCACAACCCGGGCGCTTCCTCTTCTTCTTCTTGCTGTTGAGCACCACAAAAGGAAGAGGAAGACTCCTCCTTGTCCTTGTGACTTTTGGCCAAGAGGTCGAGAAGAGGATGGGAAGAAAAGAGGAAGAGACTCCTCTCTTCTATATGCGCCGGCCGGTTGACCTAGGAGAGAGAAGGAGAGGGAGAGAAAAGAAAAGCCTAGGTTTGGATGATTAATTGGATGCCTTGGTTTCATGATACCATGGGGTATTTATAGGGCTACAATAGGGACCATGAGGAAGAGTTGGGTCTTGGCTTGCTAATGGATCCAAACCCGATCCATTAATGAAGAACCATTCCACTAAAGGTTCTCCATTGAACTACCTCACCAACCCCCATATTTACATATGAGCTCCACCTATTATGAGTACAATTTCTCCCCGTGATTAAGATATCGAATGTTCGTTGATTAATTTAAATTACTGATAATTTTAATTAATCAACCTTTGACTCCTTGACTAGTATCACTCATCCTTATCATCATGTTGGACCAAGTCCACCTGCAGGATTTAACATGATGAACCTTATGAGCTCATCAAGGGGACATCATCATCCCGACTCACGAGGACACGGATTCCGTCTATAATCAACGACACACCATGTAAATAATATTATTTCCCAACTTACCGGGCCAATCGATTTAGCAGAATAAATCTCACCCATTGGTAAATCAAAGAAATAACTACTAAGTACATGTGCAAGAGCATGTACTCCATAATATACTTGTTAGAATGTATACTAAAAAGTCTTGCTTTTGGTCAAAATACATTTACATTTTAAAAGAGAATCGCAAAATCACACGGTGCATAGTTATATTAGTATGCGCACAAAATGTCTCGTACTTTGCATTGAAGATAACATGGTGCGTGGTGACGCACAGATGATCATGTTATCAATTCCTTGCAGAAGTATAAGAAAGAGGCTCACAACCGAGATGAAGTTAGACAAACCATTGGGATGATTGTAGTGCAATTAGGTGTGGTTTGTTTTAACCATAGAATTACGCTAGTGTGCTTTGTGTGCATTGAGTAGGACCAAAAGAGAGGTCATCTAATTTTTTACTGACTTCATAAATTGGATTAGACCTCAGATATATATTATGGAGTACGATCTCTAAATCCCGAAATAATAACGGGCACATATCATTAATTATTATTTTTTTTACTTACCAATGGGTGACATTTATTCTGCTAAATCGATAGGCCCGGTAAATTAGAAAATGATATTAATTATATGGTGTGCCATTGATTATTGAGGGAATCCGTGTCCTGGTTAGTCGAGATGATGATGCCCCCTTGATGAACTCAAAAGGATCGTCATGTCAAATCTTGCAAGTGAACTATGGTCCGACATGATGAAAAGGTTGAGTGGTACTAGTAAAGGATCAAGAGGATAATTAATTAAAATTATCTGTAATTTAAATTAATTATCGGGCATGCGATATCTTAAACACGGGGAGATGGACGACTCATAATAGGTGGAGCCCATATGAAAATATGAGGGTTGGTGAGAAAGTTCAATGGGATCCTTTAGTGGAATGAATCTCCATTAATGGATCGGGTTTGGATCCATTAGTGGGCCAAGAACCAAATCCTCCTCATGATCCCTACCATAGCCCTATAAATACCCCATAGGAGTCATGATACAAGGCTAATAATTAAGGAATTAATTCCAATTAATCATCCAAGCAACTACTTAATCTCTCCTTCTCTCAACCTCTCTCTCCTAGGGTTTTTGGACCTTGGTGGCGCCGGCGAGAAGCAAGGGGAAGAGGGAGCTCTTGGTGAAGGATTATCCTTCCTCATCCCTGGTTCTTCTCCTTCTAATCTTCCTCAAGGGTGCGACATCAAGATTGGAGAGGAAGAGGCATCACCGGCGGTGCAAGGAAGCTTGCTCGGCGCTGGCGAGAGTTGAGGAGGAAGAAGCTTGAGGCTTTGGTTCCTCCTCATCTTCTTCTATCTTTCTTCCCACTTTCGGCCGGCATTTCCATGCAGATGGAATAGATCACCGACGGTGAAAGGTGGAGCAAAGAAGGTCGCCGGCGGTTTATCTCAAGGAGATGATGATCGACGCAAAGAAGGAGTAGGAGGAAGGACATTGGGTTAGTACATTCTATCTTGCTTGACCTCTCCTCCATCTTCTCTTGGTGGCAACACGAGCAAGGGAAGGTGGAATTCATCCTCTTGTGGTCAGAAAACCTTTGGAGCAAAGGGAGTGCCGGTGGGATCAAGAAAGGTGGAGAAGTTGCACCGGCGGTGAAACCCTAGTTCTAGGGTTCCTTTTGTTGGTGCAAAAGAAAGGAAAGAAAGAAGGATTAATTGGCGAGCCTTGGTGACTTCGCGACATGGTAGCTCGTCGCCCACACGACGCCCAAGTGGGGGGAGGGTCATACGGTAGAAGGCTGCGAGGTAAAAGGTGAGGTATACCTCTCTTTGGCTCTTGTTGTTCTTTTTGTTATTTCATGCGACGTTTATTATTGCATGTGGTATTGATAAATTGTCACGGTTTAATTATGTGTTAATTAATATCGATAATTAATCATGTCATGGACCCCGATAATAAACATAAAAATCGGCGATCCATTCGTCGTCTTTTCTGCGGTCGATTAATTCGGAAAAGTTACAAGGCCTTAACTTTGGTTTTGGCTAAGTTGTGACTTGAATTAATTGACATGACAATGTGGCGGTCGTTTGGGAGATGGGTCTCTATTCGGATTAAATTTTTTAATCCGTAGATATAGAGAGGTCTCTCATGATCGACCCCGTGGTTGCTTAGGAAACCCGTCGAGCCATACCTTGGGTATTGCTATCTCGGTGGTTACAACCATCAATACTGAGGTCCGATCCAATTATAAAGTCAGTATATATTGGATTACCTCTATGTCGGTCCTGCTTAATGCACACAAAGTGTTCTAATGTAATTCTATGGTCAAGACAAATCACACCAAATTACACTACAACCATCCCGATGGTTTGTCCAACTCCATCTCGGTTGTGAGCCTCCACTTATACTCTCCAAAAAA
This sequence comes from Boesenbergia rotunda, assembly GCA_024364735.1. NCBI lineage: Eukaryota > Viridiplantae > Streptophyta > Magnoliopsida > Zingiberales > Zingiberaceae > Boesenbergia > Boesenbergia rotunda. Next base: position 349,386 of record JAGFNQ010001134.1, read on the forward strand.
CTGATAACATGAACTTCTATGTGTCACCACACACCATGTTATCTACAATACAAAGCATCAGACAGTTTGCACATACTAAAACAAACATGCAACAGTGATGTTGTGATTCTCTTTCAAAATGTAGATGTTCATACAGAAAAGGCAAGACTTTTAGTATACATCCTAACATATATATATATATATATATATAGGATTGGATACGTCGATAGAGAGAAGGGGGGAGGGTGAATATCGACCATCTTTTCTTTCGGAATTTCATGTTCATTCGTTCAACTTTCTATCAGATGATTAGTAGCAGTAGAATAAAATAAACAAAAAATAAAGACAATTGGACACGTAGGATTTACTTGGTTCCCAACCCCCAGGGTCAGTACATCCAATGTCTATACACTCAACGTGAGCCTACTAATGGTCTCCTTTCTAGAACTTTTCGAAGATGGAGAAACCCATCTAACAGTTTAAGTATTTCAAAAACAAATAATAGAAATTGAAGTACAACTTGTAATAATAACAAATCAAACCGAAAGGGACAACAGCAGCTGATCTGGAAGTCCGGAGCACAACGTACTCCTCTTGGAGCCTCCTTGGTCACAGAACATTGCCTTAGCACTTTTCTTTTGCACAAATGGAGTGGTAGGATGATAAAGATGTAAGATGTGTATACTGAAAGACATGACTTTTATAATATGAACATCTTTATTTTGAAAAGAGAATCACGACTATACTAGGTGTTTGTTTATATTAGTGCATACACGAAGTCCAATTACTTTGCATTGTAGATAACATGGTGTGTGGTGTCACACAGAAGATCGTATTATCAGTTCCTTGCTTAGTATAAATAAGAGGCTCACAACTGAGATGGAATTGGACAATCCATCGGGAAGATTGTAGTATAGTTAGGTGTGGTTGGTCTTGACCATAGAACTACACTAGTGTGCTATGAGTACATTGAGCAGGACTAAAACCTGAGGTTATCCGATTTGTATAGACTAGATAATTAGATAGGACCTCAGTTGATATTATGGAGGACGATCCCTTAATCATGAAATAATATCGGGCATATATTATTAATTATTATTTCTTTAATTTATCAATGGGAGAGATCTATTCTGTTAGATCGATAGACCCGGTAAGTTGGGAGATAATATTAATAATATGATGTGTCAATGATTATTGACGGAATCCGTGTCCTGGTGAGTCAGAATGATGATGCCCCCTTGATGAGCTCAAAAGGTTCATCGTGCTAAACCCTGCAGGTGGATTTGATCCGGCACATTGATAAGGTTGAGTAGTACTAATCGAGGATCCAGAAGTTAATTAATTTAAATTGTTAGTAATTTAATTAATTAACGGGCATGCGAGATCTTAAACACGGGGGGATGGATGACTCGTAATATGTGGAGCCCATATGAAAATATGGGGGTTGGTGAGGAAGTTCAATTAAGATCCTTTAGTGGAATGGATCGGTTTAGATCCATTAGTGGGCCAAGAACCAACTCCTCCTCTTGGTCCCTATCTTAGCCCTATAAATACCCTATGAGATCAAGAAACCAAGAGCTAATCAATCCAAGAGCCAACACCCAAGCCTCTCTTCTCTCTCTCTCTCACCTCTTAGGGTTTCAGCGTCGCAACAAGGGAAGAAGGGGTTCTCCCCTTCGGTTCTCTCCATCTCCTCCACCAAGCTCCGTCTGAGGCTCAAGGAAGAAAGGTAGAGATCTCCTCTACCTTGCGTGGGGCTTAGGGAGGGCAGAGGAGGCGTCGGAGGGCGGCTGCAGGCGGCGCAACAAAAGGTTGCGGCAGTGCCGCAAGGCTGAAGGAGGGAGGAGTTTACGGGCTGTTTGGGTAAGGAAGTACGTTCTCTCCTTCCTTCTTCTTCTTCTTCACCTTCCTCTCAAGGGAGGGCTTAGAGTCGGCTCCGGCGGTCGGCGGCGCAAATGGAGAGGGAAGAAATTGGCGGCGCAAACCCTAGTGGCTAGGGTTTTGGTCGGCTGTGAGAAGAGGCTGTTTTGGAGCTCTTGGTGATCTCGGATCGCGGTAGATCGTCGCCCACACGACGTTCGCGAAGGGAGGGACATAAGGTAGAAGACAGCGAGGTGATCGGAAAGGTATATCTTTCCCTATGCTCCTTTGTATTTTCTTATGTCTATGTTGTGCCATGGTCATATGCCTCATTATTTTATGTTTAAGAATTTATTGTTTTGATTTCAAAATATGATGAATAAATTCTTAACTGGACCCCAACCATAAACACAAAAGCCGGCGATCAACTCGTCGCCTTTTTCGTTGTCGAACGGTCGAGCAAATTACAAGGCCAATTTTGGTAATTGGCTAAGTTGTAATTTGGATCGTTCGATACGGCACGAGACGGTCGATGGGAGACGGGTCTCCACTCGGATTAATTTTTAATCCGTAGATGTGGAGAAGTCTCTCAGATCGACCAAGTATTTGCTTAGGAAACCCGCCGAGCCATACCCTACAAAAGAAGTAAGTTGTGATGCTCTACTCGAGGTCTCTTATATCAAGGTCATACGGGCACTTGTGAAGCCTTCTCGGACGCCCCCAAGTTGATGCTTATCTGATCCGCACTCGTCGAGCCTTATTGCCGAAGATAGGTGCTACAGACTAGGTCTTGGGCACCTGTATACCCTCCCAGTTGCCTGGGACCATCCAGGCACCTAGGAACAACCCAAGCACCTAGATACTAGATGCCTGAGAAGAGTCTGACACCTAGGTTGATCAAGGTGCCTGGATTCTTCCATGCGCCTACACTAGGCTTGGTCCAAGTTGATCTTCCTGTTTGCTTATGTTTTGCTCTCCAATCTTGCCTCTAGCTCCAGATTCCTACAAGACAAGCATACACAAACCAAACAAATAACCTAATCCTTAGTTTTGTAGGTACTTTACCTGACCTACTAGACTTTGCTTAGAGTTAAACCCCGAAAACTTTACAACCTACGGTCCACTCCTTGGGGTTTCATTACCTAGCTTCACTCACTATGACCTACCTTCACTTACCATGATTTCGTTGCCCAACTTTACTCACCGGGACTTCCACCATCTAGCTTCACTCACTAGGACCCAACTTCACTCACCAGGATTTCGTGTCCAACCCACAACAAGTCTTTATGCACGATCCTTGACTATAACTTCGGTGCCCAAGCCTTAGCCATGTCTTCATGCCCGATCCTCGAACAAGACTTTGGTCTCCAACTCTCAGCCAGGTCTTTGTGCCTAATTCCTCAAACCAAGATTTTGATGCCTTAACAAAGACTTCTTTGCTAGTCATTTGATTCTGACTAGACTTCTCTCTTCCAAACATCAAGTCATGTTTGGATTACCCTTGGTCAAAATGACCAGACCTTGGTATATTATCAAAGATATTTACTTCTTTCTTTCAAACATTAAGTCCTACTTGGCTTGACCCTTGGTCAAACTGACCAGACTTGGGTACTTTGCTAGTCATCTGATCCTAACTAGACTTTATTCTATCAAATATCAAGTACTATTTGACATAACCCTTAGTCTAACTGATAAGACATTGGTATATTGTCAAACATCGAATAGAGGTTGAGTGTTCTTGTCTGATACTTTCTGCATATATATATATATATATATATATATATATATATATATTTCAATTTTATCTCACTCAAATGTTTTATAACATTTCAAAATTTTCTTCCATTCTCTTTTATTTCTTTTTTACATGGGATTTTTATTTTTCCAAATGGGCTGACACAGTTCGAGCATGATTCAGTAACTAAAATATTAGGAAAGGGTCACCTATAGTTATCATGATACTAGTCAAACAAAATAAGTCATGACTATGTTGTACTAAATCACCCTTTTGGAAACAAACCATAAGTGAAGTATAATGATTAACTATCAAATAGTCATATAGTGAAATAAAATCAACTCAATAACACTTTTGTAAAATTCTACTAGAAAATATGAATCATAAAAAATGAGAGAGTGTATTCACATAGTATCACCAAATACTAATCACAAAATTATGCTTAAAGGATAAGGCAATGCATGTGTGCTTCACTTTGAATCCACAAGATCAACAAGACTAAACAACTATGAAGTAAAACTAACAACCATATCAGACTCCACAAGGAAAAATGTCTTAAGAAAGTATCATCAAACAATATTTATAAAAGAAAAACACACCTTGAACATTCAACACTCCTACAATAATACCAATCAACATGGGGGATGAGGAGGAACATAGGGAAAGGGAGACCTTCTGACACTGTTGGTATCTTGGGAGTGATATTGATGATGCTAAAGATACATATGCTTGGCTAAGAGGCTCTAAGCTCCTCTGCTTGCACTCAGGGCTATGGTGCAGTAGTAGGGCGACCAATCGCTATCGCAGGCATCCACGATTCAATCCCTAGCTACGATGCATTTGCAGGATTTTTTCCTCCAAATGGATGTGAACCTTGGGACGCTAGGCTTCTAGACAGCCCATCGCGAGCGCTTCCCGATTTACCCTAGCAGCCGGTGGGAAACTTCCGTGGGGCCGACTCGGTTGCCCGAGGTTGGAAAAATCCTCGTTAATCATTTTTTCTAAGCTCCTCCGCTCTATGATAGTATTCTTCCCTTTCCCATTGTTGTCTTTGCTGATTCATAAATTACCGCATCTATTCCTGAAATTCCCTCTGATCTTGTCACCCGATTGCCTATTCTATCCTCCTCCTTGCCTCGACTTGAAAATAAACTCAGCCTCATCATAATGCATCTACGCCCTCTAGAAGTGCCTTATGAGAGTGGGGACCGATGCCGTCGATAGAGGGGGGGGGTGAATATCGACTCGTTAAAAATTCTTCGGAAAGCCTGTCTTTTGATCGTTCTAGACAGAGAGTTAGTACACAGCGGAAATAATAAAGAACGAAAATGAAAGACACTTGTACACACGGGATTTACTTGGTTCCCAACCCCCCAGGGTCAGTACATCCAAGGCCTAAGCACGGGAAGCGCCCGTCCACTAATGGTCTCCTTTCCGGACTTTCTGGAGGCGGAGAAATCCATCTTACAGTGCACAATTTACAATCAAAATATTAAGAAAAGTAAATGCAGAAACATAAATTCAAACCAAACAAAGGGTCGAAGACTCGGCCGATCTAGAACTCTGAAGTGCCGCGCACTTCCTCCAGGAGCCTCCTTGGTCGCAGAGCTTCGTCCTTAGCGCTTTATCGTCACTCGGAATGGTTAGAATGATGTCGGAGTTGGTATGCTGAGTTGAGGGGTTGAACCCCTTTATATACTCATGTCTAGGGCGCCTGATTTGCTGTGGGGCGCTGATAACTTTCATTTTGTTGAGTACATTAGGTTTTCAAATCCATGTTTTTTTATCCTTTTTCATATGTTTAAGTTGCATTTATGTGAGGTTTCATGAAATCTTTCTATTTTTTGTCCTTGGATACAATTCTTCTCATATTTGAGATATTTTGGCATTAATGTTGAATCTAATTTTGTAGGTCTCAATTAATCATGAACCTAGATCAAGATTGGATCAGGACTTGAGTTCAGAATGGGCCTGGATCAATAGATCAAGAGCTGGATCAATATGGGCCGCCCATTCAAGAGAATGGTTAGATCCAAGCCATCCGCCAACTTCTGGTCGATCCAAGCTCAAGATAGACTTAGCTAAGTTCAGGGACCAAGATCTGAAAGTTTGGGCCAGATTAGGGTTAGTCCAGCCGTTGGATCGAGCTCAAGACAGGCCTAAATCGCCCGTTCAAAGATCAGAGCACTCTGAGCCATTGGATGCAGATCCGGTTGATCTGAGTTGAGGAGAGCAGATCTTGACCCTTGATCAAGATCTGGAAAGTTTGGGTTCGATCTGGATTGATATGACCGTTGGATGAGATAGGAGAAATCTCGGCCGTCGAAATTCAAAATGCGCAGTTAAATCAAAAATTCCCTCTGCCGCTCGAGGTGTCGCGAGATCGCATTCCAGTTTCCAGTTTTCTTCTTCGTTCGTCTCCTCCGATCGCCGGCGACCACTCCAAGTCAGTTCGTCTTCCAGATTCCAAATCGAAGTGGTATTCTTCTGCTAGATATGCAAACCAATTGGACGCTGAAAGGATTTCGAACGAGGGTTTCGCCGAAATTCTGCTCTTCAGGTCAGAGACTACTTGTCAGTTGTGTGAACCGATCGGAACTTCCAGATGCAATCGAAGGGGTTCTTTGAGAGTGTCTGAAGGATTCGGAGCTGTTTCGCATCACAATCTGCCAAGGAGGACGAGATCGTGAAGGGAAATCGCACCGAGACTATTGCAGTTCGCTCGCGGGAGTCAATTTCTTCCTTGATTCTTGAGATGGAGGGTTTCTAGCTCACTCTTGTGTGACGGCAAGAGGGAATTTGTGGTGACAAATCTGAACTGGAGTTTGTAATTGTTAGATTTCAATTTTTGAATTGTTTCTCTCGTTTCTGAATTCTGTTCTTAGCTTTGTATTAGCTGATTTTAGCTACTGATCGGACTGTAGTCCGATCCAAACTCCACCTGACCGGTCATCAGATCGATCAGGCTTGCATCTGATCGGTCAGCCGACCGATTAGGAGGTTTGCCTGCACAAACAAACTCTGTTTAAGTTTACAGCTTGCTTAATTTCTTTACTTCCGAATTTAGATAAAGATTTAGATTCATTTCTGCAATAGAAACCAGCTTCATATTTCAATTTAGCAACTTCAACTTGTTATGTTAAATTTTCCTAGTGATAAAGCTCATTCTTGCACACCTAGTTAAATTCTATTCAGTTGAGTCAATTCCATTTCAACCTTACTTTCACTCTTATTTGCAAACAAACCCCAGTTAATCTCGAAAACCCAAATCATTTAACGACAAATAATTTTCAAGCTTGATTCAAACTCTCACAACTAGTCCTGGAAAATACGACCTGAGGCCCCTATTCTACATTTCTATTTGCTAGCAAGGGTTTTCAGCTTTATAAATTTCTAAATTTGAGTGCTCATTGTGACACTGGTATTGGGTACCGTCAAATTTTTAGCGCCGTTGCCGGGAAACTACTAGTTGAGTTTGTTTGATTTAGCTTGTGAGCTTATTTCATATCTTGTGATCCATTTTTATGCTTATCTCTATATTTTGTGATTCATTATAGTTGTTTCATTCTTGTGTATACATTTGCTGCGATTTTTTGTATTTGTGTATGACCAAATCTGCAGGTAGTATTCTTGAAAACTTTGATCCTGAAATTGAAAGAACTTTCAGAGACAGGAGGAATTAACTCAGTGTTTCAGAGGCTTTTGATATTATTCCTACTCAGTCTATTTCTGCTTATTCAGTTGATCCTAGGCTGACCACCAGAAAACTATGAAGGAACTAGTAGCACCAGATGATGCCTTTCAGTACTCCTGCATTGCATACCCAGAGCTCACTGGAGATTTTGAATTAAGATTAGGACTGATTCATCTTTTTCCCAAATTTCAAGGACAGTCTGGGGAGGACCCCAACAGACACTTACATGAGTTTCACATTGTCTACTCCACCATGAAGCCCCAGGGTATTTCAGAGGAAGATATCAAGCTGAGGGCATTCCCATTTTCCCTTACTGGAGCAGCAAAGGATTGGTTTTACTACTTACCTACTGGGCACGTTTCTAGCAGGATTTCTATGAAGAAAGCATTTTTGGAGAAGTATTTTCCAGCATCAAGGACAGCAATCATCAGAAAGAGCATCTGTGGAATACAACAAGTAGTGGGAGAAACTTTGTATGACTACTGGGAAAGGTTCAACAAACTTTGTTCTAGCTGTCCACAGCACCAGATTAGTGAGCAGTTACTCATTCAGTATTTTTATGAGGGACTTCTTCAGATGGATCGGATCATGATAGACGCTGCAGCAGGAGGTGCCCTAGTAAACAAAACACCAGATCAAGCTAGGGAGCTAATTTCAAATATGGCAGAGAATTCACAGCAAGTTGGGAGTAGAGCTTTGTCCACCAGAGGAGTTAATGAAGTTCAGATGGTATCAAATGAGCAGAAGGAAATCAAGAATTCATTGATGGAGCTCACATCTCTGGTGAAACAAATGGCTCTAAATAATGTGAGTCAAGTTCAGAATTTTTCAGTACCACCACCTTTAAGCCAAGTAATGAGGTTATGCAGTATTTGTTCAAGCCAATGAAGGATCGTTTATGGTGTGCTAGAGGGGGGTGAATAGCACATTTTCATCATTTTAGTCTCTACAAAGTCGTTAGCGCAGCAGAAACAATAATATGCAAAGTAAATAAGAAACAAACAATGCTAACAACTTGATTTACTTGGTATCCACCCCGGCCGGGTGACTAATCCAAGAATCCGTCGGTGGATCACTCCCCGAATAACCTCCGGCTAGCTCTCGTCACTCTTTGTGGGTGGAGAAATCTCACCACAACACCTTGAGAACCTCTGAGCACAAAGACTAGTGTTTGGCCCTTAACCAAGACCAAACTCATGAAAAATTTCAGCCACCACGAAGTCCTCTTTAAATAGGACTCAGGCTGAAACCCTCGCCACCAGTCGACTGCCCCCAGGGCAGTCGACTGGTGCCAGCCAGATTCGACCGTTGCACCCCAACGTTCGAATTCTCAGCCAGCTCACCAGCCACCTACCAGTCGACTGCCCCCAGGGCAGTCGACTGGTCCCCGGCCAGAAACTTTCCCGAGTACATTCACACGACACTCGACCCTTACGACTCGACTGACTCCTCTTCCGCAGCCTCGACTATTGCCTTCGCGCCCTCTTCATCTTCGGCTCCCGTCCCTCGGATGCACGCAAGCCTCCAGCTTGCCTCCATGCCATCCTTCACGCATGCCTCAAAGTCCGTGCCCATCAGCTCATCGTTCCTGCTCACCAAAGTCCCTCGGATGCGTATACAAGCCTCCAGCTTGCCTCCATGCCATCCTTCACCGTACCGAGGTCGTCCAGTCAAGTCCATATGTGTAACCTGTACAACCTGCACACTCAACATACACATATAAGTACACAAGGGTAAACCTAACTTAAACCCTTTGCCCAAACATCAAAACCTATGGTCACTTGATAAGTGATATTTTATTGATTATTTCAGATGTTAAATTCCATGTTTGACCCACATTTTACATGCGTAACATTGAATTTACCCTCGGTTCCATAGATTACTCTTATTTTGGGCTTTATTGCAAATCTTTATACATTTGAAATATTTTTGAACTTAATTGTCAATCTATTTTTGTAGGCATGAAAGGATCATGGACTGAGTTCAAGAATGGTTAGGATCAGGCTCAGATCAAGGCGATCAAGCTCTGGAGAACTGTGAGCCGTCCATTCAGAAGTTAAGCAGATCTCGATCATCCAGGGCAAATCAGATGGATCCAAGCTGAGGAAAGGTAGATCTGATCATCATAATGAGATTTGGAGGTTTAGGGGCAAATTGGAGAAGATCCAGCCGTTGGATCAAGACAAGGGGATCTAGACCATCCATTTAAGAAAAAGAGAAGATCTGGACCATCCGCCATTGATCTAGTGAATCTGAGCTAGGGTTAGGGTTAATCAAGCACTCTGATCAAGATCTGAAGGTTTCATCCAAATCAGAGATCATTCGGCCGTTGGATCAAGATCAAAGGGATCTAGAGCGTCCATTCGAAGATCAGGTTGATCTGAGCCATCCGATGCAAATATAGAGAATCCGAGCTACCCGAGGCAGATCCTGACCCCTGATCAACATCATCAAAGTTTGGATTAAATCAGAGCAATTTCAACCGTTGGATTCATCCAAATCAATCTGGGCTGTCCAATGCTAAGTACTTAATCAAAATTCCCTCAGCTTTCTTCCTCGTCGCGTCTTCGCCGCAACAGTGTCTTTTCATCGCTTCTTCATTTTTTGCTTGTAAATTTCCTTAGTTTGAAGGCGTGACCACCTCAACTTCAACCTTGGATCAAGATTTGGATCATTAGAGAAAGCTTCTGTGGAGAATTCAGCACGAATTTGCGCCGGAACAGGGCTGTTTGAGGGTTTCGGCAGTTCTGCGATCCAATCACTTGAATCTCATCCGCGAGCCATTTCCGATCATCTGAGCCGTCTGTAGGGGTTCTCAGGTGAGCTCAGAGCATCCTCAAATCATCATCGCAATTCCATCCATTGAGATAGAGGAGATTGGATTGGAAAATTCCAGCTGAGTGCAGAGTGAGCAGAAATCGATCGATTGAAGCTGTTTCCAGTGATTTGCGAAGCTGAAGGGGTTCTTGGCTTGCCCTTGTGTGACGAACAAGGAGGTTTTGAGCTAAGGGAGGATTGAGGATTAGTTCCGTAGCTAATTTTTGTCGTTTTAGCTGTAGTTTCAGTTTCTGCGTGCCATTTACAGTTTCTGTATTCTGATCAGTTTACTTAGTGGTTTCATATCACTTCCGCATTCATTTGTTATCAAAACTGCATTTGAATTAGATAGATAGATAGTTAAGTGATCAAATACATTTAATCTTAGTTTGATTTTCCATTTAGCAATTCTGCATTTCAGTTTTGTATCCTTGCGTATCAGTTTCCCTTTTTGCAAATGTTCAGTGCCAATTTCTGTCAATTTTCAGTTGTAGCTGCTGTAGTTTGAATCAAGTAAACCTTAGATTTTTATATCTTGTACGAGCAATAGAATGTTCACTCGAATTTAGTTTATCTTGTTGTGTTTGTTCTGCATTTGAAGTGTTTTCTGCAGTTTTGCAATGTCTCTGCATTTCCTGATTCTGAACTGTTCTGTACTTCAATTCTGAATTTCTTCTTTCAGCCTTGAGTTTCATTTGACTGGTAGCTTACTTTTTCGAGCTGAGTAATGATGTGCATTTCTGAATTTGATAGATTCTAGTGCTGTATTTAGCATCAGTTTGGCATATCAATCTTTTCCTTTTGCATGTCATGTTTGTATCAAGTTGGGATTTCATGTCACGACTTGTAGCATAGTAATTCATTCGATGTCATTTTGGTTTTCAATCTCTGCGAATTTGCTTTAGTTGATTTAAGTTGTCCATTGATTGAGTTCATTAGTGAAATTGTCTAGTTCAACTTCATTTAGTTAAGTTTCCTTGCTTTCATTGCTTTTCCATTTCTAATTGATACCAAACCCCAAATCTTACTTGAAACCCAAAAATATCAACGACACATAAACTCAAGCTCGAATTAAACAACCTCAACTAGTCCTAGGAAAAATACGACCTGTGGCCCCTTTACTACGTTTTCATACTTTGATTGCAAAAAGGGTTTCCAGCTTTACACATATCTAAATTTTGAGACCCACATTCGTGACACCCAGTTAGCGGTCATCATCACTCCAGACCATCCTAGGGCCGATTGCTCCAACAATCTCCCCCTTTTTGATGTTTGGCAATCCATTTAAGTTAGGGAAAACAAAACAGTAGTCAATGACAAGAATAATGCATATGCAATGCAAAAATGGATCATATCCCAAGGCATCCTACACCTAACCCTCCAAGCTAGGAATTTTCCGAAGCGGGCTTTTTAAAACCTATCCCAAGGCTCCCCACACCTAACCCTCCAAGTTAGGATTTTCACCACCTAGCCTTCCAAGCTAGAACTTTTTACACACCTAACCCTCCAAGTTAGGAATTTCACCAATACGGGGTTTTTAAAGCTTCTCCCAAGCTCCCCCTACATTGGACTTACAAAAGCTTTTTAAGAACCTTTCCCAGGTTCCCCTTACGCCAAGAATGGAGCAATCATGCTCCCCCTAAAACTCAGCTCCCTCTAAAACTAGGGTTTCTAGCAAAGGTATGTTTTGATTTTCCACTTAAACCCAACATCTCTCCCCCTTTTCCATACATCAAAAAGACCCCAATAATATTCCAATTATTGGTTCTTTCAATCCTTAATGATCCTAAACAATATGTACTCAACCCCTATACACATGTTTCTTATCATTTGGATCCCAAACCAGCTGCTGATACCCAAATCAGCCCTGGTCAGTCGACTGCCAAAATGGTCAGTCGACTGATACTCTGAAAGTCTATTTTCTGGCCGAATTTCAAAAACGCGCTAGAAATTCCACAATTCTCCAAAAATTCCCAAATTTCGAGGAGAACATTGTGGTACCCATACCTACTTGGGAAAAATACATTTCACCATGTATCTATCACCGTTCCCAAGTTAGACATAAAATCTAAAAATAATTTTCTATGAAAATCAAGGCAAACATGGGCTACCTCCGCCTTAACCTATGCCTTCTCTCAATTTTCATTTTCCCATGGTGAAGTTCTACCCAACTTAACACCATAACACCATGTTGAGTTATACCCAACCTAACACTCGAGTTCGTCTCCCTTGGACACCATTAAAGGCTTGCTCCCAAGCAACCTTACCCCTAGTGCCAAAAAGAACTCAACTAAACCTTGAACATTTCTAAAGAAAAAGTTGCAAGCACATTTGCTAGGATATACCCTATCCTAGAAAAATATAATTCCATAAAAAAATGCAAATGTGTTTGACTTTTGGTACAACTTCTAATTATCTTAAGACATTGGCATTTTGTATCAACATCCAAGTCTATCTCTAATTCCATGTGGTTGTTAATGCTAACCATCATAATTGGACACATGGAATTGTCCTCAATTTTCCCTTTAGACCTCTAAATCATAGATACTTAGGGAAACTTTATCAATCTTCCTTGATTTTTAAAATATCAATAAATCCTTATTAACCCATGAGATAACACTTCATTTAAGGAATATGAGATCATAATTAAGACTTTAAATCCACAACCATATCCTATAATCCAAATTTGTAATTTTGATTGTCCAATACACCTATTTTCATTTCAGCCTACAGACCAGTCGACTGCCCCTGTGGCAGTCGACTCCCAAAACTCACAGAATGTTTCTGGGCTCTTACCAGTCGACTGCCTCTAGGGCAGTCGACTGATACCTGAATTTCAGGTTTTCCAGCCCAATTTCAGTAATCCCTAAATAATTCCATAAATCTCCAAAAATTATGAAATTTCGTGGGAGATTTGTGAGGCCAATGTCTATTTGGGAAAAATATGTTTCCAAATAAATGTACTCCAGATCCCAAGTTTGGCACGAAACTCTAATTTCTCTAGATTGTATCATTTTAACTCTTCCAAAAGTTCTAACTTAGGCTTCTCCTTGATGTATTTTCTCATTTCTGACCAATATACATTTCTATCATTGAGTTATATAGTGTTCACACATCAAAATCTAATTTTCCAAAAGTTATAACTTAGGCTTCTCCAGATCCCAAGTTTGGCACGAAACTCTAATTTCTCTAGATTGTATCATTTTAACTCTTCCAAAAGTTCTAACTTAGGCTTCTCCTTGATGTATTTTCTCATTTCTGACCAATATACATTTCTATCATTGAGTTATATAGTGTTCACACATCAAAATCTAATTTTACCCAATACACCCTTATTTTCACCATTTTCTCCCTAAAACTCCATCTAGTGTGCCAAAACCTAAGATTAAGACTTAGCCAAGTCTTCCAACCCTTTTTGGTACATTTCACCTAATTTTCTAGGAGAGAATCTATTGAGATCCATTTACCATGGACCCCAAAGGCTCCTAGAGCTCCCCCTTGAGCTCTTAGCCCTAGCTACCTCCCTAGGTGACTCAATCCATACTAGACCACACCGGTGTGCCACCGGTGATTCTTGGCCTACAAATTGGACTTTCTTAACCTTGGACACCTTGTCCTTGGTTAAGTCACCCTTTCTACCTTTGGATGGCACCCACTTGCCATCCTTGGACTTACCCTCCATTCCATGATTATATGCCTTCCCAGCATATTTCTTTCCATCTACCTTGGAGGTCTTAGACCGGTATCCCAAGCCCGATCTATCATAGTTGGGTTTTAAGCTACCCAACACCATGTCTAAGCCCTTCGATCCAATCGTGAATCTTTCTAGGGCCTTTTCTAATGTATCAAGTCTTGCCCTCAAGGCTTGATTTTTACTTTCCAAATTTCTAACCTTTGGATCCATGTGTCCACCATGGACATTCCTAGGCCTAACCTCCTTTCTAGGCACATTCCTTCCCTTCTTGGGATTAGTGCCATGATCCTTAGGTCTAGAGGTCTTGGTCTATCATTATGCATGCTTTTCTTAGGGTTGTGTTCTACCTTGTTAACCCTAGTCCTATCATTATATCTAAATCCGAAGTTATGCACCATTAAGCATTTTTCATGAAAACTAGCATGCATGGATGAACGATTAATTCTATTTTTATCATGGATAGAGGAACTTAAATATGAATTACATTTTAGCCTAGGGTTAGGAATTACCTCCCTTACCCTTGTAGTCCCTCCTTGTTGTGAGCTTCTTTTCTTTCTCTCCTCCTTCTCCCATCTTCTCAAATTCTCCATCTTCTTTAGTTCTCCTTTCCTTGGACACTTAGTATGAAAGTGCCCCAGCTCTCCACATGTGAAGCATCGGATTTTCTTCTTCTTAGCTTGGGATTCTCCATTCCTACAACCCATATTAGATTTAAATTGAAAGGACTTGGGTTTAGGAATTACCTCCTCTTTACCTTTTGGGCACTTATCCTTATAGTGCCCCTTTTCATTGCACCCAAAGCATGTGATGTGCTCTTTCTTCTTTGCTTTGGTGGAGGTGGAGGCTAGGTTGACTTCTTCAACCTAGGAAGAGGTGGATGCTTCCTCTTGATCCGGGATTGATGAGGGTCTCTCCTCCCCCTCAATTCTTGAAGTTGATACCTCCTCTTCTTCTCTTGAGGAGGTTGATGATCTTTCACTCAATTCCTCCTCTTCACTTGATGAGATGGTCAATTCCTCTCCTTTTTCTTCTTCTTGAACCATTTGACACATCTCTTTGGACTCTTAAGATTGTATAGGCTTCTCATGAATTTCTTTCACTTTGCTCCACAATTCATATGCATTTTGTATTTACCTACACAACTCAAAACATTGTTAGGCAAAAGATTAACTAAAATTGTTATTACCTTTTCATTTGCCTTGGATTGATCTTGTTGTTCTTGATTCCAATATCTAGGCCTAAGCCTCTTTCCGTGCTTATCCCTTGGAATCTCGAACGGCTCTTCTAGCGCAATCCTAAAGTTCCACTCCATCCCGAACCACGTCTCCATCCGTGACTTCCAATACCCGAAGTCTTCATGGTCATAAGCCGGCGGAGTGTAGATGTCGCCCCCGAATTGGTCTTCCATCGTTCTTCCTCTAGCGTTCTTGCTCCCTCGGTGATTAGTCCGATCAAGAGTGGTCCTTCGCTCTGATACCAACTGAAGGATCGTTTATGGTGTGCTAGAGGGGGGTGAATAGCACTTTTTCGTCGTTTTGGTCTCTACAAAGTCATTAGCGCAGCGGAAACAATAATATGCAAAGTAAATAAGAAACAAACAATGCTAACAACCTGATTTACTTGGTATCCACCCTGGTCGGGTGACTAATCCAAGAATCCATCGGTGGATCACTCCTCGGATAACCTCCGGCTAGCTCTCGTCGCTCCTTGTGGGTGGAGAAACCTCACCACAACACCTTGAGAACCTCTGAGCACAAAGACTACTGTTTGGCCCTTAACCAAGACCAAACTCGTCAAAAATCTCATCCACCACGAAGTCCTCTTTAAATAGGACTCGGGCTGAAACCCTCGCCACCAGTCGACTGCCCCCAGGGCAGTCGACTGGTGCCAGCCAGATTCGACCGTTGCACCCCAATGTTCGAATTCTCAGCCAGCTCACCAGCCACCTACCAGTTGACTGCCCCCAGGGCAGTCGACTGGTCCCCGGCAAGAAACCTTCCCGAGTACATTCACACAGCACTCGACCCTCACGACTCGACTGACTCCTCTTCCGCAGCCTCGACTATTGCCTTCGCGCCCTCTTCATCTTCAGCTCCCGTCCCTCGGATGCACGCAAGCCTCCAGCTTGCCTCCATGCCATCCTTCACGCATGCCTCGAAGTCCGCACCCATCAGCTCATCGTTCCTACTCACCAAAGTCCCTCGGATGTGCACACAAGCCTCCAGCTTGCCTCCATGCCATTCTTCACAGTATCGAGGCCGTCCAGTCAAGTCCATATGTGTAACCTGTACAACCTGCACACTCAACATACACATATAAGTACACAAGGGTAAACCTAACTTAAACCCTGTGCCCAAACATCAAAACCTATGGTCACTCCAGACCATCTTAGGGCCGATTGCTCCAACAGCCAAGACTACAATTTGGATCTATGCCCTAACCTCCAACAAGATGAGACATTAGCTGCATTGACTAGGGGATAATTCCAAGCCAAAAACAACCCCTACTCGTCTACTTATAACCCTGGTTGGAGGGATCATCCCAACTTGAAGTATGGTAACTCATTTTATCAGCAAAACCCATCACAACAGCCCTATCAACAGCCCCAATCGAATTTCCAGCAAGTTCAGCAAGGACAACAACAACTTCAGCCATTTCAACAACCTTTCCAACAATTTCAGCAACCCTATCAAGGAAATCAGCCACCTTTTCAAGTGAATCCGCAAGGGTTTCAAGGAAGTTCGAATTTTCAGCAACAAAATCAGTTTTCACAGCAAGGTTATCAGCCATTCAACCAAGGTTTTCAGCCATCAACTCAGAATTTCCAGCCCACTCAATTTCAGCCCTCTCAACCACAATTTCAACCTTAACCTCAGAATTTTCAGAGTTACAATTCTCAACCATTTCAACCAAGTTCTCAATAAAATTTTCAGCAATTTTCTCAACCATTTCAGCCCTATAATCAGCCCCAACAACCCTACTTTCAAGGTTCACAGCAAGTTCAACAATTTCAACCACCTCAATCATCTTTTCAAAGCCAAACAAAGTCTAATGCTAACCAAGGGGGCTATGGAGGCTCTAGTGGAGGAAATGTGTAACAACAAAGGATAGAGGAGATGCTTCAACAACTTTTGCAACAACAAAGGAACGATCCCACCATACAAAACCTCGAGAGGCAAATTGGACAATTGGCTAGTGGGATGAATTAAATGCAAGCTCAAGGATCAAGCCAACTACCTTCTCAAGCTACTCCAAATCCAAAGGGAAACGTTAGTGCTATTACTTTGAGGAGTGGGAAGGTGGCTACAACTCCAAATGGTCCAAGAGCTGATTTTTCTGAAAACAGGACAGTACCTTCAATTCCAGTCCCAAACAACCCTGAAATCACTTCAAAATAAGTTGGTTCCACCCCTAGTTCAAGCCTAACTCCTTCATCAAGTAATCCTGTGATTTTGGTGGAAAATGAGGGAGAAATCAGTGAAAAAGATGGACTTACAACAGCTACTTCAGTGGAGAAATCAGCTCAAAAGTCAGCCCCTCAACTTTCGGTTCAAGAGGAAGAAATGAGAGTTCCTTTGCCATTCCCTCAGCGCAAAACACAAGCCAAGAAGCAAGTGGAGGAGGAGAAAGCTAAGGAATACAATGAGCTAGTGAAATTGTTTAGTAAAGTGGAGATAAATGTACCCTTGTTGACCATGATAAAACAGATTCCTAAGTATGCAAAATTCCTGAATGACTTATGTGTTCACAAGAAGAAGTTTAAGGAGAATTAGTTGGTTAGCTTGGGGAAAAATGTTTCAGCACTTATCCATGTCATTCCTCAGAAGTGTGAAGACCCTGGAGTTTTTACTGTATCTTGAGAGATAGGGAGGACCATGTTGTTAGTGATATGAGAGAAGTGTCCAAAGGCAATTGCCTTATAATTGTAATCATTTATTTTAATAAATGAATATTCACTATTTGAGTATACATGTTTGTGTATTTGATTGAGATTTTAAACTCATTTACTGAATGTCCGCAATACAATTCACAGCATGAGAGAATTTGTGATGAATTCACAACTAGTGATTATATCTACATGTGCAATTGTGAAGTATTGAAATTGTCCCTAGTCGATGAATTGACAAATACGGACACTATCAATTCTGTTGAGACTAGCATGGGTTATTCTCTAATCAGCTGATTCTCACTAGCTGGTGACATTGAGATGTCCGGAGATAAACATGAATGCTAGTTAAGGGAACTAGTTCATTGGAGTGACTGGCTGTAAAAACTTCATATGGTAGTCTATATATAGACATGTCAGTGAAGTTCTTACTGCAGCTTAAGTACGATGTTCCTTTGACTTGCGGTGTTCAAGTCATCTTGGTCATGGAGACTTATACTTTGACATCTTAAGCAAGCATCTCTAAGGAGGTGTGGACCCAGGATGATTGGGTATAAGCCAAAGTGCCCGAAGATGTTTGAACAGCCTACAAAGGATTCACCACTCATTGCGAGGAGATGTATACCCGAGGCCTATCGTCGGATTGTTACTCGGAGCCTCTGGCCAGAGCATGACATGTTCAGAGTATGAATCTCTTAAATACATGAGAGTAATTAGAATCCATAAGACGAGAAAACGTTACTTGGGTTAGGTGTGACGTAGTCAGCCTAGTGGGGACTGACACATATAGACCATGCCCTGAACCAAGTGGGTATAAGATGGTGAAGGAAATGGGGCATGATTCATTAAAGCTGCTGAAGGGTTTCAAAATTGTTTCTGAGGTTAACCGTTGATCTTTCGATTAATTGGGGATCATGATGTACTACTAGGTGCCACTCATGATCGTTCTATAATTGGTTAATTATAAACGGCCAACAAAAATCGAAAGCCTATTTAGTCACACGCACTACGAGTAATCCGAGGGATTTAAAACAAGTTGAAAATTGGATTTTCCAATCAAGAGATATTAGGTTTGGTTGAGCCAAATGATAAGTCGAATCTGAATTTTTCAGAGACGCATCAGAAGCGTAAAATGGCTAAGTCTTTTGAAGACTTAATAGATGAATTAAATGAGTTTAATTCATTGGGGCATGGCTTGGATGGGCCGGCCAAAGAGGGTCTCCACCCTCTTTGCTTGGCCGGCCACAACAAAGGGAGAGAACCAAATTGTTTGGTTCAATTTATAAAATAAACCAAGTGTGGTTTGTTTTATAAAATTAAGGAAGATATAAATTTTTATATAATAAACCGAGGTTTGGTTTATTTTTCATGAAAATTAAAATGAACCATGGATTGGTTTATTTTATTTTATAAAATCAATCATGGATTGATTTACCATGATAAAGAAATTTATATATAAAGAAAATTATTTTTCATGGAAATTAAAATGAACCATGGATTGGTTTATTTTATTTTATAAAATCAATCATGGATTGATTTTCCATGATAAGAAAATTTATATGATAAATTTCTTATGAAAATTTATTCCATAATAAAAAGGAGACTTGGCGGTTGAGAGGCTACTATATAAAGGACCCAAGGCAAGGCTTGGAAATCAATCCAAGAGATCAAGGCTTAAGCTCTCTCCCTCTCCTTCTCTCTGCCCCTCTCCCTTCTCTTGTGCCGCCGGCCAAAAGAAGGGTCCCTGCTGCCGTGAGCTACTGCCACCACCAGCCTCCTTCTCCGGCGTCCAAGCTCCGGCGACCAACCACCTCCGGCCACCAAGCTGCTGCCG
The DNA here is from genome assembly GCA_024364735.1 of Boesenbergia rotunda. Classification (NCBI taxonomy): domain Eukaryota; kingdom Viridiplantae; phylum Streptophyta; class Magnoliopsida; order Zingiberales; family Zingiberaceae; genus Boesenbergia; species Boesenbergia rotunda. The sequence goes on from JAGFNQ010001134.1 coordinate 368,885, forward strand.
CAAGGAGAAGAAGTGGGCGCAACTCCTTCCTTCTTTCCGGAATCTTGATTCCGTTCTTCGCTTGGTGGTTAGTCTTCCAACTTCTCTCTTGATATTCTTGTCGTGTCTTTGGAGGATCTAGTAGTTCTCGACGACACGAGACTCGTGGCTTTGCGAAGTCATCCCGAAGAAAACTCGGCGTGGACGCGAATAGAGGCGGAGCTTCCAAGGGACGCTTACGGTTGGATCTCATCCCTTCCTTCGAGTTACGCGAGGTAATACGTAAATTAGTTTACGTTTCTGCAAAATTTTAAATATATGATCATGTCTACACAAGATAAGGTTGCATGCTTAGATGTGTGGTTAAATAATTTGAGAAATTATTTATGCTAAACCTTCCGCTGCACATAATTAATTTAAAATTACGAACCCACATCCATGTCAACATGCACCCGGTCCCAACACATGTTCCATGATGCTATGCTGGATTTAGGAGCCTCCATAAATGTGATGCCCAGATCAGTCTTCCAGATGCTTGGCATAGGCCCTCTACAGCCAACTGGTGTGGTGATTCAGTTAGCAGACTGGAGCCAGACCCACCCAGCTGGGATTATTGAAGATGTGTTGGTTAAGGTGAAGGAGCTGATATTTCCTGCAGATTTTTACATTTTGGATATGGAGGGAGATTATCTTGCACATAGATCTCCACTCATTTTAGGGGGGCCATTTCTGAAGACTGCGAGAACAAAGATAGATGTTTATGCTGGCACACTGTCCATGGAGATTGGGGACATGGTAGTCCAATTCAGCATTTTTGATGTCATGAAGCACCCGAGAGAGGACCACTCCATTATGAGCATTGGTATTTTGGAGGAGTTGGATGATGCAGATATACTTGCTGAGGGAGTTTCATTTGATGTTTCCAGAGGAGTTTCACTTGTCAGATCAGAGGAAGCTGAGGATATATTTGCTATTGAGGCTAATGACATTTTAGAGGGTATTTCAGATTTATTTCCAACTGGAGAGGATTTTCTAGGTGTAGGGGATTACACAGAGCCCCAAGGATCACCTATTTCTATTTATATTTCAGAGGATTCACTCATACCTTTTGAGCAGACCCAGATTGAGCTTAAGCCACTACTAGACCATTTGAAGTATGTTTCTTTAGGAGAGGAGCAGACTTTTCCAGTTATTATTGCACAACATTTGGAATCAGAGCAAGAAGAGAAATTATTGCAAGTCTTGAGGCAGCACAAGAAAGCTATTGGGTGGACTTTATCAGATATACCAGGTATTAGCCTAGCAATTTGCATGCATAGGATATTCTTGGAAGAAAATGTTAAACCAGTGAGGCAGCCGCAGAGGAGGCTTAATCCACTCATTTTGGATGTTGTAAAGAAAGAGGTGACTCGACTTCTACAGACAGGTATCATTTACCCCATTTCTAATAGTCAGTGGGTTAGTCCCATTCATGTGGTGCCCAAGAAATCTGGAGTTACAGTGGTGGAAAATGCAAGTAATGAACTAGTGCCCACTGCCACCAGAGTCAAAAATTCATGGAGAGTGTGCATTGATTACCGGAAGCTAAACACAGTCACGAGGAAAGACCACTTTCATCTACCATTTATTGATCAAATACTTGAGAGAGTTGTAGGGAAGTCCCACTACTGCTTTTTGGATGGGTATTCAGGCTACTTCTAGATTTGTATAGATCCAGAGGATCAAGAGAAGACTACCTTCACTTGTCCCTTCGACACTTTTGCCTACCGACGGATGCCATTTGGACTCTGCAATGCACCAGGAACGTTTCAGCGATGCATGGTAAGTATTTTTGGTGAGTTGTTAGAGCATTGTATGGAAATTTTTATGGATGACTTTTCAGTCTTTGGCACGTCATTTGATTCATGTTTAGATAACTTGTCTAGGGTTTTACACCGTTGCATTGAGACTAACCTTGTGCTTAATTTTGAAAAATATCACTTTATGGTGGAGCATGGAATTGTATTAGGACACATAGTCTCTAGGAGAGGTATAGAGGTAGATCACGCAAAAATCAGTGTTATTTCTTCTTTATCTTACCCCGTATGCGTACGGGATGTTCGTGCTTTTCTTGGACATGCAGGTTTCTACCGCAGATTCATTAGAGATTTCAGCGATATTGCTCGGCCCTTGACAAGACTTTTGCAAAAAGATGTTGAATTTTGTTTTGATGATAAGTGCAAAGAAGCTCTTCGTAGACTCAGGGAGGCTCTTACCTCAGCTCCTATTATTAAATCACCTGACTGGAATTTGCCATTTGAATTAATGTGTGATGCATCTAACTTTGCAGTGGGAGCTTTTTTAGCACAGAGGGTGGATGGAGCACCTCATGTCATATGTTATGCCTCCAAGACCCTAGATGCCGCCCAAGCCAATTACACCACCACTGAAAAGGAGCTTCTTGCCATAGTTTTTGCTTTAGACCGTTTTAGATCTTATTTATTGTGCTCACGTGTCATTGTTTTTTCTGATCATGCAGCTTTAAAGTACTTGTTGAAGAAGCCAGATGCTAAGCCTAGGCTAATCAGATGGATGCTTCTACTCCAGGAATTTGATTTGGAAATCAGAGATAGAAGTGGCAAAGAAAACTTGGTTGCAGATCACCTGAGCAGGATTGAAGGAGATGGATCTCCTACCACCATTGATGATGATTTCAGAGATGAGCACCTTCTTGCAGTACATGGTGAGTCACCTTGGTATGCAGATCTTGTTAATTTCTTAGCTGCACATGTTTTTCCTACACACTTTTCTAAAGCTCAAAAAGATAAACTCAAAAGTGATGCAAAATTCTATGTGTGGGATGACCCGTATTTATGGAAATTTTGTAATGACCAAATAATTAGAAGATGCATACCAGACCAAGAGATTTGTTCAGTACTTACTTTTTGCCATTCATCAGCATGTGGAGGACACTTTGGACCGCAAAGAACAGCTAGGAAAGTTTTAGAATGTGGTTTATACTGGCCCACCTTATTTCATGATTCATATGTGTTTTATAAAAATTGTGATAGATGTCAGCGAACTGGGAACATAGGAGCTAGAAATGAGATGCCCCTACAGACAATGTTATTTTGTGAGATTTTTGATGTTTGGGGAATTGATTTTATGGGACCTTTTCCTGCATCCTGTGGTTATCTGTATATTTTACTTGCTATAGATTATGTTTCTAAATGGGTGGAGGTCATTCCCTCCAAGACTGATGACTCTTCTGTTATTGTTAGTTTTGTCAGGTCACACATATTTTGCAGGTTTGATATTCTCAGGGCTATAATAAGTGACCAAGGATCTCATTTTTGCAACAAACATAGAAGGCCTTGCTTAGTAAGTATTGGGTTGTACACAAGGTTTCTACTTCCTATCATCCCCAAACAAATGGCCAAGCCGAAATCTCAAATACAGAAATTAAAGCAATTTTGGAAAAGACCGTTGGACCCAATAGAAAAGATTGGAGCAAGAGGCTAGATGATGCACTTTGGGCTTATAGAACGACATTCAAGACACCAATTGGCATGTCTCCCTACCGGTTAGTCTATGGTAAAGCTTGTCATCTTCCCATGGAAATAGAGCACAAAGCATAATGGGCAGTGAAGGCTTGCAACTACGAAGCCACCAAGGTGGGAGAAGAGAGAAAACTTCAACTTCAAGAACTTGAGGAGATTAGACTAGAGGCATTTGAGAACTCAAGGATCTACAAGGAAAAGACCAAGAACTTCCATGACAAACATATAGCGAGAAAAAAATTTCAAATTTGTGACAAGGTCTTATTGTACAAGTCAAGGCTCAAGTTGATTAAGGGTAAGTTAAGGTCAAGGTGGGAAGGTTCATTTATTGTAACTAATATTTTTTCCCTATGGTGTTTTTGAAATTAAAGATGAAACTAATGGTTTTACATGGAAAGTAAATGGCCACCGGCTCAAGAAGTATTTTGAAGAACTAAAGGAGCTAGAGGTGGATGGTGTGGACATCAAAGATGCTATCTACCCAACCTAAAGGGGAGTTTTCTTTTCCTTGCATTTTATTTCATTGTCAATACCGTGTTATTGTTTCCAAGTAGTTAAGTTTCTTTTTACATGAATTGTTGACAATAAATGCTTAAGAAATGTAGATTGAATAAAGAGTATTGTAGATACCATTTTACCATTTTGGCACCTTATTTTTGCATGATTAGGAATAAATGTATCCCTCTAGGTTTTCTCTATATCATCTTAGAGTCTTTTGAAAGCAAATTAAATTTGGTTGTCAAAACTTAGGATTTGAGTCAATGGATGGAAATTCTTGGTTGCTTAAGTACTACTTGGTTGTGGACTCTAGAGTGATGATTTGAGATGAATTCTTTTTACCTAGTGAGGGCTTAGCTTTATTGTTGGGATACACACATGTGATTGTACTCTAGAACTTGCTTAGGTTCTTTCAAAACCATATTTCTACGATTGGACCACATTTATAAAGGTTATTCACTTTGTCTTTCCTTTTTCATATAATTGTTGCAACATATCTTGTTGATTCATGTCTTATTCTTTTTCCTTCCCCTATTTTTCTGCTCATATCCATATTTCTCTATAGACTTGGTTACTTGGGTTTTTCTTGATGTTATTTTGCCCGAGACGGACAAAGATTTAAGTGTGGGGGAGGTGGCTAATGTTTTTAAATGGTATTAGTGAAAAGTGATGAATTTTGAAGCTTATGTTGTGATAGTGATAACCATCATTTTGTTGATTATTTTCAGCTCTAAAATCCATGTTTGATCCACATTTTACCAGCTTAAGGTTGCATTTGTATTAGGTTTCATGTATTCCCTTCATTTTGACATTTAATTCAAATCTGTGTATATTTGGGATATTTTTGGCACTAAATTTGAATATTATTTTGTAGGCATCAATTGATCATGGACCTAGATCAAATCAGGTTAGACTTGAGTCAGCATTGGATCCAGATTAAAGGGATCAAGCATTGGATTATTAGGAGCCGTCCATTCCAGAGAACGGCTAGATCTGAGCCATCGGTCAACTTCTGGTCGATCCGAGTTCAAGATAGAATCAATCATGACCAGAGATCAAGATCTGAAAAATTTCAGCCAAATCAGAAGAGATCTGACCGTTGGATCGAGCTCGAGATGTTCTAGACCATCCATTCAAGAAAAGGAAAGATCTGGACCATCCGCCACTGATCTGGTTAATCCGAGCTGGGGACAGGTAGATCAGGACCATTGATTGGGATCTGTGAAGTTTGGTTCAGATCGGACGAGATCCGACTGTTGGATGAAGCCGAATCGATCTCAGCCATCCGTTACTAATGAGCTGTGAGTTCTGGGCTGAGCTGGGTTAACTGCGATTTGGGCTGGTTGAACCCAGGCTAGGACTGAACCCAAGTGTTGAGGCTGATCGAATCCAAATGCTGAGTCTGATTGAACTCAATCTGCTGGACCAGAACTGGACTGAACCGGAACTACTTGGCTTGACTGAACCAAAGACTGGATTGAACTCAAGTTGAGCTGTGGTTTGACTGGACCGAACCGCTGAAGCTGGTTGACTGAACCCACGCGCGCTGAGGAGTTAAAAGGCTGAACCGGACTCCATCGAATCATCTTCTCGACAGCTTCTTCTTCGGGGGATCACGGCAGGCGATCCATCTTCCGCCCATCGCCGCCGCCGGCCATTTCACAGCTAGGGTTAGGGGTTCCAACCCTAGCCGGCCGGAGTTCATCATCGCCACGTCTTCTTCTCCACTATTTTCATCGCCGCCGCAAGCTAGAGTTAGGGGTTCCAACCCTAGCCGGCCGGAGCTCGATCGATCAGTTTGAGGGGTTCCCGACTCGATCCGATCAACTCCATCCAATCGCCATCTCACTCTCGTATGCGGTTGCTCGGGAGCGACGATCCGTCCACCGCCGGCAACCGTTCCTTCCTTTACAGAAATTTCTTGCCATTTCTTTCTTTACAGCAATTTCTTTCTTAGCTTTTCTTTACAGCAAGTCTTTTACAGCAATTCTTTAGCAAATTCCTCTTCACAGCTTTCTTCTTTGCAGTTCTTCAAGTCAGTTCTTCATAGATTTCCGGCAGGAGTTTAATCTTTTCACGGCAATTCCAGTAGTTCATCCGATCCAGCAGATTATTCTTATCAATTCCAGCAGATTTCCAGTAGATCAATTCACAGTTTTTCTTTCACAGCAAGTTATTTTCAAGCAGAGCTTCAGAATCCAAATTCTGATCCAGCAGCTCCTTCCATGAGCCACCTTGCAATTCAATTGATGCTGGTTGATTTTTCTTTGATTGTTGAATGTTAATTGTGTGTTTGATTGTTAAATATTTGTATTGATGGATCTTCCACAATTCAAATAGCACTTACTTTTGTCATTTTTATTCATGCCCATATAGTGTTCGGTTAAATGCCTGTTAGAACAATTTCTTTCAATTGTGATGTTTCCTAGTTGCTTAACTCTTGGTTTGTGTTGCTCTTCTTATTGCTTTAAGTTTTACGTCTTCGTTTACATGCAATTAAGCTAAGTTGGGTTAGATTTCTTTAATGCTGTAAGTTCTGTTCCATGTTTAGATTTGTCAATGCTTAATTTCAAGTTGTCTATTCTCTTCTGCAAATGTAGTTAGGTTAATTTAGATTTAATTACTTGCACTGTCTTTCACTTCGGTAGAACTAGATTTCATACTTGCTTTTCCTATTTCTGTGCGTAGTCATAGCTTTCAAATCCAAAACCCAGTTTCATATAAAAAAAAACCCAAAAGCAATAAGATATGATTCTGAGAATTATCATGCACCGATTACATTCGTTGGGAGACGACCCGAGTTACTCTATGCTACATTAGTTTAGAGGAATTCGGTACTTAAATTGTATTTGAAACCGTAACGCGACAAAAATACGGTTATCAGATAGCAATTTGTTTTTATGGATTTTAAAATGAATTTTTATGGATTACGAGTGTTGAAGGAACTCAAGGAATGGAAGAATATGAGAAACACAAAACAGAGAAAAAAAAAGAGAAGAAGAAAAAAAATGAATGAAGAAGTGTGCCAAACTTGATGGGTGGTGTATCAAAGATGAGTTGTGAGTATTGGACAATTGAGATTATTTTTGGAACAACTTGATTTCTAAATGTTATTTGGTGTTATAGCTCTATGAAGCTAATTTTGAAGGGAATGGGAGCTCATAAAGGCTAGTTTTTAGTTGTTAGTGATATTTTGCAAGCCTACCCAAAAGTTTCCACTTAGACATGGAATTGGCAAGTGGAGGTATCTTCAAAAAGTTCTAATCGTTGCCAAGCATTGAAGTGGAGATTAGGGAGTAGAATTTGGTTGATGGAGATAGTTTAAGCTGCAGAAAAAAAACACAACTAAGCAGTTGAAAAAAAAATAGAAAAAGAGAAAAGAAAAGAAAAGTAAGGAAAAGTCAAATGAAAGCATGAAAATTCAAGAGATGGATAGATTTTTGAATTCGGAGTCGAGAATAAGAAGCTAGATGAGTTAAGATTCAGTGATGATTTGAAGGAAGAAAAAAATTTCAGGCAAAAGACAGCTCAGAATTCTGGAGTTTGGCTACTGATCAGTCCCTGATCAGTCACCAGTCCGATCAGGGAGCACCAGTTCGATCAGTAGACCGATTAGGAAATGTCTAATCGGTCTCTGGACCGATCCAAGAAGCTAGCACAACACAGAGTATTGCTTTCAGGGTTAAACCTCCTCCAATTCAGCTCATAATCACTTCCCTTGGCTCAGGATTCATAAGATGTTACTACAAAAGGGCAAAGAGCATTTAGAAATAATTTTGAGTATCCAAGTTTCTATTTTTCTTTACTTTTTCATATTTCTTCTTCATGCTAAATTTTTTTACCTTAGTTCTTTCCTTATCATGTCATATTCATCTATTTTCTTTGTCAAGAGTTTTTAGTATCAGAATTTATGGAATTCTTCTTTCATTCTATTCATTTCATACTTCTTTTATTTGTTCTAATAAACCTTCGTAGATGTGGATCCAAAGCAAGAATGATGGTGGAGAGTAGATAATAAGCAAGCTTATGGAAGTTCAAGAAACATGTTGTGTTTAAGTGAGCTCCACTTTCATTGAAATGCAGAACTTAGGAAGAGAGCCACTTTAAAATTCCTTTGGAAGGTTTTGTGTGTTGATTTCATCTCAATGAATCATGAAAGAGGAAGTATGCTAAGTTGTTGATTTAAGGACAAGATACTAGTCTATTGAGCTTAGATTTGTGAGAATTGACAACCCTAGGTAATTTCTTTTCAATTGCTTTTTGCTATGATTGAGAATAATCTAGGGGGAGTACATTTTAGTTACTAGTAGCTTGTGCGGGACGCCCAAGAATAAGTGTGGGGGAGTTGATAACATTCATTTTGTTGATTACATTAGGTTTTCAAATCCATGTTTTTGATCCTTTTTCATATGTTTAAGTTGCATTTGTGTGAGGTTTCATGAAATCTTTTTATTTTTTGTCCTTGGATACAATTCTTCTCATATTTGAGATATTTTGGCATTAATGTTGAATCTAATTTTGTAGGTCTCAATTAATCATGGACCTAGATCAAGATTGGATCAAGACTTGAGTTCAGAATGGGCCTGGATCAATAGATCAAGAGCTAGATCAATATGGGCCGCTCATTTAAGAGAACGGTTAGATCCAAGCCATCCGCCAACTTCTGGTCGATCCAAGCTCAAGATAGACTTAGCTAAGTTCAGGGACCAAGATCTGAAAGTTTGGGCCAGATTAGGGTTAGTCCAGCTGTTGGATCGAGCTCAAGAGAGGCCTAAATTGTCCGTTCAAAGATCAGAGCACTCTGAGCCATTGGATGCAGATCCGGTTGATCTGAGTTGAGGAGGAGCAGATCTTGACCCCTTGATCAAGATCTGGAAAGTTTGGGTTCGATCTGGATTGATCTGACCGTTGGATGAGATCAGAGAAATCTCGGCCGTCGAAATTCAAAATGCCCAGTTAAATCAAAAATTCCTTCTGCCGCTCGAGGTGTCACGAGATCGCATTCAAGTTTCCAGTTTTCTTCTTCGTTCGTCTCCTCCGATCGTCGGCAACCACTCCAAGTCAGTTCGTCTTCCAGATTCCAAATCGAAGTGGTATTCTTCTGCTAGATATGCAAACCAATTGGACGCTGAAAGGATTTCGAACGAGGGTTTCCCCGGAATTCTGCTCTTCAGGTCAGAGACTACTTGTCAGTTGTGTGAACCGATCGGAACTTCCAGATGCAATCGAAGGGGTTCTTTGAGAGTGTCTGAAGGATTCGGAGTTGTTTCGCATCACAATCTGCCAAGGAGGGCAAGATCGTGAAGGGAAATCAGTTGCGCACCGAGACTATTGCAGTTCGCTCGCGGGAGTCAATTTCTTCCTTGATTCTTGAGATGGAGGGTTTCTAGCTCAACCTTGTGTGACGGCAAGAGGGAATTTGTGGTGACAAATCTGAACTGGAGTTTGTAATTGTTAGATTTCAATTTCTGAATTGTTTCTCTCGTTTCTAAATTCTGTTCTTAGCTTTGTATCAGCTGATTTTAGCTACTAATCGGACTATAGTCCGATCCAGACTCCACCTGACCGGTCATCAGATCAATCAGGCTTGCATCTGATCGGTCAGCCGACCGATCAGGAGGTTTGCCTGCACAAACAAACTCTGTTTAAGTTTACAACTTGCTTAATTTCTTTACTTCCGAATTTAGATAAAGATTTAGATTCATTTCTGCAATAGAAACCAGCTTCATATTTCAATTTAGCAACTTCAACTTGTTATGTTAAATTTTCCTAGTGATAAAGCCTCATTCTTGCACACCTAATTAAATTCTATTCAGTTGAGTCAATTCCATTTCAACCTTACTTTCACTCTTATTTGCATACAAACCCCAGTTAATCTCGAAAACCCGAATCATTCAATGACAAATAATTTTCAAACTTGATTCAAACTCTCACAACTAGTCCTGGAAAAATACAACCTGAGGCCCCTATTCTACATTTCTATTTGCTAGCAAGGGTTTTCAGCTTTATAAATTTCTAAATTTGAGTGCTCATTGTGACACTGGTATTGGGTACCGTCAGGCGCCTCATAAGCCTTGGTCAAACATCATCTTCGCGCCAAACTCGCAACAGGGATAAGATCCCATTCCCACGCACCTGTATCAACACAGGCGCTTGGGAGCCCTCAGGCACCTGTGTTAACAGGCGCCTGGGAGGGGATGCCAAGTCTAGGGTGCCTGTATTGATACAGGCACCTTAGAAGTCCTTCCAGGCAGCTTTTTCTTCTTTGTTTGCTCTTCTGTCTTGCCTCCAACTTTAGGTATCTACAATACAATCAAAGACAAGACAAATATGCAGATAATCTTAACCGTAGAGACTTGGTTCTGACTTCGAATTTCCTGCGAAACCCTAGGTCGAACCAACGCCTATGTTCCCTTCCTGGGGAACACGCCTTTCACCTACTCCTCTCAGGAGAAGTTTTACCAACCGGCCCACCCGATTGGACTTTTGCCCAGCTTCACTCACCAGGACTTTTGCCCAATCTTACGACCAGGACTTCGTGCCCAGTCCACGACCAGGACTTATTGCCCAACCCTATGACAGGACTTCGGTGCCCAGCCCTCTGTCAGGACTTATTGCCCAATTTCTCGAATCAGGACTTCGTGCCCAACCCTCGGTCAGGTCTTTGGTGTCCAACCCTCGGTCAGGACTTAGTGCCCAATTCTTCGAACCAGGACTTATTGCCTAGGTTAACTAAGACTTTCCTTCACTTTGGTATTGTTTTCTTGACTAACCCTTCCTTTTGTTCAATGTATCACTATCTTAAGCATATTGTTAAACATTGAAACACTTGAGGAGGACATCACTGATGCATCTTGCACCAACAATCTCCCCCTTTTTGATGTTTGACAATATCTTAAGTTAGGTTGCATTAAAGGGCTAAGTTATAATCTTGGGATAAAATAGAAAAAATTTAATCCTTTGAAAAAAACATTTTGATTTACATTTTGATCCTTGAAAAAAAAATTGATTCAAACTTTTATCCTTTGGGACAAAATTTCTAATTCAAGCTCTCTATTCCTTTGGGAGAAAATTTTTTCTAACTTAAGCTCACTCTCCCCCTTTGTCATACATCAAAAAAATGACAAAAACACACTTGCACCGACAATGAAAATTTAAAAAAAAATTCTTTTCCTTTCGAAAGTACTTAGTATAATTTTTTTTGAAAGCATATCATTTTTTATAAAACAATTTTTGTAACTCTTCCCTTTTGTTTTTTTTAAAAAAAACTAAGTACTAGTTAAAAAAAACTAAGTGCTTAAATTGCACCACAAAAAATTGTACTTTGAAAGATATTTTACACTTAGTACTTTGAAAAATATTGGAAAAAAATTGTTATTTGAAAAGCTTGCACTTAACAAATATATTTTTTTTACAAACAAGATATTGTACTTTGTATTTTGAAAAATATTGTCCACTTTTGAAAAATATTAGTATTTTTGAAAAATATTAGTATTTTTGAAAAATATTAGTATTTTTGAAAAATATTTGTACTTTGAAAAATATTAGTATTTTGAAACATATTATTTTGCACTTTTGAAAAATATTAGAACTTTTGAAATCACAATATTTTACTTGACTTGGTTTCTTTTCCAGTCTAACTTAGTTAACAAGGTTTTCTAGGAGTCCTTGTAGTTAACTTGACTTGGTTTCTTTTCCAGTCTGACTCCCCGTAAATTTGACACATCCTAGGAGTCCTTGTAGATCATAAAGTAGACTTCCTCTGTGTCTTTAGGGTTTTATCAAAATCAAAAGGGAAATAAGCACAATTCTTAAAATGCATTTTGAAATATTAACATTTCGAAAGATAAAAATGAGTATTTGAAAGACATATTTTGAAATGATAGTAATTTGTAAAGCATAGTTTTCAAAAAATATTTTGAAGTGATAGTAATTTTTAAAGCATAGTTTTCGAAAGATCCAAAAAACCACTTTTAAAAACACTCCTCCTGTATCCAACACCGTCTGACTCTATCTAAGTACCTTAAGGGACTTTAGTGTTGACCTAAAAGGCTTGTGTTTAATTGGGTAGGTCAAACAAATTTTTGAAAATGTATAATTTTGAAAATGTATAATATATAAGCACTCAGACAAGCATGAAATCCATAAAAACATTATTATGTTAAAAAATTATTTTAAAAATAGATTTTTATGAAAATATCCTAAGAACTTTGGAAAACATTTTTGAAAAGCATTTTTCAATTTATTAGTCCTTAACATCTCACCCATTCTAAATGTCACAGTACAAGCAAGCATGATTGTCTTATGGGTGTATTGTGAGATGCTTGAATAATTTTCTTTGAATTAATGTTAAATTTATGATTTACTTAAAACTTGTGTTAGATTCAAATTTATCAAATAGTAAATTGAATTTGAGTTTCGATAATTGGCTTCCAGGTCTTGGCAAGGCACAGAGGCCTTCTTTGGCCGTAGCCTTATTGGAGCAACAACCCTTTTCTTGACAAAGTCTTTTACCGAAAGTTCATTTTCAAATTACTTCTTGAAAAATTTTGATCTAACTAGCTTAGGTTTTGGATTGGTAGCTTCGGCTAGTTCCTCCAGACTAAATATACCAACTAGGGTACGCCTTACCTTACTTGACCTTATTAGAAGAGCTTCCCTAACGTACTATCATCTCATCTCCACCTAATACTATGTTGTTCAAGTTTCAAGTAAGTATTTTTCCTATCTAACCGTTCTAAATCATGCATAAAATTAAACATGAATGACATGACAAATATATAAAAAAATAGCAAATGCATCAGCATGACATTTATGCATGATTCAATCAAGTCAAGGCATTTTAATTATGTTTCTAATATTATATCAAATTCCCGATTTGATACATATCGTGTGAACTCGCGAATATGTCAACCCACATTGACATATTTAATTTCATTAGATTGATTGTTGCAGTTGGGTAAGATTTTATTTAATTCGAGTTTAAGTTATTAAGGTTTAATTTGAGATTAAAATTAATTAAGGATTAATTGGATTAATTAAGGATTAATTGGATTAATTAAGTTAATTAAGGATTAACTGGATTAATTAAGGATTAATTGAATTCAAGTTAATTAAGGATTAACTAGATTAATTAAGGATTAATTGGATTTAAGTTAATTAAGGATTAAATTAAAAAAATAATTAAGGTTAAAGTAATTAAGGATTAAGGTAAAAATTAATTAAGATTTAATTAAGGTTGAAATAATTAAGGATTAAATCATGGTAAAAATTATTTAAGATTTAATTACAGTTGAAATAATTAAGGATTAAGGTAAAAATTACTTAAGATTTAATTACGGTTGAAATAATTAAGGATTAAATTAAGGTAAAAATTATTTAAGATTTAATTTAATTTAAGTTTCAAAATTTCTGGGTTAGTTAATAGTTATGGGTTTAATTGCATCATTTTCATTATTTCAAAAATATCTGACTTATCTACTATTTTTCTTCATTTAATTTTTCAAGTTTTTCTAACACTTCTGCTTTGTTTGAATTTTTGTAGATTTTATTAACTGTGACCTTGATTATGAAAAATTCATCTTCCTCCTCATCCTTATCATCAAAATTATATCCTTCTATATCTTTATAGTAGGTGCAGTAGTTTTCAGGGCTACTAATTAATGTTTTATAATTATCTTCAAGATTATCCAAGAAATTAATAATTAAATCAACATCAAAAATGTTTTTATCTTCACTATCCTCAGAAATATCTTCGATATCCTCCGAAATATCTTGAATATCCTCAAGTTCATTTTTAACGTTCTCAGAATTATTTTCAGAATTATCCTTAATATTTGTAGGATTATTTTCAAAATTATCCTTAATATTTTCATAATTATTTTCAGGATTATTTTCAGAATTATCATTAACATTTTTAGGATTATTTTCAGAAAAATTATTAGAATTAATTCTTAAAATCATTGCATTGATATTAAAAATTAATGAGTTGATATCTGATATTTTAATATTATCTACATTTGGTAATAGGTTATGCAAAATGTTAATTTGACTATGCAATATTTCTAATTTTTCAGAAAAATTATCTAAGTTATTATCATAAGACAGTGCAGGAATTTGAAAATTTTTACGAACATAAACTTTTCATACCTTTGACGGACACTGATTCTTGTAATGTCCGTGCTTTTGACATTTGAAACACTTTATATGACTCTTATCCCTCCGGACTTCGGGCACTGGTACCTCCTTTGCTGCCGGTGGTGAAGATCGAGGCTTACGAGTAGGACACTAATTTTTATAGTGTCCTCTCTCCCTACACTTGAAACATGTAATATGAAATTTGAAATTGACCATATTTAAGAAAAATACCTGATTCACCCCTGGGCTCCCCCTCAACTCCTGGTGTCTTTGCTCCGTTGGCTGTTAGTCCGATGAAGAGCTACCAGACTCTGATACCACTTGTGGGGGCCGGTGTCGTCGATAGAGGGGGGAGGGTGAATATTGACTCGTTAAAAATTCTTCGGAAAGCGTGTCTTTCGATCGTTCTAAACAGAGAGTTAGTGCGCAGCGGAAATAATAAAGAACGAAAATGAAAGACACTTGTACACATAGGATTTACTTGGTTCCCAACCCCCCAGGGTCAGTACAATCAAGGCCTAAGCACGGGAAGCGCCCGTCCACTAATGGTCTCCTTTCCAGACTTTCTGGAGGCGGCGAAACCCGTCTTACAGTGCACAATTTACAATCAAAATATTAAGAAAAGTAAATGCAGAAACATAAATTCAAACCAAATAAAGGGTCGAAGATTCGGCCGATCTAGAACTCCGAAGTGTCGTGCACTTCCTCCTGGAGCCTCCTTGGTCGCAGAGCTTCGTCTTTAGCACTTTATCGTCACTCGGAATGGTTAGAATGATGTCGGAGTTGGTGTGCTGAGTTGAGGGGTCGAACCCCTTTATATACTCATGTCTAGGGTGCTTGAGTTGCTGTGGGGCGCCTCATAAGCCTTGGTCAAACATCATCTTCGCGCCGACTCGCAGCAGGGATAAGATCCCCTTCCCGGGCGCCTGTTTCAACACAGGCGCCTGGGAACCCTCAGGCGCCTGTGTTAACAAGCACCTGGGAGGGGCTGCCCAATCTAGGGCGCTCTAAAGGTCTATGGCGCCTGTATTGATATAGGCGCCCTAGAAGTCCTTCCGGCAGCTTTTTCTTCTTTGTTTGCTCTTCTGTCTTGCCTCCAACTTTAGGTATCTGCAATACAATCAAAGACAAGACAAATATGCAAATAATCTTAACCTTAGAGACTTGGTTTTGACTTCGAATTTCCCACGAAACCCTAAGTCAAACCGATGCCTATGATCCCTTCCCGGGGAATGTGCCTTTCACCTACTCCTCTCAGGAGAAGTTTTGCCAACCGGCCCATCCGGTTGGACTTTTGCCCAGCTTCACTCATCAGGACTTTTGCCCAATCTTACGACCAGGACTTCGTGCCCAGTCCACGACCAGAACTTATTGCCCAGGTTCACTCACCAGGACTTTTGCCCAGCTTCACTCACCAGGACTTCGTGCCCAGTCCACGACCAGGACTTATTGCCCAACCCTATGTCAGGACTTTGGTGCCCAGCCCTCGGCTAGGACTTATTGGCCAATTCCTTGAATCAGGACTTCATGCCCAACCTCGGTCAGGTCTTCGGTGCCCAGCCCTCGGCCAGGACTTAGTGCCCAATTCTTCGAACTATGACTTATTGCCTAGGTTAACTAAGACTTTCTTTCACTTTGGTACTATTTTCTTGACTAACCCTTCCTTTTGTTCAATGTATCACTAACTTAAGCATATTGTTAAATATTGAAACACTTGAGGAGGACATCACTGATGCATCTTGCACCAACAATGAGACCATCAAATCCACTATTCTAGGTTCTCCCTTGTTGCTCCAAATACTGTCTCATAGCAACTTGCTCTGCATGGATAGTGTCAAGTTTAGACCGGAAGTCAAAAAAATCAAATGCATGAGGCTTTGTGGGATGCTCAAAATGGGAAAAGAGGGCCCAGCTAGTTCAGTGTTTATAGTGTGTGACTCATCCCTAAATTTTCATGGCTCCTCTCTACCCACATGAGATCCCCCTCCATCTCGGTGAACCATGGGGGCCTGAGGCATATCAAGAGGGTGTATGTGTGGCTCTTTAGATTGAGGGATACGTGGGACTCGCATTAACCTTCAATTTTCAGCGCTGCTTATACTAGTGTATTTGACATTGGATATTCTAAAGGGTGCCCAATTTTTAAGCACCAATCCAAAGGAATCTTCATCACGGACAAGCATCCTTGTAGCTAGACACATCCCAATATCAATACTCAAATGCCTCTCTACAATCTCCAACCCACTCAAGTCATGTCCAAGGTTTTTAGCAATATAGGTAATAAACCTACCAATCATTATTGTCCTAGTAGGGGCTTTCCCAACCTTGACTAAGTGTCTAATAAAATGAGAACCATAATAAAAAAACCCCCTCTATGCAGCATACACTATAAATATAAAAGTTCACTAAGTTGTACAATCCCTTCACTGTCTCCTCTTCCAAAATTACTATTTGCCATTATCCTATGAAGTATCAGATGACAAGATTTTGTTAATTAGATGCTTTCACTCTTGAGGATTCATATCCATCCTCCCTAATCAATTCCTGCCAAAAGGCGGTGGCATGAAAGTCCTTAAGCATTCTTCTCTCCCCTCCACTAGGAAATCTAAAATAATAATTAAATTATTTTAACTCCTATTTAAAATCATCATTAAATTGTCTACACATGATCTTCCCATCAATACAACTCCTCCTGGTTAGGATCTCAATGCCCAATGAACTCAAAAACTCAAGCATGGTCCTAGTGTAAGTGAGACAATGAATACTCATTAACTCATCCCAACTTACTTTACTTATCAATCATGATATGTCATCTTTAATACCTAGGACATCTATAACCTGCTCATCTATGTACCATGTGCGCGTAATCCTTCATTTAACAAATATCAAAGCATGCTTTCTGAATTTCATCATGAAAAATAATATCATAAGGATTATTACCCTTGTCGCATGCTTTTTCCGTCACTTTCTCGTTTCCTTTCCCTTGGAAAAGACTGCTTCTCTTTGCCTTATTCTTTTCATTTTTGATTTAAACTCAAAGAGAAGAAATGGGGATCTAGTATGAGAAGGAGGTGTGATCTTGTGAGAAAAAGGGTGGAGGTGAGAGTTTAGGACAAAGGGAGGCTTGAGGAAGCGGTCTAGAGGAAGGAGATGAAGGGGTTTGAAGGATCTTGAATGGGCATGGGCATGGCGAGCTAGGGCACGGGTGAATGCTTATATAGGATTTAGATGACATAGGTCGTGCTAATAGGCACATGCCCTTGTTCTCCGTTCGATGATTTCCAGATCCTTCCACCATGACCAGTGTTGGTTGGCACGGGAGTCCGTGGTGTGTTTGGAGAACTGGACATGACCCATGTTGATGTACATGGGTGCCCATGCCGGACTACAAAGGTTGGTTTTCACTCTGATGTTGTTTGATAACCTACAGAACAAAATAACATGATTAAAAACACTTCAAAAGCAAAGATTAATGAATTAAAAAGTTAAAAATCTAATAAATGAAAGACTTGGGTTGTCTCCTAAGAAATGCTTGTTTAAGGTCCTTAGCTCAACCCTTCTTAAAACTCAACTTAGAGCTTTGGCTTTGAGGGGGTTCCTTTCCCCTCCTCCAAGTGATCCAAATTAAAAAGTTTCTTCTCCTAACTGGGCTTTGTCATCAGGAATTATATACTTCTCTTGCTTTGTAGGATCTATGTTTGGTTCAGTATCCGGGGGTCTTTCAAGATGATCCTCCGAATGCTCAAAATTGTCTTTCTCCCCTTGGCCTTCATCATGGATATCACTTGATAGTTTGGAGAGATCAAACTCTAACCTGTTGCTTTCCACCATAAATGAGAGCTTATGATTCTTCACATGTATAACTACTCTAGCGTTGGCTAAGAAAGTTTTCCTAAGAATAACCGATATCCGAGGGTCTTCTTTATAGGATCGTAGAGAGCGATAGAGAGGAGGGGGGCGGGTTTTACATTTCGAAAATTCTCAGATTTAGATAAGAGTGTAAGTAGTGGAAAGAACAAACATAAGCCAAACAAGCATTAACACATTTATTTTTACTTGGTTCGGAGTCTGTGATGACTTCTACTCTAAGGCCCATGGTCAATGACCATTTACGTTGGGCAATTCTATAAGTCACAAAAATATTACAAAGATACAAATTTAAGTACAAAGAAAAACAACAAATTATACTGACAACTTTTAAGTAAGAGATGGAAGTAGCGCGTCGTTGTCGAAGCAGCATTTCAGTGATTCTGGATTGCTTCAGAGCAGCACACTTGAGCACAAAAGTTGTAGAAAATTGTTGTTCAGAGGTTGTGATCGAAACCTCTTATATATAGGCATACGGGTGCCCAAGTGCTTATAGGGGCGCCCCCAACGTCGTGATCTAGCCGCGTCTTAATCTGCTCCCTGGTCAAACCTTATCCTTCTCGGGTGCCTGAGAGCTTCTAGCACGCCTGTGTTGCTGACGTGTCGACTCCAACCAGCGTGCACCAACTCAGCTTCACCCAAGCTGAGTTATCCGCACAGGGGCACCTGAGACCTCTCGGGCGCCTGTGTTCTCGGGCGCCCGAGACCTCTCAGGCACTTGTGTTCTCGGGTGCATGAGTTCTCTCAGGTGCCCCAGATGCCGCCAGTCCCCTAGTACTTCAGCTGCAACATAGGATTAGTTCGAATATAAGTAATATATAAGTGTATGTATAACAGCCAGTGTTGCCCGATCCTGACTATAGATTTCAACTGAAATTCTAGGTCAGACTGATGTCTACTGTTCCCTCTTTCGGGGAATGGGTCATCACCTACATATTTCGGCTATGCAAATATGTAGCTCAACACCTGTGGCTATACAAGTATGACGCCCAACACTCGTGACGACGAAAATATGTAGCCCAACACCTGTGTCTATACAAGTATGATGCCCAACACCTATGACGATGAGAATATGTAGCTCAGCACCTGTGGCTATGCAAGTATGATGCCCAGCACCTGTGGCGATGCGAGTATAAAATCCAACGCCTGTGGCTATGCAAATATGATGCCTAGCACCTGTGGCGAATGCATGTATGTAGCCCAGTACCTATGACTATGCAAATATGACGCCTTACACTTGTGGCGAATGCAAATATGTTGCTCAACACCTGTGGCTATGCAAATATGATGCCTAGCACCTATGGTGAATGCAAATATATAGCCCAGCACCTGTGACTATGCAAGTATGACACCCAACACCTGTGCCAATGCAAGTATGAAGTCCAGCACTTGTGGTTATGCAAATATGATGCCTAGCACCTGTGGTGAATGCATATATGTAGCCCAGCATCTGTGGCTATGCAAATATGACGCCTAGTGTAATGCCTGTCTTTTTTTTCCTCAGACCTTACGGTGTGGTGAAAGACGGCGTTACGCTAACATACATATAGACATATGAACATCGTAATGCAGCGGAATAATTTAAAACTTTATACCTACATGCAACTAACACTTGAATCATGTATACATGCCTTAACTATCATTCCTAAACATGGTGACATGATAACTTAGCATATTAACATCATACGTAGCATCATGATATAAAAATCACATAAGTCATCCATAAGCATCATAAGTAGCAAGTGTATCAAACCATCATAAGTATAGCATGAGACTTAAGATGACAATGCAAAATATAAAACATGTGACAAAGTATAAATATTAAAAGCTTTTCTTTTTCTTCTGTCATGTCACTGTCACACACACACTCTTGCCCCTCCTGCTGCTTCCCTTAACATCCTCTTGCTTGATCTGCGGTATAAGGAAGTAAAACTATAAGCACATAGGCTTAGTAAGACTCTTTTCCTACTCACTAAAACCATACATCGCGTACATAAAACATATAACATGCTTAACATATAGAAGTTCTTGATACAAAACATAGATATATAAAATACTTAACATAGCATGGTTTTTGACTTAAACATAAACATAACATGGCATGGTTCTTGACATAAACATAAACATAACATGGCATGGTTCTTGACATAAACATAAACATAATGTAGCATGGTTCTTGACATAAACATAAACATATAAAATACTTAACATGGCATGAAACATAAACATATGAAATACTTAACATAGCATGGTCCTTGTCTTAAACATAAACATAACATGGCATGGTTCTTGACATAAACATAACATGGCATGGTTCTTGACATAAACATAAACATAACATGGCATGTGAAATACTTAACATGGAGTAGGTACATATCATGAATGGATGCATGAGTCAAATACATATAACATAAGGATGCTTATTTGAAAACCATAATTATAAATACTTAAACATAATCATAACATCATTGGGGGTCCCCGGCTTGTACCACATACATACATCATGTGCGCGTATCCCTAAGTAAATACGAGGTAGCTAGTCTCGACCTACTAGGGTAGGAACAACTACGGTAGTTTCAAAAATCGAGGCATTCTTAAGGTGCTCATCCCTGTTGGACAACTACGGTAGTCCCAGAACCGTGGACAACTACGGTAGTCCAGAACCGAGGCGTTCTTAAGGTGCCCATCCCTTGAACCCTTACTTCGGTCCGGTACAAGCCCATTCATAAAGTAAAATAACTTTGCATGCTTCATCATTCATAGACATACATAACATATCTTAAGACATAAACATAATCTTGTTACATGAAGCATGACATAAAGCATACTTGGCATTTCCTCATTCATACTTGATACATAACATCATTATGCCTTGAAGGCATAAATATTATTTTCATTCATCATCTTCATTCATAAAACATGACATACATACATAATTATGCCTCCAGGCATAAACATCATCTTGGTTCATAAAGCTTGCATGGTCATGGTACATAAGGTAAACATGCATTTCATACATGATACATATCATCTAGCATACATAATCATAGTATCCATCACAGAGCATGCATGGGTAAGATTCATATGAACATGATACATACTACTTAGGTTCATGGCATTCATTATAGAACATGCATAGACATTCATAACCATATATCTATTATAGGCATTTAACATCCTACATGCATTATTCTATATAACATGAAGCCTACATCAATTACATATGTTCATGGTATATGGTCTAAAATATTCATGAATAAACATAGCACATAACCTAAACATACAAAGTCATGATACATAACACATAAAGCTAGGGTTTAAGGTAATATAAAAATTCTTACAACATGCTTAAATATGTACATACATCATAGTAAACTATAAACAAGTATCCTTGAGACCTTAACCCAACCCAAACCCTAGATCATGGACTTGGCCAAAAGTTCAATAGGAGGAGGCTCCATTATTCAATCAAAATGAAAGGTTCCATAAGTAAAAGAAAGTTCATACATTACATACAATGCCATAGGGTGCCATTAGACCCCATGATTAGGACTAACCCTAGGTTTTTAGCCCCACTAATTGACCTTGGCCGAAACCCTATAGGGTCCCAAGTACATAGAAAAATTCATACAATTCCCAATTTACATCTAACACCTTACATACAACCCCATAGGAACCATTAGAACCTTTGCTTGAAGTTAGCCCTAACCCCTTGCCCCATAACCTAACTTGGCCGAAACTTACAAGGGTCATAAGGCATGTAAAAGTTCACATAAATCACCATTAACATTCCTTGCATCATGAGAAACATAAGAAATATTATTAGAGGGTTAGATCTAATCCCAACCCTAGGAATAGGGAGGTGGCCGAAAACCCTAGAGGGTCTTAGGGTGCTACAAAATTTCCCAAAATCATAATTTCTACTTTACTTATCATAAGAAAACATTAGGAAACATAAGTGGGGTTTTTAACATCATCTTAGACCCAAAAACATGCCTTGGCCGAAAGTTTAAGAGACCCTAATCCATAGTTTTCTCAATACAAATCCCAAACAATCATCTTAAATCATGATAAACCCATAAACTATTATACCACAGGTGAGGGAGTCTTACCTTGGTTTATCTTGGTTATAACCTTGAATAGAGAAGCAAAAGAAAACCTCCTTGACCTTAGACCACCCCTAGCCCTTGTAGCCTTGTAGGAAGCCATTAGATCTTGAAGAAGAAGCCTTCTTGTGAAGCTTTTCCAAAGGAGAAACCCCCTTGTGGGTTTCGGCTAGAAGGAGAAAGGAGAGGAAAAGAGAGAGCTTTGATGGAAGAAGAAACAAAGACTTAAGTGCTAAGTTGTCTCTTCCCTTCCCCTCTCTTTTATACTACATGAAGGGGTAAGTGAAGGGGCATGGTGCCTCTTCTCTTGATGACTCTTCAGTTCCTTTAGCCTCAACTAAAATCCTCTTCCTTTACCACTAGCACTCCCTTGCTAGGTGAATTGGTTAGTACATGCATGGTAATACACTAGGTCCAAGGTTTAATCCTTGGTGCATGCACTTCTTTTTATTACTTTTATAATTATTTTTGCCAAGGCCCATATAAGAGCCCACTAAGGTTTATGTTAATATTTCTAATTGAAATCCATTTCCCTTCATGATAAAATTTTACCTAAGGTCCCTTAATGGCCATGGTATTAGAAGGGCCCATGTAAGACCCATTATTACTTAGCTTCTTAATCTATATGGAAAATCATGAATAATCATGCTAAGGTTCATACTAGTGTCCCTATGTTCCTCGAGAATCTATCTAGGCATGATCAATATTTTAAAGAAAAATATTGAGAAAATTTTACATGTCGTTACACCTAGCACTTGTGACGAATATAAACATAAAGCCCAACACCTGTGGCTATGCAAATATGATTCCTAGTACCTGTGGTGAATGCAAATATGTAGCCCAACACCTGTGACTATGCAAATATGACGCCTATCACTTGTGGTGAATGCAAATATGTAGCCCAACACCTGTGGCTATGCAAGTATGGCGATGCATGTATGTAGCTTATCACCTGTGGCTATGCAAATACGATTCCTAGCACCTGTGGCAAATGCATGTATGTAGCCCAGCACCTGTGGCTATACAAATATAATTAAGGTATGACTGATGATGGGCTCAGACCTCAATGGAGCCGGTGGTCGCCATCATCCAATAGCACGACGCTAATAGCTCTGTCAATACAAGAAACCTGATTGCGTGACGGGCTCAGACCCTTAGGGAGTCGATGATCGCCAGTATGCAACCGTACAGAGCCTACAACTCAGTATGCAACCATGAGGGTAGTGTATGTTAACAACACCCTCCTCACTCACCAGATCCACAACCATGCATTGGTAGGAAAGGTACAAGTCTAACACATATCCTGATCTATCGATTATACCCTATGTATCCATGCAAGGTAATCTAGGAATCAGCCAAAACATAGATATAAAGTGTCCTACCACCATATCTAAGCACATATGCATGCATGACAACTATCGAGACTGTATAGAACTAAACAGGAGTCAACTCAATGGGAAATAATAAATATCAAGCAATGATAAACAAAGACAGGTATAACGTATAAACTTATTGCTATCCATATCAAACTATGCATAAATAATACGATCATATCCAGAAAGATAAGTCAGAGGTACCCACCTCAAAGTAAGAGTCCGTACGAAATGAAAACCTCCCATCCAGAAGTCCGAAAGTAATCAGTGTCCTGTATCAAAAGATATAGTTTAGCTATCATATCATAGGATACCTTAGCTAAACGAGTTACCCTAATCAATTAGGATTCATCCTAGTTATAAGGTTTTATTTAGCTAATTAAATTTAAGGATTAATCCCTAATCCTCCCAATTAAGCTTATCAACTCAAATAGTCTTAACCTAATCCCATAGTCATAGTCAACAGTGGCCCACGGCACAGGAACAAGGTCATAACCTAGTCCAAGTATTCACCAAGAATATTAGATCCACATCCTAAGGAAATTAAATTAAGCTATAGTGGTCTAAGCTTTGATCCAAGCAAATCTCACAAGAACATACACGGTGGGGAAACTAGCAACATCCAAATGGTAAGACCCTAAACCAAAGAACAAGTATCTACATCTAAATCTTGCTCACGGCAAGAACTCACAACCCTAAAGGAAACCACACATGACATCATTTCTATAGAAACAATCAACCAAATCTAGATCAAAAACTCTAAATATGTACCAAAACTCCATAATCAAATCCATTTCCAATTCCAAATCTGAAAACCAGTCATACGCTGATCCAACACTAACCCTCTATCATAGCTCACGGTATCATTTTCAAAACAATAGCCACAGAATCAGCGGAATAGAACCCAACCACCATAGGCTTGTTAGCAAAGATCATAAATCCAACACAATCCTAGATTAAGAACTACTCAATCTGAATTGCCATGGAAAACCCTAATCCCAACCGCTCTAAGCAAAATACAATGGCATCAAGATCATATATCTGATCACCAATTCCATTCTCTATGATCTACATATCAATCTTCTACATAGAACTTATCCCGTGTTCTGTTTCCAAACCAAAACTGAAATTGGCAACTAGGTGCTCTAGTAGAACCAATCCAAGAACAAGAATTATTATAAACTTAATTCCAAAACCACATAATGTTGGTGCAGAAAGCACCATATCGAACCTTGTTTTGATATTGGCAAAGGGTTCAAAGTTAAGTATTATTGGTGATCTAACAATGTTACTCAAGTGTGCAGGAAAAGTCCTAGCAAAGGGCTGCTAGGCACCTGGCGAAGGACTGCCAGGGAAAAAAGTCCTAGCGAAGGGCTGCTAGGCACCTAGCGAAGGAATGTCAGGATATAAAGCCCTAGCGAAGGACTGCTAGGCACCTGGCGAAGGAATGCCAGGATAAAAAGCCCTAGCGAAGGACTGCTAGGCACCTGGCGAAGGAATGCCAGGATACAAAGCCCTAGTCAAGGACTACTAGGCACCTGGCGAAGGAATGCCAGGATACAAAGACCTAGCGAAGGACTGCTAGGCACCAGGCGAAGGACAGCTTGGTACTGAAGACCTGGCGAAGGACAGCTAGGCACCTGGTGAAGGACTGTTGGGCAAAAAGTCCAACCGGAGGAGCCGGTTGGCATCAGGTAAATTCTCCTGAGAGGAGTAGGTGAGGACGCGCTCCCCGTCGAGGGAACAGTAGGCGTCGGTTCGACCTAGGGCTCCATTTTGGAGACCCAAAGTCAGAACCAAGACAGCTAAGGCTGTATAAAACTAACATATTATTTCTCTATGTTATTTTGGACTAACCCTGGATGCAGGACTGAAGGAACGAGTGTCTGCAGCTCAGAGAGCCTCAAAGGAGTGAGGCAGAAGCTGAGTAGGGCGCCTGGAGTGTCCCGGGCGCCCCCAAGGTGAATACAAAACAGATGAAGCGAAAGAAGTAATTCGGCAGCTTATGGGTGGGGCGCCCCCATGCTCCCGGGTGCCCCCAGCGTCCCGGGCGCCCCAGCTTAAGGTAACGAAGTAGAAGCCAGCGAAGCCAAACGGATAAGAGGTGACCCAGTCAACCCGAGCGCCCCCAGCATCCCGGGCGCCCCCGTCAAAGCCTGATCCCGAGATTGAAGGGATCAGAGCTGACCGAGAGGAACTCGGATCAGCTGACACCGACGTTCCGGGTGCCCCCAGGGGCTTTAAAAAGGCCCTCGACCCCAAGGCTTCAAGCATTCAATTCTTCCAACGCATTCACGCTCTTCTACGCTCACGCTATGCTCCGGAAACCTCCCGACTCGAGATACAAGCGCCGACGACGTCCCTCTGCTTCAAAAATACGATCTACTCCGGACGTCGGTAATTAAGAGTGGCTTTCTTTTAGTTTACTGTACTAATCTTGTAATCTATACCTATAAACTTTTTGCGCATATAGAATTGCCCGCAGAAAACGGTCAACGACCGTAGGCCTTGGAGTAGGAGCCGACCGCGACTCCGAACCAAGTAAAAAACATGGTGTTTGTGTGTGTTTGTGTTAATTTCTGCTGTGCATTCTCTATTTCTTAATCCGAACGTTTTACGATATTCACCCCCCCTCTATCGTTATTCTCGATCCAACATGTGGTATCAGAGCAGGGAAGCTCAAATTTGGTTCAACCACCAATTTGAGATTTATTTTCGGATTTACGAAATTTTTCATTTCATTTCTTTTCTTTTTGTTAATCGAGATTGGTGCAACACCACTCGATCTTATTCGCCTTTTATCTCAAATAAAAAATATCTATAGGTGGATATCTGTAGGTGCAACACCACCAATTCGCCTTTTTCAATTTTGAATTCTTATTTTTTCACCATAAGTCAGAATTGATAAAACAATCAAGTTTTGAAAATTTATCATAATTTTTTTAAAATTATTATTTTAATATTTTATCTCGAAATTCGTGCAATATTTTTTGGCTATTTTTTCCTTCTCTCGCACTACTAATCCAAGACCAAGTCTTGGTACATTTCTGTTATTTCTTTTGTGTGCAAGGATTAATTTAAATGGCAAATCAAGAATGGAATAGCATTCGTCCATCTCTATTCTCTGGCGAAAATTTCAAAGTCTGGAAGGATCTAATGGAGTCTCATTTAAAGGCCAATTTGGATGTGTGGTTGATAATCCAAACGGGGTTCACATTCCCCACAGAAGATGGAACATTGATCGCCTGGGACAAATTGGATGAACCAACGCTAAGGAAGATCGAGACTGATGCTAAGGCAATAGTAATCTTACAATGTGGCCTGACCAAAGAAGAATTGAAGCGGGTCGGATCCTTCACCTGTGCCAAGGAGATGTGGGAAAAGCTAATCAATCTACACGAAGAGAGCTCCGATATTGAGATCTTAGAAGAGTCAGCACCCGACTTCAAAGTTGACTCCGGATCAGAAGATGAGATAGAATCCATACTTGGCTGCGAATTCGAGCCAGAGTCAGAAGACAAAGTGACTGAGACAAAAATGGTAACCAATTTTGAATTTGTTCCAGAATTACAATTAAATAATCAGACTGATACTATAATGGTCGAGGAAGGTATAATTTCAAGTGCAGGGAAAACTCCAAAGAAGAACCTTCAACCGGTACCCGAGTCTGACTCAGACTCGGAATCAGAAGACAATGAGGGTGATCGACCCAATCTGGTCCGATTAGCTCGTGATCATTACAAGAGTATTGGACAAACGATCAGGAAAGGTAAGTTTTCAATATTTGAAAATCCAATACTTATCTCAAATAACATGATTGATTCATATAAATTAGTTAAGGTTAATATGTTAGAAAACTTAATTCATAACCTTGCTGATTTTAAAAACCCAGAGTATTATTTCAATTACGATATAACTTAGATCATTTTTTTTTGTCATGTTTGCTTGTTTTTTTTTTTGCTTAGAATTAGGATTGGTTAGTATAAGGACTAAATAAATTAACTGAAATTTGAACAACATAGTATTGGGTGGCGGTGAGATGATAGTATGTTAGGGAAGCCTTTTCTAATAAGGTCAAGAGTACACTACTTGGTCTCTTTAGACTGGTGAAACTAGCCGAAGCTACCGATCCAAGACCCAAGCTAGTTAGACCAGAATTTCTCAAAAAGTAACCTTGAAAATGAAATTTCACTAAAAGGCTTTGTCAAGGAAAGGGTTGATGATCCAATAAGGCTACGGCCAAAGAAGGCCTTGTGCCTCGCCAAGACCTGGAAGCCAATTTTTGAAATTCAAATTCAGTTTACTCTTTGTCAAATTCGAATCTAACACAAGTTTTTAGTTAATCTTAGATTCAAATATTCTTTTTCAAAATAAATTCAAAAGTAATTGTTTTCAAAAATTAATTTAACCTTTTAAAATTAACCATGTTTTTTTTCTTAAAATTTTCATTTTTGTTAAAGCATCTCACAAAACAGATAAGGTAACCTGTCTTATCACTTAAAACTGGGTGAGATGTCTAGGACCTAATTATATAATTCAATATTTTTTTTTAAAATCAACTCAGTTTTTTTTTAATTAATTCTAAATTAACTCCATATATTTTCCACTCAACATCTGAATTTCGTTTGTTTTCAAAATTAACTCATCAAACTAAGTCTTGATTGAATTAATACTAAAATCTAGGACTTGATTGGATCAAGTATTGGTAAAACTAAGTCAACATAGTCAAACTTGGTCAACATAGTCAACCCCCCTAGTCAACATAGTCAAACATGGATAACACTAAAGTCCCCTAGGACATTAGATTGAGTTAAACGGTACAGGGGGAGTGGTTTATTTTTTTTCTTTCAAAATATCTTTGAAAAATTATTATCATTTCAAAATGGTTTTCAAAGACTGTGCTATCATACCAAATTGTGTTTTCGAAAAATCTATTTCCTTGAAAATTATCATACTCAAAAGGCATGTTCAAAATTGTTCCTTTAATTTTGACAAACCCTAAGACTAAGACGAGGATTAACTTGTGGTCAACAAGCCTCCTAGGACTGTGTCAGATTTAGGGGGAGTTCAAATTAAAAGAAAAAGTTTAAAAATACTGTGCCTTCAAATAATCACTATATTTTTCAAAAATTATGCTTTAAAATTATCTTCATTTCAAAATTGAATTTTCTAAAATTATATTACCATACTGTTATTCAAAACTACTCTTTTGATTTTAATAAACCCTAAAGACACAGAGGAAGGTCCACTTCATGATCTATAAGGACTCCTAGGATGTGTCAAATTTAGGGGGAGTCTAAATCAAAAGAAATAATTTCTGACAATTATGTTTTTAAAATTATTAAATAATTCTTTTGATCTGAACTGACCCCTAAGGACTCAGAGGAAGAATACTTGTGGTCAACAAGCTTCCAAGGACTATGTCAAGTTTAGGGGGAGGTTAAATTAAAAAAACTATTGAACATTTCAAAATAAGTTGTTTTAATACACAAGTTTTCAAAGTTCTTTTGAAAATACAACTAATTTGCCTTTAAAAATACCAATATTCTATTTCTCAAAATGTTTTTGTGGCTTAGTAAATCCTTTTTGAAATACTTTTTGAAATTTTCTTGAGTTTGGAGAATTTTCAGGACACTTAGGGAAATGCCCTTGTAGTTAACAAGGTTTCCTAGGATTGTGTCAGACTGGAAAGGAAACCATGCCAAGTAATGTATTATGTTTTCAAAATAACATTAAAATTTTTTAAATATTATGTTCAAAAGTATTTATTAGTACTTATATTTGTCAAAAATGCATAACCTCCTGCAAAAGTACTAATACTTTTTCAAAGCACTAATATTTACAAAGTATGAATATTTTTTAAAAGTGCAATACTAAACATGTTTCAAAAAAAAATAATTTTTTCAATCTTTTTCAAAATGAAAATGTGTTTCAAATTTTCTTTTGCATAACATTTTTTTGTATTCTTCCAAATGTACTATCTGTTAAATGAAAATAATTTTTTTAATCTTTTCCAAATAAAAGTTTTTTTTAAGGCAATAGTGTTCTAAGTGCGTGAATTTTCTAAAGACTTGCCTACAAATACAAATTTTTTTTAAATTTCACAATACTTTTCAAAGTAGAGTTTTTCTTTAGTACAATTTAAGCTGCTTGCTATACTTTCAGAATTATACTAAGTATTTTTATTTTCAAAACTCATAGGCTCTGATACACAATTTTTTCCCTTAAATCTTTTTCAAAATATATTTTTCAAAAAGAGTATTTTTAAAGGGGAAAGTAGAAAAAGTAAACAAAATTTTTTTCTTAAATTTCTTCCCTTTTTCAAAGAAAGTCTATCTTAGAAATGGTCTAAAACATAAGGAAAAGAATTTCACATTAAGGGGGAGAGAAAGGAAAGAGAAAAAGGAAATTTTGCCTAAGTAAAATTGTTTTAGGCCTTGTAAGTAAAAGTTTGTTTCAAAATTTAGACCTGCAAAACTTTTCATAATGGAAAATTATCTAAGTGTAAAAAGTTTTGATAGTGAAAATGCTTTTACTCTATTTTTGAAAAACACTTTATCAAAAACATGAAGCACTTAGAAAAACTCAAAAATCCCGGTTAGATATGTTGTTCACCCATAAATGTTTTTTTGATATATGTCAAAGGGGGAGGAAAGGTCAAAGTTAAGAATTAGGTTAATTGTTGTTTTATAACACAATTATTCAGGGGGAGTATGAGAATTTTTTTTCAAAATTACATTGGGTTTAGACTTTATACTATACAGAATTGCTATGTTTTATTGGTCTTAACCTTCTTGCTTAAACTATTGTAATTTTTACTTAACTTTGAATTGTGTTGCTATAAATCAAAAAGGGGGAGATTGTTGGTGTAGAAAGCACCATATCGAACCTTGTTTTGATATTGGCAAAGAGTTCAAAGTTAAGTATTATTGGTGATCTAACAATGTTACTCAAGTGTGCAGGAAAAAGTCCTAGCAAAGGGCTGCTAGGCACCTGGCGAAGGACTACCAGGAAACAAAGTCCTAGTGAAGGGTTGCTAGTCACCTGGCGAAGGAATGTCAGGATACAAAGCCCTAGCGAAGGACTGCTAGGCACCTGGTGAAGGAATGCCAGGATACAAAGCCCTAGCGAAGGACTGCTAGGCACCTGGTGAAGGAATGCCAGGATACAAAGACCTAGCGAAGGACTGCTAGGCACCAGGCGAAGGACAGCTTGGTACTGAAGACCTGGCGAAGGATAGCTAGGCACCTGGCGAAGGACTGCTGGGCAAAAAATCCAACCGGAGGAGCCAGTTGGCGTAAGGTAAATTCTCCTGAGAGGAGTAGGTGAGGATGCGTTCCCCGTCGAGGGAACAGTAGGCGTCGATTCGACCTAGGGCTCCATTTTGGAGACCCAAAGTCAGAACCAAGACATCTAAGGCTGTATAAAACTAACATATTATTGCTCTATGTTATTTTGGACTAACCCTGGATGCAGGACCGAAGGAACGAGTGTCTGCAGCTCAGAGAGCCTCAAAGGAGTGAGGCAGAAGCTGAGTAGGGCGGGAGTGTCCCGGGTCCAGTGAATACAAATAGATGAAGCGAAGAAGTAATCGGCAGCTTATGGCGGGCGCCCCCATGCTCCCGGGCGCCCCCCATGCTCCCAGCGCCCCCAGCGTCCTGGGCGCCCCCAGCTTAAGCTAACGAAGCAGAAGCCAGCGAAGTCAAACGGATAAGAGGTGACCCAGTCAACCCGGGCGCCCCCAGCGTCCCGGGCGCCCCCGTCAAAGTCTGATCCCGAGATTGAAGGGATCAGAGCTGACCGAGAGGAACTCGGATCAGCTGACACGTGGGGGGGGGGGGGGGGGGGGCGCCCCCGACGTTCCGGGCACCCCAGGGGCTATAAAAAGGCCCTCGACCCCAAGGCTTCAAGCATTCAATTCTTCCAACGCATTCACGCTCTTCTACGCTCACGCTCTGCTCCGGAAACCTCCCGACTCAAGATATAAGCGCCGACGATGTCCCTCTGCTTCAAAAATACGATCTACTCCGGACGTCGATAATTAAGAGCAGCTTTCTTTTAGTTTACTGTACTAATCTTGTAATCTATACCTGTAAACTTTTTGCGCATATAGAATGCCTGCAGAACGGTCAACGACCGTGGCCTGGAGTAGGAGCCGACCGTGATCCGAACCAAGTAACTTGGAGTTTCTGTGTTTGTTAATTTCCTGTGATTCTCTTTCTTAATCCGAACGTACGATTCACTCTATCGTTACCGATAACAAAAAAAAAAAAAAAAAAAAAAAAAAAAAAAAAAAAAAAAAAAAAAAAAAAAAAAAAAAAAAAAAAAAAAAGATACAAGGCCGGTGAAGACTCCTTAGCCAATCGGGACTGGTGACGCCGCACAAACTCTGTCTAGCACTGACACCTTGGTTCAACGTGAGAGGACCACCATTGCTTTGTCTGTCGCTTGAGTAATAACCACAAGAACTACCCACTCCGATCTACCGAGCTCCACTAGAGATAAGATCGAGACCGGGATCGAGGGGAGAAGGGCGAGAGTTGGTGTGGTTGATGGCCTCACATGGGAGAAGAAGGATTTGGGCAGACCGGGTGAGGGAGGTGAGTGAAAAGTGTTGGATCATAGAAACTCGATAGAGGGGGGGGGGGTGAATATCGAGATTAAGTTTTCGGAATATTGGAGAAAATACGGAGCGAAAAATCAATCAAATCGCGAACATAGATTGGTTTTACTTGGTTAGGAGTCGCGGTCGGCTCCTACTCCAAGGCCCGCGGTCCTTGACCATTTACTTTGGGAAATTATATATTCGGGAAAATTTTTACAGATTGATAGTACAGATATAGAATTGGAAATTGAATTAACAACACTTTCATAATTTAAAGTTTTACCGACGCCCGAGGTGGATAAAATTTTGGAGCAGAGGGTCGTTGTCGACGCTAGAATCTCGAAGTCAAACTTTGTCGGAGCACAGCGCTTGAGCGAAAGTGTCTGGAGCGTTGAGAGCAATGGATGTCGAAGCCTTGGGGGTGAACCCCCTTTTATAGCACACATACGGGCGCCTGTGTCGATGGGGGCGCCTAACACATGGCCTTCCCTACGTGATCACTTATCCGCAGGCTCGGTCAGCGCTTATCCATCTCCACTTGGGCACCTGAGTTGATGGGGGCGCCCGTAACCTCACGGGCGCCTGAGCTGTCTTGGTCTAGAGGCTTCGTGGTTGTGGTTTGATGTTTGCCTTTATACTGGGGCGCCCGTATCCATCAGGGCGCCTAGCCACAGTGAGGCACCTCACTTGCAGAAGACCAATCCTTCAATCTTGCAACTAAGGTTAGTTTCAAAACACAACAAGCAAATGTGTTAGCCATTAGTTACAGCCGTAGCTGTCTTGGTTCTGACTTTAGGACTCCCAAATGGAACCCTAGGTCGAACCGACGCCTACTGTTCCCTCGACGGGGAACGCGCCCTCACCTACTCCTCTCAAGAGAGTTTACCTTTTGCCAACCGGCTCCTCCGGTTGGACTTTTGCCCAATCCACCTGACCAGGTCTTCGTGCCAACTTCCGGTCAGGTCTTCGGTGCCAGCCCGTTGCCAGGACTTCTTGCCCAGTCCTCGACCAGGACTTCTTTGCCCGACTTCCGGTCAGGTCTTCTTGCCCAATCCTCGACCAGGACTTCTTTGCCCAGCCCTTTGCCAGGACTTCTTTCCTAGTGTACCTAGGACTTTTCCTACACACTCAGCAAGCTTGTTAGATCACCATTACACCTTAACTTCTGAACCCTTTGTCATTATCAAAACACAGGTTTGACTTAGGTGCTGGCTGCACAACAATCTCCCCTTTTTGATTTATGGCAACACGGTTCAAAAAGTTAAGTTAAAGAAACAAGCAATGTAAAAGATATTTAGTTTCCTCTCCCTGAAAAAAAATTCTCCCCCTGAGTTTTTCAAAAATAAGTGGGGTTGTTGAAAACACTTCTATGTCCTTGACTATTCTTAGAGAAACTCAAAAAATATTTTCCAAAAGATTTTCAAGTTTAAACACATAGAAAACTTTTAGAAAATTTTCCAAAACAATTTTGAGTTTAAACACTTAGAAAAGAAAATTTTCCAAAACAATTTTGAGTTTAATTACTTAGAAAATTTTCCAAAACAATTTTAATTTTAAACACTTAGAAAAGAAAATTTTCCAAAACAATTTTGAGTTTAATTACTTAGAAAATTTTCCAAAACAATTTTAAGTTTAAACACTTAGAAAATTTTCCAAAACCTTTTTAAGTTTAAACACTTAGAAAATTTTCCAAGACATTTTTAAGTTTAAACACTTAGAAAATTTTCCAAAACATTTTTAAGTTTAAACACATAGAAAATTTTCAAAAGGTTTTCAAAGTTTAAACACTTAGAAAATTTTCCAAAACATTTTTGAATTGCTTAGTACAAATATTTGTAAGTATTTTCATTACTTTACTTTTTGAAAAAGGAGATAAAAGTTTTGAAAAAAAATTAAAATTTGAAAGAAAAAAATTAAAATTTGAAAGAACTTCTTTTCTCTCCTTTCCTTTCTCTCCCCCTTTGCCATATATCAAAAAAAAATTATTATAGCAAAAAATAGTGTAAAGAAAGTAAAGTTCTGTATTGAATCAATTCTAAAAATTTTACGCATAAACTGAACCAAACCAATTCAAATCTTCTTTTTCGGGTCCTGTCTAACCCAGTTAGCTACTTACTAACTGTCATAAATAGTAGCTTTCGCTAGGGTTAGTCAAGTTAAGTGATCTGATCAAGTTAGATTTTCTAAGCTTGACACTTAACCTGATTACTATTCAATTGGTATTTATCGCCCCAATTACTGTAGATGCACTGACTTAAAGCATCTTGAATCAAGGCATAGACCTAAGCATCTCAACCCAGTCTAGGTTGTCAATCAAAAGTACCCTATGGTGCTTGTGAGATGCTGGCTTCTAGATCTATAGGTGCATGCAGTTCTAGGATTAGGGCCTAAGCTAAGTCCATTTGTGAAAAAAGCCCTAGTTTTGAAGGGGGTAAGTTTTTTTTTGAAAAAAAAACTAAGTCAGAAAATCATTTTAAATTTCAAGACAAAAATGAATTTTCAAACATATTAAATAACAGATAAGAAATAAAATGATTTTTGGAAAAACACATGTAGAGCAGTCCTATTCTACTAAGCATAACATTCAATTATGAGGTATAACACTTAGCATTCTAAGTAAGATGGCATAAGACTAATAACTTATCAAGTAAGTCATCAACAAGTAAATCTGATAAATGCATAAGAGTCATCTGGTCAACAGTAGGATCAGCAAAGTCAAACCATAGTCAAGCACAAGTCAACCCTACTCAGTAGGGATAGTCAGATAGTCTACAATACAATGAGATAGCCGAAAATATCACTCTGATCTATGAAGAAGGGCCAGGAGGGTCAGATGGGTCAGGCTACCAAGATCGAAACAAGGACATCATTTCATTGTATCGCGCCTCGTTTGTCTCTCGATCGGCTCGGAGGGTGTCCATGTGCACAACGTGATGGGCCTCGATCTCCTCCCTGAGACTGTGCATCTCCGTCTGCAGTAGTGTAATGCGTTGATCGGTGGTCAGTGGAGGAGGCTCCTGTAGGTGCTCGTTGATCTTGGCTGCGAGATCGGCTACGTCTACCTCCACCTCCTTGTCAGAGTCATCCTGCCGTCTAGCCCTCTCTCGTCTCCATGATAGGACCCCCATGGTCGAACGTCTATCCCCGCTAAAGAGAAGCTTCTAAACCCGATTTCATCAAACTCAGTCATCGAGATGATCTCCCCAGCAGTGATGTCTCGACCATGGTGGTGAAGAAGGGCGGTGATAATATAACAGTAGGGCGTACGTACTCGATCGTGAGTAGATACACTCGATGCGTAAATGATGGTGTGGAATATGTGGAGGCCTATGTTTATATCTAACTGATGGATCATGGTGTAGAGTAGAAAGGTGTGAAAAGGTCGCATGGTCACGACATCTCGGGTGGTGAGTGGGAGAGCACAACGAACTATAACTCGGTAGAGAGCATAATCCTAGACTCGGAGGTCAACCGACTGAAACCGCCGTGCTAACGGGTTCCGTACATCTCCAAAGAAGTAGGAGTAAAGAGTGTCTAGAGTAATGTGCGAATAGGGGGGGTGTGAAGGGAGGGTCGGTCGGAGGATAGCAGCAAAAGGTTGATTGCGACTGTCGCAGTCCGAGAAATCGATTAAACAAAGTTGGAGAAATAGTTAGAGGAGTGCCTTGTATGGTGGTAGAGTAGAGCAGGTTATCAATTTTGACTAGGTTATTGTAAAATTCTGCACACAGAGTCGAGTTCACTAGATGTGTGCAAAAGACGAGATGATCTAGTTGATAGAAGTTGATCGCATCCATAGCTAAGGGGCAAGATTGGGTAAAGAATTGTCTATTTAGGAAGCTAGTGTTTATAGGCTTGTAGGTTGTTTGGGCAAATCTATTAAACAATTCCAAGTTGGGGAACCTTGGGTCAGGGCTAGGTTCGACCACGGGGTTAGGTTGAGTAACGCGACATTTTCTAAATATGTAAAGGAAAATTAAGCATTTAAGCGAGATAAAAAGGAAATTACTTAAAAATGCATAACAAAATTGATACCGAGGTGGCATTTTCGAAGTAAGGCGTTGGAAGACACAAGAAGGGCTTCCAGGCGCCTTGAGAGGAAGAAAAGTGAAGGAGGATTTCGGTTTTGGTGTGGGGAATGAAGAGGGAGCCATGCTCCTTATATAGGGTTATACAGGCGCCTGTGAGGTGTTGAGCGCTCGTGTTCATTGGGGGGCCCGTAAGGTCACGGCGCTCGAGTCAGATGTCAGCTGCTTTTGGCAGTTCTGACCACCTTGGATGAAGATAAAGCATAGGCGCCCGTAAGGTTACGGGTGCCCAGGTCAGGTGTGTCGGGGTTGACAACTTTCGCTGTCTTGATCGAAGATAAAGGCTTGGGCGCCTGTGCTGACCGGGGTTTGACTATTGACTAGTTTGACCGTTTGACCAGAGTTGATTGTTTTGACCAGATTTGATTCTTTTGACCAACCAATAATCAATTAAGCTCTAAATTGCATTTTTAAGCCTTTTAGACACGATTTACCGATTTTACTTGACAAAAGTACAAAATCAAATGAATTAGCTTGGAATAAGATAACTTTGAGTTAAATTAGGTCCTAACCATCTCATCCAGTCTATAGTTATCAATCATGTTAACCTTATGGGTTTTGTGAGACAGGTTTTAACAGAAATAAAGATTTTAATTTGAAATCATGATTGGTTTTAAAAGGTTAAATTAATTTTGAAAAAAATTTAATTAAGTTTTAAATTTATTTTGGAAAGTGGTTGAATCTAAGATTAATTGAAATTTGTGTTAGATTCAAATCTGACAATAGTAAAGTGAATTTGATTTTCAATAATTGCCTTCCAGGTCTTGGCGAGGTACTAGGCCTTCTTTGGCCGTAGCCTTATTGGATCATCAACCCTTTCCTTGACAAAGCCTTTTATTGAAAATTCATCTTCAAGTTACTTCTTGAAAGATTTTGGTCTAACTAGTTTGGGTCTTGGATCGGTAGCTTCGGTTAGTTCCACCAAAATGGCTTCCCTAACGTACTATCATCTCACCTCCACCCAATACTATGTTGTTCAAATTTCAATTAAGTCATTTGTCCTTAGTCTAACCAGTCCTAGGTCTATGCATAATAAATTGCAGAAATAAATAAACAAGCAAGCATGCAATAAAATTAAAGAATTAAGCAAAAAAATTTATCTAATTATGAAAATTATTTTTAAATTGGCTCCCCTGGACTAAAGCCTCGATAATGATTAGGCAAGATGTGAATCTTGTCCTTGGGGATCCAATACTGGTTTGGTCCAGCTTGGTTGTTCAAGCAAAGCTTAGGGACCCATGCTTAAACTTTGGCTCTAGGTTGGTTCAATACAGCATAATATGATCGTTGTCTCGACTTGGTTCGATACCCTAACCCAGATCGATTAAGAATGGACTTCTGTTTTCCAAGGATCATGTCAAGACCCTTGGAACCCGAAGTAAATCGTTCTAAAGCCACTCTGAGGTCCTTGACCTGAGTTTTCAAGGAGGAGTTCTCTTTCTCAAGCTTTTCAACTTGAGTAGAGTTTCCTTCTTGAACCTTCTCGGTCAAGGATCTTGAATCGGCTTCCTCTTTCAGGAGTTTTACTTCCTGTCGGAGGGACTCGACCCGGATTTTAGCTTTCGCCAAGTTACGAGATAAATAAGCAATTAATTTTGATAGTTTAATTTCGAAATAACCTCTTATCGTTATTTGGTCGTTTTCCGAGATTGTGAGCCTTCCGTCGTCTGGCTCAGATTCGGATCCAGTGTCGATGTCTTCCGAAGCAGTTAAAGCGAGAAGATTTGATTGTGGGGCCTCTTCTTCTTCTTCGGAGCAAGATTCATCCCACGTGGCTTGGACATCCTTCTTCCTTCGAGTCTTCTTGGCTTCCTTCAGATTGGGGCATTCTGACTTGTAATGACCTTTCTTATTGCATTCATAGCAAGTGACATTTGTTTTGGTTTTTGAAGTTGAAGGTTCAGCTGAATTTTCCTTTCATCGGCTTGCTTTCTTTCTGTTGGTTTGATGCTTCAGCTCCTTGTAGTAGTCTCGAGCTAGCCGCACCAACTTGGGTCGATCCCCTTCACTATCTTCTGAGTCTGAGTCTGAGTCTGACTCGGGTGCAGGTTGAGGCTTCTTCTTGGCGACTTTTCCTTGGGGTTTACCTGCAAGAAAATCAATACTTTTCTCGGTCATAGTGCAGTTAGTTTGTTCATGTAATTCTAATTTTGAAAAGAGTTCATCTAATTTATTTTTTGAAAGGTCCCTGGAAACCTTGTAAGCATCTACCATAGATGCCCACAGAGTATTCCTTGGGAATGCGTTTAAGGTATACCTGATTAGGTCACGGTTCTCTACCTTGTGACCTATTGTGTGGAGTCTGTTCATCAGCTCCTGGATTCTGGCGTGGAGTTGTGCTGCTGATTCACCTTCGTTCATTATTATTGTGTAGAGTCTGTTTAGCAACAGATCCCTTTGCTGATTTTGGTGTCGGAGGTACCTTCGTGCAGCTCAATCAGCTTGCTCCAAAGTTCTTTGGCGCTGTTGAAGGGACCCACCCGGTTCAGCTCTTCCTTGGTCAATCCACATTGCAACGTCTGGGTTGCTTTTGCATCAGCCTCGATCTTCTTCTTCAACAAGGCATCCCATTCAAAGTAGTGTTGTGTCACTCCTTCTGCGTTCTTGAGGATTTCAAGGCCAGATTGGATTATTATCCACATGTCCACCTGAGTTTTCAGGTGAACTTCCATCTGGCTTTTCCAGTAGAAGAAATCTTCTCCACTGAAGAGCGGTGGTCTGGCAGTGCTGAATCCTTCTTGCATGGCCATAATATTTTCTGAAAATTTACAAAAACAGAGAAAACTTGTTACAAGACTTGGTCTTGGATTAGTAGTGTGGAAGAAAATTAATAGAAATGAAAACGGTCGAGTGGTGTTGCACCAACCTCGATTAACGAGAAAAATTCAAAAAAAAAATCTAATATAATTTCGTAAAATCCGAAAAACACTCTCAAATTGGTGATTGCACCAAATTTGAGCCACTTGCTCTGATACCACTTGTTGGATCGTAGAAACTTGATAGAGGGGGGGTGAATATCGAGATTAATTTTTCGGAATACTGGAGAAAATACGCAGCGGAAAATCAATCAAATCGCGAACTCAGATTGGTTTTACTTGGTTCGGGGTAACGGTCGGCTCCTACTCCAAAGCCCACGGTCCTTGACCGTTTACTTTGGGCAATTCTATATTCGAGAAAACTTTTACAGATTGATAGTACAGATATAGAATTGGAAATTGAATTAACAACACTTTCGTAATTTAAAGTTTTACCGATGCCCAAGGTGGATCGAATTTCAGAGCAGAGGGTCGTCGTCGGCGTTGGAATCTCAAAGTCGAACTTTGTGGAGTGCAGCGCTTGAGCGAAAGTGTATGGAGCGTTGAGAGCAATGGATGTCGAAGCCTTGGGGGTGAACCCCCTTTTATAGCACCCATACGGGCGCCTGTGTCGATGGGGGCGCCTAACACGTGGCCTTCCCTGAGCGATCTCTTATCCGCAGGCTCGGTCAGCGCTTATCCATCTCCACTTGGGCGCCTGAGCTAATGGGGGCGCCCGTGACCTCACGGGCGCCTGAGCTGCCTTGGTCCAGAGGCTTCGCGGCTGTGGTTTGGTGTTTGCCTTTACACTGGGGCGCTCGTATCCATACAGGCGCCCGTATCCATCTGGGCGCCTAGCCCCAGTGAGGCACCTCACTTGCAGAAGACCAGTCCTTCGATCCTGCAACTAAGGTTAGTTCCAAAACACAACAAGCAAATGTGTTAGCCATTAGTTACAGCCATAGCTGTCTTGGTTCTGACTTTGGGTCTCCCAAATGGAACCCTAGGTCGAACCGTCGCCTACTGTTCCCTCGACGGGGAACGCGTCCTCACCTACTCCTCTCAGGAGAGTTTACCTTTTGCCAACCGGCTCCTCCAGTTGGACTTTTGCCCAATCCACCTGACCAGGTCTTCGTGCCCAACTTCCGGTTAGGTCTTCGGTGCCCAGCCCGTTGCCAAGACTTCTTGCCCAGTCCTCGACCAGGACTTCTTTGCCCGACTTCCGGTCAGGTCTTCTTGCCCAGTCCTCGACCAGGACTTCTTTGCCCAGCCCTTTGCTAGGACTTCTTGCCTAGTGTACCTAGGACTTTTCCTGCACACTCAGCAAGCTTGTTAGATCACCATTACACCTTAACTTCTGAACCCTTTGCCATTATTAAAACACAGGTTTGACTTAAGTGCTGCCTGCACCAACAAAAAGGGGGATCTATGTGTTTGGCCTCTTTGCAATTTAGCCCCCCACTTCCATCGAATAAAACCAAAGCCCTTAATTTAGGGCCTTTTCTCCCTTTAAACCTTCAATTTTCGGCTAAACCAATATAGCCCCTCATGTTAGGGTCTTCTTTCACTTTCTCTAACAGCTTGGGACCACTAAATAGATCACGAAAAATTTTATAAAACTTCCCAAAATTTTTTAGTCCATATTTAATTTAGCCGAATCTAACAATATGTCATCGGGAAACTATCTATAGGGGCCACTGGTCGGTGGAGGGGTTGAAGAAGAGACACCGTGTGCTGCATCAAATAGTGGAGTCAAGGAAACCAGTTCTTGACTCGTCACTTAGATAGGAGGGACTATAATGGTCGGTTCTTCCTCGTGACCTCTATCTCCTACTAGGGGTACGTACCATGGATGGCCTTGCTTACAAGCAAGGCCTTCGGAGGTAACCTTAATCCCAACCAAAGATAACTGACAAATGTCTATCATGCCAAAATCAGACAACTCTACTATGTCACCTCTGCCAACACCGATCCCTAATGAAGCTATGAATGAGGTACTATAACCCGAGTAGTAGATGATGGAATTGAAAACCTAGTAGCCTAAGTCAAAATCTAATTGATGTTTTAAGGCGTACATCAAAAAAAGGTCAAATAGACGTAGTACAGCTAAATCATGTGATGCCATGGGGTGAATACAAGAGACGACAACCTTGGATAGTTCATTGTCTCTTGAACTCAAAGGAGCTGAAGACATCTTCTTTGGGTGTTGGCCTTCAAAGAAATAAGCATACATGATATCATGAGTCAGATAATCAAAAGGTTTTGATAATATGTCTAGAAAATTTAGATAAAAAACCTGATTAGGTGATGGTCTTTGATCAGCGTAGGATAAACATATTTTTATACTACTATTAACGCTCATTTACTTGCTTTTCTTGGTTCTATTCTATATTGTTGCATCCTATCTTATATGATTTTGCTACTACTATCTTGGCTCGGAGAATTGCTCTTTGTTGGTTTTCATTGATAGGGCAGGTTTTCGGAGCAAAATAGAGCAAGTTTGGATGAAATGTTAGCAAAAAATAGTTGTATGCCAAGGAAGCACACCCATGAAGAGGACTGCATTACAGACTAATTTTGTAATAACCTAACTTCTTGCTCGATTCGAATCATGGGATGGTCTCAACATGAAAATTAAAGAGAACATCAAGATCTACAACTTCAATGAAGACATAAACCCAAGATAACTAGGTCGTAGGGGGCACGGGGTCGTGCAAAGGGGCATGACCAGGTGACACGACCATGCCTCCGGCCAGATTGCATACCGAGAAAAAATAACCATAACTTCTTGCTTCGTTGGAATCTCAGATACTCTCTACATCAAATTTGAAGAGAACTTCAAGATCTACAACTTTACTGAAGACACTTACTCAAGAAAATGGGTTCTTGAAGTTGAAAAAAGGGGAACACTGTCGTGCCTCTCTTAGGCACGGTTGTGTCACTTGGTCGTGTCAACAAACACGACCCTGTCACTTGGCCGTGTCAACAAACATGACCCTGTCTCAATTTTTTAGGCATGGTCGTGTGGGGAATCCCATTTTCAGTGTGGGGCCCATGTAGTTTTGGCTGAAACTAGCACGGTAAGGTTGTGCCAAACCACACAGTTCATGCCAATTTGGTCGAAACTGACAAGTTAAGGTTATGCCAAATGGCACGACCTATGCTGGGGGAATGCCACCCTGGCTGAGAGGGGCATGGCAGGGTCGTGCCACCCCTCATAGAATCTACTATAAAAGGAGTTTTCACCCTTTTTTTAGATCATTTTGTCTAGGGTTCATCCCTTGGCCTTGGGGAAGGGGCCTTCCCTCTAGGGGAGACCCTAGAGTCGGTCTCGCCACCTCCTCGACACCGTCCTCCTCCGGAGCAAGAAGGACCTACAAGAAGACCCACACTTCGATGATAAGCCTCTCTTCCACTTTCTCTCTAGGCTTTGGGTTGTAGAGCATATCTTTATTGTCTTAATGAAGTAGTTCTCCAATCTAGGATATAGGGAATAGCTAAGATGTGATGATGTGTATGAACTATGTATTAATACGTTTTCTTATTCAATGAAATGCCCATGCATTGTTTTATATGTATTTTGCCAACCATGTGTTTGTGGAAATATTTGAATGGTCAATGCATGTATTTGTGAGGGTTTGGCTGCCACGTAGAGGGAGTGCCCGAGATCATATGTCTGCGGAGCCTTCTGTGACAAGGGTAATACTTTTAATCGAATGGCTCGAGTAATGCCTTGAAATATAGGTTGATCTCTTATAAGAGGTTAGCTAACACCACCTAATGGGTTTCTCCCTATCCCGTTAGGAAGTGCTGAGCGTAACCTGGAGATGTATCACCGAGGAGCTTGTAACAGAGGCCAACATTTAATCGAACTCATTAGGTTACCTCTTCTACTTAATGACATTGGATACTAAAGGGGGAAACACTTCGGTGCGCTTCTATAAAGCTAATATCGGTACATAGTTAGGATCTCTACAAGGACATAGACATAGAGATTAGGATATGAACAATATCTAGGGCATCAACTAGCATTGTAGCGAAACTGAAATCCTAAATTCCAGCCATCCATCCCTTCCCCAAGGACGTAAGATCTCTCTCAACAGCTTACACATTTCCAGCCTCAGCAACACGACCCTGACCCACCCCAAGTTTGGATGGATTATGAAGATCTAGATTATAGAAGCATCCATGGTGTTGAGCAAACTCCTTAGACATGTCAGAGTCTGTTCGAATTTCATGATGAGTCAATATTTATCGGACCACATGAAACTCACTACATTGAGATAACTTCCTGGGAAGATTACCAAGATGATGAAACTTCTACTCCCAACCATCTTGACACCATAGATCAAGAATTAGAGAACCTTATAGTGTAACGAGGGATCCTATTTCTGCGGGCCCTACAACTAATCAATGTAATCAAGTTTGAATTTGGAGTTACAATCAAATTTAGAGTCAAAGGGGATCGATTTTGAGGATGATAATGATTTAGTTTATAACTCAGAGCCTCTACAGACCCCCTCTGTTATTTTGCATGATGAGGACATATCAAATAATACTCCAAACACTATTAGGACTTTTGATGCATCAATATCCATTCTTGTAGATGTTTTTGATGCAGCCCCTAGTATTGATTTCATTGAAGTTCCTGATAAGATTGTAGAGGGGACCAATATTAATGATGGAAGACTTATGGTTGAGTGTACATCAAGATCTCTTGGAAAGGTGGTTATCATTATGGGTATGAATGAGACTATCGATGCACAACCAATTGAGTGGGAAGCATTGTCAGTTGGAAACATTGAGACTTGACACTCCCACCTCCGCCAAAGTCCAAATTTGTATCAAGGAAGGCCCTGACATCATTTGTGCTAATCATGCTCCTATCTTGGGTGCTAGGACTACACCGTCACCGATCTCTAGAGGGATCATTTAAGGAGATAATAAAGGAGAGAGCTTTACTCCTTCCTTTGCTGAAAGTTCTCTCCCAACCTTGGGACATTGGAAAGAAGGTCCAGAAGTATCTCACTCTGGCCCGATCAAGATTCAGATGAGTTCTCGAAGGTGGTTGAGCTAATGACCTAAAACAAACGCTTCTTGGGAGGCAACCCAAACTCTTTACTTGCTTTCACTTTAGTTATTAGTTTCAATCTAGTTTCAAAACCTAATCCCTCTACTTAATTTTTCTTGTCTATTTATCTCATGTAGAATTCAAAGCGAAGGAGTGTGGATACAACCTAGAGAAGGATGACTATTGATGACTCAAAGATTTGACAAATACCAGGAAACACCCTTCACTTTTAAACCTCCTCTACATTAGTATTTTGTTTTCATTGAGACAATGAAAAGTTTAAGTCAAGGGAATACATACATGCATTGGATTGTGAGATACTTTTAGTTATGTTTTCCTTTCATTTAGTTGTGTTTTTCTACCATAATAAAATTTTCATAGTTGCATCATCATCACATTGTTTTGACTTGTTCTTAAGTGAAAATGCTAGCACGTTTACTCTTTACTCATGTTGTTTGGTTTAGTGCTAGTATATTTGATGGATAATTTTTCTCTATCCTTAGTAGCATGAAGTGGGCAATGTCTTATTTAATGATTGATTGATGGCCTAGTTTTAGGATCTTCCTTCACATTACCTATTTTGGATAGTAGATAATTCAATAAATAGTCATGATTTATAAAACTAGTTAGTACTTGTGTTTCCTTGGTGATCTCTCATACTACATCTTAGTTACTGGAGGAGACTTAGGTCCTTAAAACTTTTTTTGGAAAAATCATAATATCCTCGCATTTGCATTTGTATATATATGTATATGTGTTAGTGCTACGCTTTTAAAGCACCAAAAAAAGGAAGAAAAAAAGAAAAAAATCATATGAATAAGAAATAAAAAATAATTTCGTAAGTAGAAACTAATAGTTTA
This sequence comes from Boesenbergia rotunda, assembly GCA_024364735.1. Classification (NCBI taxonomy): domain Eukaryota; kingdom Viridiplantae; phylum Streptophyta; class Magnoliopsida; order Zingiberales; family Zingiberaceae; genus Boesenbergia; species Boesenbergia rotunda. The sequence continues at coordinate 413,803 of JAGFNQ010001134.1, forward strand.
CTCCTTTGAGACCGAGTTAGGTTAGTGGAGAAATAAATACTAAGTTTTTCTTGACTCTGAGCCCGCCTTTGAGACCTTAGGTAGATTAAGAGAGGTGACCCAAGCGTAAGGTAGGTAAGTGTCTATCACCAAAAACATAAGGAGCACAGTTAAATGACAACTTGACTAGGCATAGAGATTGAAGTTTGAAGGACTATAGCCACTTATCGCACTGAGCATGGAGAACTAACATTTAGGCCACACTCATATTGTTTTCATATCTTGCTTACCAATGATACTAATTGATAGAGTTAAAGTAATTCATTGAGGATGATGGCATACTATATTGACACATGAGTTTAGATTGCGGGTTTTTTCTTGAGGACAAGCAAAGGCTTAAGTTTGAGGGTGCGATGAGTATAGGATAGACACATTTTTATATTACAATTAACGCTCATTCATTTGCTTTTCTTGGTACTATTTTATATTGTTGCATCATATTTTATATGATTTTGCTACTTTTACTATCTCCGCTTGGAGAATTGCTCTTTGTTAGTTTTCATTGATAGGACGGGTTTTCGAAGCAAATTGGAGCAATTTTAGATGAAATGTTAGCAAGACATAGTCATATGTCAAGAAAGCACACCCATGAAGAGGAGTACACTATAGACTCATTTCGTAACGGCCATAACTTTTTGCTCGATTTGAATCTCGAGATGGTATCGACATCAAAATTGAAGAAATCTTTAAGATCTACAACTTTAATGAAGATACCAACCTAGGATAACCATGTCTTAGGGGGGCATGGGGCCATGTAAAGGGGCACGGCTAGGTGACACGGCTGTGCCTCCGGCCAGATTGCACATCGAGAGAAAAATGGTCATAACATCTTAGTCAGTTGGAATGTCAGGATACTCTCTAATCAAAATTGAATAGACCTTCAAGATCTACAACTTTACTAAAGACACTAACATGAGAAAATGACATCTTGAAGAAGGAAAATGGGGAACACGGTCGTGCCTCTCTTTGGCATGGTCGTGTCACATGGTCGTGTCAACAGACACGACCCTGTCACTTGGACGTGTCAACAGACATGACCTTGGCTAAATTTTTTTGGGCATGGCCATGCCAAATCATACGGCTCGTGCTAGTTTGGCCGAAACTCGCAAGGCTGCTCCTAATGGCACTGCCAATGCTGGGGGCGTGCCACCCTTGTTGAGAGGGGAACGGTAGGGTCATGCCACCATGGCACGACCATGCCTATTGGTGTCGAAAGAACTAGATCGAACCTGGTTCTGATAATGGCAAAGGGTTCAAAGTTAAGTATGCTTTTGGATCTAATGTGTTACATTAAGTGTGCAGGAAAGTCTTAGTGTAACTAGGCACGAAGTCTTGACCTGTAGGGTTGAGCACAACAATGTCTTAGTGTAACAAGGACTAGCACGAAGACCAAACCGTGTTGGTGCCGGAAGCACCAGATTGAACCTGATTTTGATAATGGCAAAGGGTTCAAAGTTAAGATTGTATTGTAATCTAATATATTTGCTAAGTGTCCAAGAAAGTCCTAGTGTGTCTAGGCATGAAGTCTTGACTTGCAGGGTTGAGCACGAAGTCCTGGTCGAGGACTAGGAACGAAGACCTAGCCGAGGGCTAGGCATCGAAGACCTAACTAAGAGTTAGGCACGAATACCTAGTCGAGGATTGGGCACGAAGACCTGATCCGGAAGATCGGGCAGAAGACTTAGCTGAGCGAGGACAATAGACAGAAGTAGGGATGGGTTGAGGAACAGACGTCGTGAGATCTGGGAGCTTCAGAGGCCAAGCAAAAGTCCAACCTGAGGTGCCGGTTGGCAAAAGGTAACTTCTCAAGAGTGGAGTAGGTGAGGACGCGTTCCCTGGAAGAGGGAACAGTAGGCGTCGGTCTGACTTAGGATTTCATTTGAAATCTAAAGTCAAGAACAGACAGCTCTGGCTGTCAAATATTCATGCATTCTATATATACTATTATTTTTCTGGACTAACCCTGATTGCAGGCTAAGAATAGCGGCTGGTCGCATTGGGGGCGCCTGAGAGGACTCAGGCAGTTGGAGTATTCTCAGCGTTGGTGAAGTTGAGGTGGCAGCCGCTGATTGGATGTGTCACGTCAGCACTTAGGCGCCCCAATGCACTCAGGCGCCCAGAGAGGATAAAATTTAGCTAAGTCAATGGATGACGACGTGGCCGAATCGGCAACATGGAAGTACCCCTATGCGCAATCGGGCACCCGAGTGCCAATATAAACCCCTCAGTCTTAAACATCATTTCAAGGATTCAAAATCACTGCGATCATGTTTCCGTGCTCAAATTCACCGCCCCAAAATAGTTCGAGATCAATGACACGCTGCTTCGATGACGAAACGACTTCTTCTCCTTTAAGCAAGTGTTGTCGGTATAATATTTCATTTTTATTTGTACTTAAACATTTATACTCTGTAACTCATTTTGCATATTATAGAATTGACCAACGAAATGGTCAAAGATCGTGAGCCTTGGAGTAGGAGTCGTCACAGACTCCGAACCAAATAAAAACAAAGCTTGTTAGCGTTGTTGTTATTTGTTCTTTTTATTTTTCCGCTGTGTTTACTCCATACATAAATTCGAGAAATTTCGTATCGATATTCACCCCCTCTATCGATCACATCGATCCCACAAACCGAGGGTTGGTTACCAAAGACTCGGTGAGTGAAGTCGGGTACGAAGACCTGGTTCGGAGGACTGGGCACCAAGACCTGACCTGGAGTTGGGCATCAAAGACCTAATTCGGATGATCGGGCAGGAGTCTTAGTTGAGTGAGGGAAATGGACAGAAGTAGGGATGGGTAAAGGTACAAGCGTCTCAAGATCCGGAATCTTTGGAGGTCGAGCAAAAGTCCAACTGGAGGTGCTGATTGGCAACATGTAACTTCTCCAGAGTGGAGTAGGTGAGGATGCGTTCCCCGGAAGAGGGAACAGTAGGCGTCGATTCGACCTAGGATTTCAGTTGAAATCCAAAGTCAGGATCAAACAACACTGGCTGTCGTACATGCATTCATTTTCCATATTATTTGTGTTTGGACTAACCCTGTGTTACAGCTAAGGAACTTGAAGACCAGCGCATCATAGGGGCCCGAGAGGACTTGGGCGCTCGAGAATACAAGTGCCCAAGAGGTCTCGGGCGACTGAGAGGTCTTGGGCTCCCGAGAACACATGCGCCTGAGAGGTCTCGGGTGCCCCTATGCAGGTGACTCAGCATAGGCGAGACTGAGTTGGCCCGCACTGACTCAGCTTAAGCGAGATTGAGTTGGCCCACGCTGGTTGGAGTCGCCACATCAGCAATACAGGCACCCCAAAGGCTCTCAGGCACCCAAGAAGGATAAGATTTGACTAGGGAGCGGATTGGGACGCGGCTGGATCGCAGCATTGGGGGCGCCCCTATAGGCACTCGAGCGCCCGTATGCCCCTTTATAAGGGGTTTCGACCATAGAATCTGACCATCAACTTTCTACATCATTTGCATTTAAGTGTGTTGTGTTGAAAAAGTCCAGAATCAACGAAACGTTGCTCCGACAATGAATTGCTCCTTTTTATATTTCCATTAAAAAGTTGTCAATATTCGTTCCATTTTCTTGTACTTTACATCACAATTTTTATACTCATTTGCGCTATATAGAATTGCCCAAAGTAAATGTTCAAGGACTGTGAGCGTTGGAGTAGGAGTCATCATAGACTCCGAACCAAGTAAAAACAAACGTGTTAGCGATTGTTTTTGCACTTATGTTTTTCCGATGCGTAAACTCTTACTTAAATTTGAATTTTTCAAAATGTGATATTCACCCCCCTCTATTACTCTATATGATCCCACAATTTGTATCAGAGTGGGGTTTGCTCAGATTCAGTGAAACCACCATTTGAGCCCTTTTTTTGGATTTTGTGCTTTTCGAATAAATTAGAAATGGTACTCTTGCCTATTTCTGATATTTTTTTCGTTCGCAAGTTTTTTGTTCTCGAAGTTGGTGAAACACCACTCGAGATTTCTTTTACTTACATTTCTTCCCACACTGCTAATCCAAGACCAATTCTTGGCACAAGTTTCCTTGTCTGTGTCTTATAGAATTTTCTCTTACTTTCTTAATGACCCAACAAGAAGGTTACAGCACTGCCCGCTCTCCTCTCTTCTCTAGAGAGGACTTCAACTACTGGAAGAGTCGCATGAAAGTCCATCTGAAAACTTTGGTGGACATGTGGATCATCATCCAAGCTGATCTTGAGATTCCAAGAAACACACAAGGTGAGCTTCAAGGATACATTGAATGGGACATAGCTGTTGGATCCCGGATGGCTAGAGAGGGGGGTGAATATAGCCAAACACTCTGACCTTTGGTACTTATCAAATTTCTGCACTCAACCTTATCAGTAGCACAGCGGAAGAAACAAAGGAAACAAAGCAGTGCCGAAAACAAAGACAGAAAACGAAGATAAACAAACATAACTAGCAAGATCGCTAACAAGGAGGGTTTACAAGGTTCGGGGATAACTTGCTCCTACTCCTTGGCGCGCCCTGTTGGGACTGGGTGCATGTTGACAAGGATACGGGTTCGTAAAATTTTAAATTTTTACGTGCAGCGGAAGAATTAGCATAAAATAATTTCTCAAATTATTTTAACCACGTATCTAGCATGCAACCTTATGATGTGTGGACATGATCATAAATTAAAACTTTGCGGAAAAGTAAACTAATTTACTTTGTACTCGCGTAACTCGAAGAAAGGGACGAGATCCAACCGTAGCGTCCCTTGGAAGCTCCGCCTCTATTCGCGTCCACGCCGAGTTCTCTTCGGGATGACTTCGGAAAGTCACGAGTTTTGTGCCGACGAGAACTACTAGATTCTCTAAAGGCACAACTAGAAGATCAAGAGAGAAGAAAGGAAACTAACCACCAAGAAACGGAATCTAAATTCCGGGAAGGAAGGAGACGCGATCCGCTTCTTCTTCTTCTTCGTTGGCTCCTTCTTGGTGATGACAACTCACGGCAATCCCTTGGATTGGGAGGGTGATGCGCCGGCCCTAGGCGGGGTGGACGCCGGCCCTAGGGTGAGCAAAGGGGGGCGCCGGCCCTAGGAGGAAAGGAGAAGGAGAGGGAGAGATTAAGAGAGAGAGGAAGAGAATTAATCTCTTGATCACTTAATTAGGAATTCAAGGCTTGCCTTTGGTTCCTTTATATAGTATCCTCTCCCTTGCCAAGTCTCCCTCTTAACGGAATTTTAATAAGAAATTTATCCTATAAATTTTCTTATGAATTATTCCGTTTAAGCCAAGTTTTATTATAACTAACTTTATAATAAAACAAATACATCTCTCCTTTTATTATGGAATAAATTTTACAAGAAATTTATAAATTTTCTTTATTATGGTAAAATCAATTCATAATTGATTTTATAGAATTAAAATAAACCATTCCATGGATCATTTTAATTTCCATAAAAAAAAGAATAAATTTCTTTATATAAATTTCTTTATACAAATTTATTTATCCATAATTTATAAAACAAATCACGCTAGATTTATTTTACTAATTAAACCAAATAAATTGGTTTCTCCCCAAGTGGTGGCCGGCCAAACCAAAGAGGGTTGACACCCTCTTTGGCCGGCCAAACCGAGCCGAACCCATCGCGAATTAAACTCATTTAATTCGCCCAATAAGCCTTCAAAAGACTTAGCCATTTTTAGCTTCTGTTGCGCCTCTGATTAACTCAGATTCGACTTATTTCTCTTGATCGGAAAATCCAATTTTCAACTCGTTTTAAATCCCTCGGATTACTCGTAGTGCGTGTGACTAAATAGGCTTTCGATTTATGTTGGCCGTCTATAATCAACCAATTATAGAACGATCATGAGTGGCACCTAGTAGTACATCATGACCCCCAATTAATCGAAAGATCAACGGTTGACCTCAGAAGTCATTCTGAAACCCTTCAGCAGCTCTAATGAATCGTGTCTCATTCCCTTCACCATCTTATACCCACTTGGTTCAGGACACGGTCTATGTGTGTCTGTCCCCACTAGGCTGACTACGTCACACCTAGCCCAAGTAATGTCTTTCTCGTCCAATGGATTCTAATTACTCTCATGTTTCCTAGAGATTCATACTCGGAACATGTTATGCTCTGGCCAGAGACTTCGAGTAACAATCCGACGATAGGCCTTGGGTATACATCTCCTCGCAAGGAGTGGTGAATCCTTTGTAGGCTGTTCAAACATCTTCGAGCACTTCGGCTTATACCCAACCATCCTGGGTCCACACCTCCTTAGAGATGCTTGCTTAAGATGTTAAAGTATAAGTCTCCATGACCAAGATGACTTGAACACCGCAAGTCAAAGGAATATCGCACTTAAGCTGCAGTAAGAACTTTATTGACATATCTACATGTAGATTCCCATATAAAGTCTTACAGCCAGTCACTCCAATGAACTAGTTCCCTTAACTAGCATCCATGTTTATCTCCGGACATCCCAATGTCACCAGCCAGTGAGAATCAGCTGATTAGAGAATAACCCATGCTAGTCTCAACAGAATTGATAGTGTCCGTATTTATCAATTCATCGACTAGGGGCAATTTCAATACTTCACAATTGCACATGTAGAGATAATCACTAGTTGTGAATTCATCACAAATTCTCTCATGCTGTGAATTGTATTGCGGACATTCAGTAAGTGAGTTTAAGATCCCAATCAAATACATAAACATGTATACTCAAATAGTGAATTTTCATTTATTAAAATAAATGTTTTCAATCATAAGGCGATTGCCTTAGGACACTTCTCTCATACTACTAACAAACTCCCACTTGGCCTAATGCCAATCGCTACGGTATCCAATACCACAGGCTCTAACATGACCCTCAAACTTGCTCTGAGGCAAGGCCTTAGTTAAAGGATCCGCTAAATTCCTTTCAGTGGGAATTTTCTCAATTTGTATATCATTCCTACTTATAATCTCTCTGATCAGATGATAGCGACGAAGCACGTGTTTGGATCGCTGATGAGACCTTGGTTCCTTTGCTTGTGCAATAGCTCCATTGTTGTCGCAGTAAACCGGCACTGCTTCATCAATGGTTGGAACCACACCAAGTTCGGAGACGAACTTCTTGATCCAGACTGCTTCCTTTGCTGCTTCCGAAGCTGCGATATATTCCGCTTCCGTGGTAGAATCCGCTACGGTGTCTTGTTTGGAACTCTTCCAACTTATTGCGCCTCCATTCAAAGTAAATACGTATCCAGACTGAGATTTGGAGTCATCCTTATCTGTCTGGAAACTGGCATCTGTATACCCACGTATTACCATATCTCCTTCTCCATATATTAGGAACACATCCTTAGTTCTTCTTAAGTACTTAAGGATTGTCTTGACAGCCGCCCAGTGATCCATACCTGGATCAGACTGGTATCTGCTCGTGACGCTCAGAGCATATGATACATTGGGCCTAGTACATAACATAGCATACATGATAGATCCTATCGCGGATGCATAAGGAATCTTATTCATGCAAATCCTCTCGTCTTCTGTGCGCGGACACATAGACTTTGAAAGGTTGATCCCATGCCTGATGGGAAGGTAACCTTTCTTGGATTCCGACATGCTAAACCTTTTTAGCACTCGGTCTATATATGTAGACTGCGAAAGACCAAGCAACCGTTTTGATCTATCTCTATAGATTCTAATCCCAAGGATATAGGTTGCTTCTCCCAGGTCTTTCATGGAGAAAGTTTTGGACAACCAAATTTTAACTGTCTGTAAAACTGATATATCGTTTCCTATAAGCAATATGTCATCGACATATAATACTAGGAATACGACTGCACTCCCACTAACCTTCTTGTACACACAAGGTTTGTCAGGATTTTGTGAGAAATCAAACTCTTTGATTGTCTCATCAAAACGGATGTTCCAGCTCCTGGATGCTTGCTTCAGTCCATATATGGATCGTCGAAGCTTGCATACTTTGGTTTTATCAACCGATGTGAAACCTTCAGGTTGTATCATGTATACATCCTCAAGCAGGTTTCCATTAAGGAAAGTTGTTTTCACATCCATTTGCCATATCTCATAATCATAATGAGCTGCTATGGCTAGGAGCATCCGAATGGATTTAAGCATAGCTATTGGCGAATAGGTTTCGTCATAATCAATTTCTTGTTTCTGACGATATCCTTTTGCCACTAATCTAGCCTTAAAGGTAACAACATTACTTTCCATGTCGGTTTTCTTCTTGAAAACCCACTTGCACCCTATGGGTTTAATCCCTACAGGTGGGTTAACCAAGTCCCATACTTGATTTTCGTACATGGAATCCATTTCCGACTTCATGGCTTCAAGCCATTTGTCCCTTTCTGAACATTTGAGAACATCTTCATAACTGATAGGTTCGTCATCGCTTATGAGTAATACGTCGTTCGATTCACTTATGAGAAATCCGTATCTCTCTGGAATATTGCGTGTCCTATCAGACCTACGAAGAGGTGGTGTTGTTTTAGGTTCAACTGATAGCTCATCATTATGAGTTATTGGTTGTGGGTCTAGACTAGGTGTCTCTGTAATGTCTATTGGAGTTTCTTGAACTTCATCAAGTTCAATGTCACTCCCACTGTTTTCTTGTAAAAGAAATTCTCTTTCCAGAAATACAGCATGCCTTGAAACAAACACCTTTTGTTCCAAGGGATGATAGAATTGGTAACCCTTCGTTTCCTTAGGGTATCCAATAAATAGACATTTATCAGACTTAGCATCCAATTTGTCTGATACAGTCCGCTTCACATAAGCAGGACAACCCCATATCTTAAGGTGAGTTAAGTGAGGTTTCTTACTATTCCATGTCTCATATGGAGTAGTAGAGACTACCTTGGTCGGGACTCTGTTTAGCAAGTAAACAGCTGTCTTAAGTGCATAGCCCCAAAAGGATTTTGGAAGAGTTGCATGATTCATCATCGACCTAACCATGTCCATCAAGGTTCGGTTGCGCCTCTCAGATACACCTTTATGCTGTGGTGTATACGGCGGAGTCCATTGGGACAATATCCCATTGTCCCTAAGATAATCTTGAAACTCTTGACTTAAGTATTCACCACCCCGATCGGATCGAAGTATCTTAATACTTTTGCCAAGCTGTTTCTCTACTTCATTTCTGAACTCTTTGAATTTCTCAAAAGCTTCAGATTTGTGTTTCATCAAGAACACATACCCGAATCGTGAGTGATCATCGATAAAGGTGATGAAGTAGCTATAGCCTCCTTGTGCAAGAGTTGACATTGGTCCACATACATCAGTATGTATTAGACCAAGCAATTCTCCCACTGGATTACCTTTTCCAGAAAAGGGTAATTTGGTCATCTTGCCTTTTAAGCATGATTCGCATGTATCAAATGAACCGGGTTCAAATGATTCCAAAATTCACATCGGTGTAATTTGGTCATGCGTTTCTTACTTACATGGCCAAGACGACAATGCCACGTGTAGGAGTCTATTCGATTATCTATTCGAGCATGTTTGTTGCTAACTTCGATATTGAAAACGTCACCGGATAAATCTAACGTGTAGATACCATTGCACAAAGTTCCATTCCCATAAAGAACACCATTTAAAGTTATGTAACAACAATTGTTACTAAAAGTTAAATGATAACCCTTTTCATTCAAACATGAAATAGATACAATGTTCTTTATTAACGAAGGAACAAAATAACAATTATCCAATTCTAAGACACGTCCAGTAGGGAGCTTTAGCAAATATGTTCCGATGGCAACAGCAGCAATCTTTGCTCCATTTCCAACTCGCAAATTCGCTTCTCCTTTGACGAGTCTTCTTCTATTCCTTAGCCCCTGTATGTCATTACATATATGTGAGCTACACCCAGTATCAAGTACCCAGGTGTTTGAGGAAATAGAGTGACATTCAATAACGAAGATTCCTGAAGAGGATGGGGCATCGGATGCCTTCTTCTTCAAGGACTCAAGATAAACCTTGCAGTTTCTTCGCCAGTGACCCTCCTTGCCACAATGATGACAAGTGCCTTTTGGTGTCTTTTCAGTCTTTTTGGCCTTTTTCTTCTTTCCTTTATTCTGTTCTTTGGCCTTCCTCTTAGAACCTTTCTTCGAGGAACCAACTAACAGTACCGTCTTTTGATCCTGCTTCACAGAAGGCTCTACAGTCTTCAGCAGGTTGAGCAACTCAGGAAACTGGTCTGGAGTTGCATTTTCAGGAGGACGGTTGGGAAGTTGATCTTCAAGGACATAAGCAAGCTTCTCTCCCTTGAGGACTATCCTCAGGTTTCGAAGCCAGTCCATGAAGTTTGGCCCAGTTAGTTTATTGGTGTCCAAAATGGAACGCAAATTCAGAAAAGACGTGATCGAGTGATTATCCTAGAAATACAAATTGAGCTTATGTGAGAAGAATGATAAAGAATGCATCAACATACATTAATTAAATCCTATTTATTTTTCGAATTGAATAACCCTTTTTATCAATTCGGGAGATCGTAGGAACATCTCCAAATAGGTTGATATCCAACCATAGATAAGAACAATCATGGCTGTGGCCATCAAGTTATTCTTAGCTATGAAGGTAGGTAATTATACCGATTACATATCACATATATGTAACTATCACTTTATGCTATCAACTGATTGAATGTTTGCATAAATCATTGGGTTGTTAACTCATTAACAAGTATGCAACATTATACATAGCACCCAACTGCACCTCTCTTTACATCAACCTTGGCTGTGGCACAACAAATCGATGCTCCAAGCTTAAGGCTGACCCATTAATCAAGAAATAGTTTTAATATGGTTGGAGCTCATTCAACCGTTTAGTCAGGCTTGGATGTGTCCAACAACCAAAACTAAGGATTGACCTCTGACTCCAACTATATTATTCATAAACTAATTCCATGGTTTGAACATGTTAAGGTTCAAGCCGGGCATGGATGTGTCCATCAACCCAAACGAGAAACAAAATTCCGGTTCTAACCATATTAATGGAAGGTGTTAGCCTTAATATTTTTGTAAGGGGTTTTGGGTCTCATCCTTTCTTTTCTAAGCACATTCATGACATATAATTATGTCATGACTAACGATTTCCTTAATAAAGTATGTATGTGACTTAATTTATCAAGTCTCATTAATTGAATTAGGAACCGGATTTCCTAATTCTAATTTCATACTTTATTCAAGGAATTGTTTTGGGAAACAATTTCCTAAATTGTCATAATCAATTTCGGAAATAATATGTTTAAGACTTTGATTTCTCTAAATCAAATCTTATTAAATTAAGAGGCAATTCCCTAAATTCAACCACATATTATTTTCATGAAAATCTCTTTTAAGAAAGCTCTATAGGAAACCATTTTCCTAATTAATTTTGGAGACAACAATATGTAAGAGCATCACCTCTTAAATCATATTTTATTCATGGGTTTAATTAATTACAACAAATTGTTTTCTAAGGGTGGCTCCCCGAGGCTCAGATACCCAAAGAAAAGAAATTTGTCGTAAATTCAATTTGGTCCGCTTCTGAAGCGCAACCAAATTAAACATGACAATTTCATTCAAAATTGGGAAATTAAATTACAACAACTAACTTTAAATTGTACGGCTCCCCGAGGCTCAATCCAAAATAAAGAATTTTGTTGATAATTTAAAACCAATTTAAATTTAATTGTCAATTAATTATCCATAAATTTGTCTAGACTTTCTTGAAAGAAAGTGCCCAAAATTGCGAGATTTCATAATAGGTGTTCAGAATAATTGTAAGTTTCTGGTACAAAGAAAACTTACATATTTCCAAAATTGAAAATTTTCCAAAATAGGAAATTTCCAAAATTGGAAAGTTTCCAAAGATGGGAAGTTTTCTCAGTTATCATAAAATTTCAGAAACTAGTATATTTCAAACGTTTGCGAAATTTCATGAGGATTTTCAAACTTTGAAATTCCTAAATCTAAAATTTACAATAATTGAAAATTTCCATAATTGAAAATTTTTCCAAAATTGAGATTATGACAAAGTTTTCCGCAAAACAATTATATGATTATGTCGAACACTAACCGGCTCTGATACCACTGTTGGGACCGGGTGCATGTTGACAAGGATACGGGTTCGTAAAATTTTAAATTTTTACGTGCAGCGGAAGAATTAGCATAAAATAATTTCTCAAATTATTTTAACCACGTATCTAGCATGCAACCTTATGATGTGTGGACATGATCATAAATTAAAACTTTGCGGAAAAGTAAACTAATTTACTTTGTACTCGCGTAACTCGAAGAAAGGGACGAGATCCAACCGTAGCGTCCCTTGGAAGCTCCGCCTCTATTCGCGTCCACGCCGAGTTCTCTTCGGGATGACTTCGCAAAGTCACGAGTTTTGTGCCGACGAGAACTACTAGATTCTCTAAAGGCACAACTAGAAGATCAAGAGAGAAGAAAGGAAACTAACCACCAAGAAACGGAATCTAAATTCCGGGAAGGAAGGAGACGCAATCCGCTTCTTCTTCTTCTTCGTTGGCTCCTTCTTGGTGACGACAACTCACGGCAATCCCTTGGATTGGGAGGGTGATGCGCCGGCCCAAGGGTGAGCAAAGGGGGGCGCCGGCCCTAGGAGGAAAGGATGAGAGGGAGAGATTAAGAGAGAGAGGAAGAGAATTAATCTCTTGATCACTTAATTAGGAATTCAAGGCTTGCCTTTGGTTCCTTTATATAGTATCCTCTCCCTTGCCAAGTCTCCCTCTTAACGGAATTTTAATAAGAAATTTATCATATAAATTTTCTTATGAATTATTCCGTTTAAGCCAAGTTTTATTATAACTAACTTTATAATAAAACAAATACATCTCTCCTTTTATTATAGAATAAATTTTACAAGAAATTTATAAATTTTCTTTATTATGGTAAAATCAATTCATAATTGATTTTATAGAATTAAAATAAACCATTCCATGGATCATTTTAATTTCCATAAAAAAAAGAATAAATTTCTATAAATTTCTTTATATAAATTTCTTTATACAAATTTATTTATCCATAATTTATAAAACAAATCGCGCTAGATTTATTTTACTAATTAAACCAAATAAATTGGTTTCTCCCCAAGTGGTGGCCGGCCAAACCAAAGAGGGTTGACACCCTCTTTGGCCGGCCAAACCGAGCCGAACCCATCGCGAATTAAACTCATTTAATTCGCCCAATAAGCCTTCAAAAGACTTAGCCATTTTTAGCTTCCGTTGCGCCTTTGATTAACTCAGATTCGACTTATTTCTCTTGATCGGAAAATCCAATTTTCAACTCGTTTTAAATCCCTCGGATTACTCGTAGTGCGTGTGACTAAATAGGCTTTCGATTTATGTTGGTCGTCTATAATCAACCAATTATAGAACGATCATGGCACCTAGTAGTACATCATGACCCCCAATTAATCGAAAGATCAACGGTTGACCTTAGAAGTGATTCTGAAACCCTTCAGCAGCTCTAATGAATCGTGTCTCATTCCCTTCACCATCTTATACCCACTTGGTTCAGGACACGGTCTATGTGTGTCAGTCCCCACTAGGCTGACTACGTCACACCTAGCCCAAGTAATGTCTTTCTCGTCCAATGGATTCTAATTACTCTCATGTTTCCTAGAGATTCATACTCGGAACATGTTATGCTCTGGCCAGAGACTTCGAGTAACAATCCGACGATAGGCCTTGGGTATACATCTCCTCGCAAGGAGTGGTGAATCCTTTGTAGGTTGTTCAAACATCTTCGAGCACTTCGGCTTATACCCAACCATCCTGGGTCCACACCTCCTTAGAGATGCTTGCTTAAGATGTTAAAGTATAAGTCTCCGTGACCAAGATGACTTGAACACCGCAAGTCAAAGGAATATCGCACTTAAGCTGCAGTAAGAACTTTATTGACATATCTGCATGTAGATTCCCATATAAAGTCTTACAGCCAGTCACTCCAATGAACTAGTTCCCTTAACTCGCATCCATGTTTATCTCCGGACATCCCAATGTCACCAGCCAGTGAGAATCAGCTGATTAGAGAATAACCCATGCTAGTCTCAACAGAATTGATAGTGTCCGTATTTATCAATTCATCGACTAGGGACAATTTCAATACTTCACAATTGCACATGTAGAGATAATCACTAGTTGTGAATTCATCACAAATTCTCTCATGCTGTGAATTGTATTGCGGACATTCAGTAAGTGAGTTTAAGATCCCAATCAAATACATAAACATGTATACTCAAATAGTGAATTTTCATTTATTAAAATAAATGTTTTCAATCATAAGACGATTGCCTTAGGACACTTCTCTCATATTACTAACACGCCCTTAAGGTGGGCGATCCCTTGATCGTCGGCAGATCAAGCCCCGGTTATCACCGGATAGAAAGCAACCTCCTTCTCAGTGGAGAAACCTCTCCACAGCGTTTCAATCACAGATATATGTTTAAGCACAATGAAACAACAAGAAAGATCTTACTTAGCACTTAGCAAAGACAAGAACACAGCAAGCTCCCTCAGAGCTCCACCCAGCGATGATCTAACGCAAGAGCCCTCTCCTCATGTCTTCTCGCTGTTGGACTCGGAGCTTCTTGTTCTCTCCTTCAAGCGCTCAAGTAATGAATGGTCGCTTCACAGATTGTACTTGCTTGCACAAGATGATGAAACTTTAGAACACGCAAGCAAGATGTGGAGAACACAAAGGCGCAGCAAGAACTCAGTTCAGCGAACTCAAGAACTCTTTCGAACACTATAGAACTCTACTTCAACGAAGCCTTCTTCCGCCCTTTTGTTTCTCCACTTAGCACCAGGTGACAACATCTCCTACAGCCTCCAACTGCTTCCCTGCCAACGCCAGCTACCACTGAGCCCTCCCTGGACTTCCTGAGCCAAGCTCCAGTCGGCAGCTCCAGTCTGCAGCTCCAGCCGTTGCAACCTGAGATGGAAAACGGACAAACCTGCTCCAAGGAAAGCCTCCATTGACTTCTCCTTGAGTGTTTGAATCCTCCCCTGTCACCTGCAGCTTAATCAGAGTATTAGAGCAGCATATCACACAGTAAATCAAGTATCAGATGTAAGCAGCAGAGAATCAGATACGGTCAAGCGCGATCAGAGCGTCTGACAGTGCAATTTGAATTAAGGTGATCAGTCACCGGACCGATCAGAGAGCCTCCTGATTGGTCACCAGACCGATCAAGCTGGGTCCAGACCGATCAGGCTCCATCCTGATCGGTCCCCAACGCTCAATTAGAAATCATGATTTCTTTGGGACTCTCCTGGATCGATCACCAGACCGATCCCAGGTTATGGATCGATCACCCGTCCGATCCACCCCTTTATCGGGCGATTTCTGAGCTCCGCAGTCCAGACCTCCTGATCGATCACCGGACCGATCAGGAAACATCCTGATCGGTCACCAGACCGATCAGGTCGTGACCAGACCGATCAGGCTCCATCCTGATCGATCATAGAGAGGAACCTGCGATGCTAGATCGTTCTCCAGAACGATCTGCACAGTGATCCTGATCGGTCACCAGACCGATCAAGAGCAGTTCAGCAAGGGAACTCAACCTCACTGTTTGCTCCCTGATCGGTCACCAGACCGATCAGGAGCAAAGCAGTGGGTGAAACGCATACTCCCTGATCGGTCACCAGACCGATCAGTCATCGCTGGATCAGTCACCAGACCGATCCACGAAGGAGCACCGTGCCAACTCCCTGATCGGTCACCAGACCGATCCAGGGGCTCCAACCTAGTCCTCCAAGCTAGCGTTTCATCACCTTAGCCCTCCAAGTTAAGGATTTTTGATCTAACCCTCCAAGTTGGGAATTTACACCTAACCCTCCAAGTTAGGACTTTTCACCTAGCCCTCCAAGCTAGGACTTTTCACCCAACTCTTCCGGATTAGGACTTTCCAAACCTAGCCCTCCAAGCTAGGACCTGACTCTCCAAGCCAGGACTTTTTTACCTAACTCTCCAAGATGGGACTTTTCACCTAACCCTCCAAGTTAAGACTTTTCACCTAGCCCTCCAAGCTAGGACTTTTCACCCACCTCTTCCTAATTAGGACTTTTCACACACCTAGCCCTCCAAGCTAGGATTTTCAACACCTAACCCTCCAGGTTAGGATTTTCCATCACCTAGCCCTCCAAGCTAGGATTTTCCATACCATGCCTGATCCCCGACCAGGACTTAATCATAGTCATCATAATCAACCTAAACTAAAATCGATGTCAACACCAAAACAACAATCAGGGTCAGACTGCATCAACAATCTCCCCCTTTTTGTTGTTTGACAATCCGATTTTAAGTTTAGGGATTCTCAATCAATTTCTCAACTTCCAGAATCATAGGGGAATCAAGATCCTCCCCCTACAATATAATCATCCTAAACTTAACCAACCAACACTCTCCCCCTTTGTCGAACACCGAAAAGGGGTCTAGAAGGGTTGTTAAGTTTAAACCACACTCCCCCTCAACCCTAGGGGTATCCCAAAACAACAAAGATTTGATTGATTTTTAGAACACATATGTCATCATGTGAAAAGATAGATCAAGATATAGCATTCACATGCAGCATATGAACACACTACTAGAATTTTTGCATTCAACAACACATAATCGACAACATTTTTTTGATAAAGTGTTGTCTTATGTCAATTTAACAACAGTTTTAGTATTAACCGTTGTTGTTGTTGGTCTGTATACGTAAAAAGACAACTGTAATAACAAAATGTTGTCGTATGTATACTCAACGACAACAGTTATAAAATAACTGTTGTCTATAGGCGGGATTTACAACAACTGATGTGATAAACTGTTGTCTATTATGACAATAGACAACAGTTATATTCAACTGTTGTTGTTGTATTGTTGTGTTGTTCAAGCAATAAACAAAATCAACGGTGGATATCCAACTGCAAAAAAACAACGAACTATTGAATCCTCATTCTCTTATTTTTCGATCCTTAATCATCTTTTTTCTCATCGCACAAACCCCTAATCTTTTCTCTTCCTCGCCCGCCAACCACCCAAACCCCCGACCATTTCCGCTTCTCTCACACAAACCCCTCGCAGCCACGAGTCGACGCCTCTCCCCCTTCTTCATCGCCCGAGTCCAAGGAAGCCCCGAGAGTGGCGCTTCCTTTCACCCTCGCGAGGTGAGCCCCGACTCCTCTCGCTCTCTTCTTCTTCATCGCGCAAGCAAGGAGGCGATGCCTCCTCACTTACCTTTTCTTCTTCCTCGATCGCGTGCCCTAGCTACTGATGCCCAGGCAAGCAGTACCTGCGTCAACACCGCATCTTCATCGCTAGCTACGACAGGCGAATTGCTCCTTCCCGGTTGAGTGCCACTGCCAGCGGCCCTCCTAGTGAGTTGAGATCGCTATTGATTATTTTTGGTACCGTGAGTTGGAGCTAACCTAGTCCTCTTCCTAGGGATTTCTGGAAATTAGGGCTCTTGCATGTGGCTGGGTTTCTTCTGATCGAAACAGAAAGGGGCAGAGGAAAGCTTGGTGTGTGGGTTTTCAGGTAAGGCTTGGTTGTGATATTCATTCTTGGATGTTTCCCTTTGGATTCCCAAACTTGTACGTGAGCTCTATTAGATTCCCAAATTGCATTAGCTAGGTTTAGTTGAGCTTTGATCATTTCTTTTATGTAGGACCCAACTAATTCCTTGATAACTTCATTCATTCACTAACTGTTGATGAGTTTGAAACTAAGAACATTGTCCAGCAGAGCATAATTTTCTGCCAACCCTATTAGTAGTTTACAAGTAGATTTATAGCATCTTATGCTCTTTGGTTTGTTGTGTAAGACTTTGCTATTCAGACAAAAACTAACAATTTGTTTGTAGATATATTTTGTAACTTTATTTATTATTCTGTAAGAAATTATATTTAATGTAATGAAAATGTTTAAGGATCTAAATGTTACTATACTAATATAGGCTTTGGATGTACTTCAATAGTAAGATGCAATCCATATGTCAACCTCAAATAATTTCCCTCAGAATAGATCTGACAATGCATATTATTTTAAATTAAATTTGCTTAAACTACATCTCGGAACTGATATTATGTGAATTTACGCATAGAAATGAATGGTTTGAGGTAGTTACAAATATTGACATTAGATATTGCATGCTATGAATATGTGAATATTGCATGCTATGAATATTGCTTAAGGTTTTTCCTTTTTCTCCCTTATTTACTTATTTTTGCTCAAATATTGACAGTAGATATTGCATGCTTAGTAGTCTCTGCACTGCTTTGAATTGATTTTCAGGACTATAGAGGTTGGGGCAGATAGATTTAAGATTCCTGATATCCTGTTCAACCCATCGCTAGTTCTGGTAATCCACGAAACTAGCAAATGTTTATATTCATTTGCAATGACTTTAATTGTGTTATGCACGAATCACGTCAACTGCTATAGTTTTTTTGATCTTTACTGGAATATTGAGTTTGCTAAGTGTTCTCGTTGATAATCTCCTTAGCCTTAATGATATGATTGATAAAAACTTCTCATAGTAGATTTCAAGAACATTAGCTATGGGCCTACTAATGTGTGATACACATTATTATCAAGTCCTTGTATTAGGACCTGAAGAAACCTAAATGTTACAGCCTTATAGGTACGTCTAGTTCATAAAACCTATAGGAAACAAAAAACAAATAGTTGTCTTCTTTGAAAAGAAAGCATCAGTAGAATAAAGAGAAGATACAATGCTGAAGCAAAGAATGGCTTCAAGCTTTTTAGGCACCCAAAACATTTCAAGTACATCTAGTTTGTGTAAAATACTGTACATTTAATAATGATCATTCTCAAGTGATCATGGTTGATTAAGTTAAGTGCCACAAAAAGTTACTGTAAATAACAGCTCAAATCCTGTTTTTATCATTTGTATTTTGAGACGGGAAAAGTTGATGTAGTTAATGGTATCTTACAAGTTATCTTTGTTAATTATGTATACATTATGCTTTTCTTACACGCCTTAAATTTTAATTCCACGGATTTGCTTCTGATTCCAATTGTGCACACATTTTTATTACTAATTTGAGGACTTCTTAAAGGACTTCTCATTTGATTGGAAATCTATCCTTGAAGCTTGTTTGACTCATTTACTTTAATTCTTTTTTACATATGCACTTAGATCCTTGAAGCCAAGCTAGCAGTTTCCTTATAATTGCAAGTGCTGATACATGCATATCTTTTTTGTTTGTTTATTTGTTAGTTTGTTATTTTTTTTGTTTGTTGATACATATCTTCATGGATCATTTTTTATTGGACATATGCATTTAATAGAATAACTAATTAGAGTGTTTGTTCTCTTTTTTCCAGCTGCAGGGACTTGTTCGTGATCATGTTCGAAGACCATTAATCTGACCTTCCAAGCTATAATTTTTGTGATTTGAACTTCATTGTATGTTTACTTGGGTCAGAATTATATATAATTTGAACTCTTGTAATTTGGGTCAGAAGATACTTTAGTGGTTTCGTCTGTAGAAAGGTTTTTGGACAGAAGATACTTTTGTGGTTTCGTCTGTAGAAAGGTTGTGGTGGATCTTTATTGTAAATATGTTGATGATGTTTGATATATATAGTTTTTGTTTCAAGGTTAAATTATTGCCTTTTAATTGAAAATATAATGGAAATATCTTTGTTGTCAAATTGGTATGAAACTGTTATTGATATACGACAACGGTTATAAAACTGTTGTCGAATATAATAAAAGACAACAGTGAAAAACTATTATCAAAATGTTGTCGAATGTGATATACGACAACAGTGAAAAACTGTTGTCAAAATGTTGTCGAATGTGATATACGACAACAGTGGAAAACTGTTGTCAAACTGTTGTCGTAGACCAAACGACAACAGTGATTCACTGTTGTCGTAGACCACCCCTTTAACAACATGACCTTTAACAACAGTGGTATTTGGCATACGACAACAGTGATTCACTATTGTTGAATGCATTTTTTCTAGTAGTGACATGACATCATAAGCATAATCATGGCAATGTAGCAAACATGCAGATAATACTCATGTAAACAGCATAGCATCAACAATAAATATACTAAAGCAGGATAAACATGTGAGATAAAATCAGAGAAGTCAAATCATAACAAGATGCATGACACATGCATCAAAGTCAAAGTACGGTTGCTCAAAGCCATAACGGACAAGTCATAGGGCATACAGCCCGAAAGTCACACAACCAAATCGTCAGAAATTATCAAACATGAGTATAAAGCAGTCAATCGTCAACTGGATCATCGTCTGAATCATCAATGTATATGATATCCCCTGGTAAAGTGCCACTGGGGGACGCACCATCCGGAAATGTATGATGATACCACTCCTCATACCATCTGTCCTGTAGTGAGCTGACCTCAGAGATGTTGGATGATAGAGCATCTAGACGGCGATCAAAAGACTTAAATTCTGAGTGGACCTCCTGTCGCCAGAGCTCAGAGATATGCAATTCGTGCTGCAACATCCGCTCTAGCTCCGCAACCTGTCAGCGGAGGTTAGGAGCCCACTCATCATAATCTGCAGCATCAGCTGGCGGCTCCGGATCATGGGCGGCTCTCGGTAGCTCCCCTCCACGTCTCCTATCCTTCCACCTTAGCCCTTGTGGCCCAACAACAATGCCAGACTGAGCGAGCATGCGACGATCCAGGCGACAGTCCTGTCGAATCATGGGCACAATACGTCCCTGTGAAACATCGATACCCACTGACTCAAGCCAAGCCGTAATGATATGGCCAAATGCCATGTGAACTGTCTGGCCGTACCTCAGACTATGGACTATAATGGAGAAATAGATGGATGGCACGATATCAAAGTCTAACTGCTGATGCATCCCATAGAGCATCAAGCAGTGGAATGGATGAATCTCATCGAGGTGCTTTGTTGTAGTAGGAAGAAGACAATTTGTGATGATTTTAAATAGAACATAATCACTGGGAGAAAGATGGAGAGCAGGAAATGTGGGAAAGCCACAGTCACGCTCACTGGAACCCCTTGGCCTGGGATGGCCTAGAAAATGCTCATAGATGGAGTCAGGAGTGATCCCATCAAAAGGAACTGGGAAGGGATCCGGATGATAGGGATAGAGTGAGAAGGCATTCTCGGACCGGCGACATCCAAGAAAGGCAGTGAAGGCAGATAGAGTAAAGTCAAGATCTACACCAGCGACACGGGTCCTCCACCCGTACCCTCTCCACTGACCATGTTATTGTAGAATTCAGAGACCAAATCAAAATTGATTGGCCTCTCTAAGAAAAGGATGGGTTGGAGCTCATAGTACTCAATGATTTGTCTCACCGTAGGACAATATTCGTAAATAAAGGTTTAGTCCACCGATTGACACGACATAAGTTTGAAAATGTGCCATTGATAGTTTAGAGCATAGTGAATGTTTTGGAATCTAGTATGTGAAGGTGGTGGAGGACTCGAAGGAGGTGTAGATGATGAAGGAGCTTTCCCCTTAGAGCTCCCCTCCATTGGTTCTTTACCCTTAGATGATTTTCTAAAGATTTGAAGAAATCATGAAGACAGATTTGATCATGGCACGAGTTCGAATCAAGTTAATCATGACACAAGATTAAGAATTGATCGAAAGACAAGAGGTAATTCAAGACCCAATCAGTTAATGTAAGATAACACATTTGATCAACAGAAGGACAATTATGAAATGAGAGATAGATTTGAACATAATCATATGGTGAAACATGGAAAGAAAGGTCACGGCCAACACCAGAAGATCACGACACAACACAAAACATGGTTAGCGTTAAGGCATAATCTATGAACTGATTTGAAGGGAAAACTGAGCCAAAAACTCACTTTGGTGCCATTGGTGAAGTCCTTGAAGGTTGGAAGAATCGGCTTGCGCAAGGAGGGACTCTCGGCACAAGACAGATCGCAAAGCCCCTCAGCAAGAGAGAACGTCGCAGGATGCAGGAAGAAGACAAGGCTCGGAAGAACCCTCTTAGAACCACACGCGCACACTCACGAGAGGAAGACAAAGGCACTGGGGAAGCTCTCGTACGAAGTGAAGGTTGCGCAAGTGGGAGGTTTCGGCGCTAGGGTTCGACAATGAAGATTTCGAGGAATTAATCGGTTGGTGGATCGGTCCACCAACCACAATTTAATGCGTTTGAACGGATCACCGTTCGATCTGATAGCGCCCGGACCGATCAGGCTTTAGCCTGATCGGACTGACCTGGGCCTGATCGGTCGGGTGACCGATCAGGAGCTCTCCTGATCGATCGGCTGATCGATCAGGACACGAACAGTAGGATTCGGAGGGAAACCTGTGAGCCCCCTGATCGGTATGTAGACCGATCACCATAGGGTGCCAGATCGGTCCGGGGACTGATCCAGGCTAGCTCAGTAAGTTTGATCAGGATTTCGTAAAGTCACTGCTGCCCCTCTGATCGGTCTGTGGATCGATCGTTACAGGATGGAGCCAGATCAGTCTGGGGACTGATCAGCCCTACTCCTGATCGGTCCAGTGACTGATCAGGGTTCCTGAAACTTTCAGACACGATCTGAAACTTTCAGTTTCAGATTGTTACATGATTTCCAAAGGGATTTGGTGAAGGATTTCGATCTTGGAAGCCGCCCCTCGTCTATAATTGATCCCCAATCAAGGATCAAAGGTCCTTAGGGTTTGAACAAGTCACTTTGCTCCACCAAAGTGGAGTCAAACTCAAACAACAATCATTCAAACAATTTGTGCCAAATCCAAGGTTCCAATCAAGTTTCCTTGATTGGAATGTCCAAGTATGATCATGGAGCCAAATACACATATGTTATGCATTGGTTTTCCCCATACTTGGTCACCGAAATGATTATTATCTCGTCAACTTAATTTCTCAAGGGATGCATTGACATTTTGAGAAATTGAGTTGATCCTAACATCTCACCCCATTTCTAGCAAACAAAAATGTTTTGGTAAACCTTATAGTTTGTGTGAGATGTCCCCAAAGTTACCCAATTGTTTCCCAACAATTTGAAATAATCATGAAGGGTTTTGTATGCATTTAAGAAAACTATGAAGCGCGACACATTCCCAACTCCCATCTTAGGAAACTAAATTCATTTTCGGGGAGTGGTTTAGTGAAAATGTCAGCTAGGTTTGATTTGGACTCTACATGTGAGAGGACAATATCTCCCCTAGCTACATGATCTCTAATGAAGTGGTGACGTACTTCAATATGTTTGATCCTAGAGTGATGGACTGGATTTTTGGTTAGGTTAATTGTGCTAATGTTATCACATAACACTTGCACCCTCTTGTAACTCAATCCATAGTCCTCTAAAGTATGTATCATCCACAACAATTGCGATATGCTCTCTCCCATGGCGATGTATTCTGCCTCGGTCGTGGAGAGAGCAACACAATGTTGCTTCCGACTTGACCAACTCACTAAGGACGAACCTAAGAATTGTCAACCCCCACTTGTGCTTTTCCGGTCCAACTTACATCCAGCGTAGTCGGAATCCGTATAGCCAATTAAATCAAATGATTCGGTACGGGGGTACCATAGACCGACTCCAATTGTGCCTTTGAGATATCTCAAAATTCGCTTAACAGCAATCAAATGAGATTCCTTGGCACACACTTGATACCTAGCGCACATACCCACAGCAAATTAGATATCTGGTCGACAACTGTGAGGTATAGCAAACTACCTATCATGCTTCGATATTGAGTCAAATCAACGGGTTTACCATTCTCATCATTGTCTAATCTTGTGTTTGTAGCCATGGGAGTGGTTACCTCTTTTGAATCACTCATGTTAAATTTTCGAAGCATTTCTTGTGTATACTTTGATTGGTGCACATGGATACCATCGCGAGTTTGCTTGATTTCAAGTCCAAGGAAGAAAGTCAACTCTCCCACTAGACCCATTTCAAATTCACTCTCCATGTGTCCAATGAACTCATTTAAATAGCCCTTATTGTTTGAGCCACAAATTATGTCATCGACATATACTTGGGCTATAAAATTATTGTCACCATCTCTTCGTAGAAATAGTATAGGGTCTATTTGGCCTCTAACGAAGCCCTTCTCAATTAGAAATGTCGACAATAGCTCATACCAAGCCCGGGGTGCTTGTTTAAGACCATAAAGTGCTTTTTTGAGCTTGAACACGTGGTTTGGAAATTCAGAATTCTCAAACCCTGGTGGTTGTTCGACATAGACTTCTTCTCTTATTAGACCATATAGAAAAGCCGATTTGACATCCATTTGATATAACTTGAAACCACGATGTGCTGCAAATGCTAGCATCAATCGGATGGACTCTAATCGTGCCACAGGAGCATAGGTCTCATCATAATCAAGGCCTTCAACTTGACTGTAGCCCTTGGCTACTAAGCGTGCCTTGTTTCTAATGATTTCTCCCTTATGGTTCAATTTGTTTTTGAAGACCCATTTGGTTCCAATGATGGTGGTCTTCTTAAGTCTAGGGACTAAGTCCCAAACTTGACTCCTTTCGAATTGACCTAGTTCATCTTGCATTGCAATAATCCAATCGGGATCATTTAATGCTTCATCAATTTTTCTAGGTTCAATTTCGGAAATTAGGGCAACTTCATTAGCCTCATTCCGGAAGAATGATCTAGTTCTAACCCCATGATGGATGTCTCCAACAATTTGGTCTTGGGGATGACTAGAGGCTAACCTAGTTTGCCTTGGTGTTGGTGGTGCTTCTAGAATGGGTTCACTAGACACAAGGTCAGCCTCAGGATCCGGCTGATCTATGGATTGTCTAGGCTCACCGTCATCGGATTCATCACCATCAACAACATTTAGACTTTCATTCAAACTTAGTCTCCTAAGTTCGAATTGGGCTTCATCTTCTGGTTGACCATTGACTTTTGGAATTTCTTCAAAGACAACATCAGAAGACTCTTCAACTAATCTAGACTTCTTATTGTAGACTCGGTAGGCTTTGCTAACGAGGGAATACCCAACTAGTATCCCTTCATCAGCCTTTGCCGTGAACTTTCCAAGGTGGTCCTTGGTGTTTAGGATGAACACCTTACAACCAAACACCCTAAGGTGTTTAACCGTAGGTGGTTTCCCAAACCAAAGTTCATGGGGAGTCTTTCTTAAAAACCTATGAATGAGGACCCGGTTTTGCACATAGCAAGCTGTATTTACAGCCTCGGCCCATAAGTAACTCGGAAGTGAGTACTCATTAAGCATGCTTCGTGCAGCCTCTTGTAGAACACGGTTCTTCCTCTCTACAACACAATTTTGTTGTGGTGTTCTAGGAGTAGAGAACTCATGTCTATACCCTCTATCTTGACAAAATTCTAAAAACCTTTGATTTTGAAATTCACCTCCATGATCACTTCTAATTGTCTTAATTGTTAATGATTTCTCATTTTCTACCCTCCTACAAAAAGAAATGAAAACATCTAAGGTTTGGTCCTTATATTTTAAAAAGTAGGTCCATGTATATCTAGTGAAATCATCAATGATCACAAAGCAATATCTACTTCCATTCAATGATATGATAGTACTACAATCAAATAGATCCATGTGGAGTAAATCTAATGCAGTAGAGGTACTTACTGCGCTTTTACCTTTATGTGCAGATTTTGTTTGCTTACCCATTTGACATGCATCACAAAGTTTATCTTTCTCATACTTGATGCTTGGTAAGCCACGGACTAACCCCTTGTTGGCCAACTTCCGGATGTTCTTCATGTTCACATGTGCTAGCCTCCGGTGCCAAAGGGTGGACTCTTCTTCTTTTGACATGAAACACTTGGCAGAAACATTAGTAGCACTTTTAAATGAAACTTGATAAATATTGTCTACTCTTGCTCCTACTAGTACCGTGTCCAAGGTGTCATGTTGTCTAACTAGACATTGACTTGGTTGAAAATCAATTGTGTAACCCGTGTCACACAATTGACTGACACTTAGGAGATTAAATTTCATCCCCTTGACTAGAAGGACATTTGAAATTCTAAGACATTCGGATATTTGAATGCCTCCTATTCCTATAACCTTAAGACTACCATTGTTACCAAATGAAACATTACCTCTACTTTTCTTGTGAAGTGTGGTAAACAATGATCTATCCCCGGTCATGTGTTTGGAGCATCCACTATCAACGAACCAAGTTGATAGATGCTCCCCCTCAATCATAACCTACACAATTCGAAAAATAGAAGTTTTAGGTACCCAAACCTTGGGACCTAAAGTACCAACTAAACAAGACTTAGGCACCCATGCCTTGACCACTTTCATTTGACCCTTGGGTGTCCTAGATTGTCTCATATCAATCCTAGACATCAAGGACACGAATGAGGGTTCTTTGGGTCGGTAACCAATACCGGCCCTATTGTAGACTGCCCTTTGGGCATTTAAGATCATGTCTAGGGTCTTAGAGCTAGTTGAGAACTTCTCAAGAATATTCTTGAGTCTCTCAACTTCACTCTTCAATGATTTGTTCTCTTCTACTAGCAAGTCATCATGCAAATCATTTACATCCTCAACCTTAGAGGATTTCAATTTTTCGACCTCAAGCTTCAATGACTTAATCTCATCCTCTAACAATTCAACATGCAAATCATCAATGTTATCATCCCTAGATAATTTCAATTGATCAATTTCTAATTGCAATGCTTTAACCTTATTTTTTGACTTCTTAAGCATACTAGTTAAACATGCAATTGCTCTATAACACTTTTCAAGTTCGGGAGAAGTTACCTCTTCATCATCCGAAGAGAATGAAGCCGCGTTTGATGAGTTGGAGGATTCATCACTGCTCTCTTGATCTCTCAATGCCATGAGTGTCACATGCCTTGTGCTCTTCTCCTCTTCTCTTCATCGGATGAACTTGAGGATGACTCATCCCAAGTGGCCTTCAAGGCCTTCTTCTTCTTCTTGAATTTTTCTTCTTTCTTTTCGGATTTCTCCTCCTTCTTCTTTAGTTTTGGGCATTCATTCTTGAAATGCCCTTTCCTACCACACTCAAAGAAAGAGGCATTAGTCTTATCAAGTTTAGCTTCACTAGAGTTACCTCTACTCTTGAAGCGTCGACCCCTTCTCATCATCCTTCTCACAAAGTTTGTCATCTCGGAGGATGAGGAGCCGCTGCCATCTTCTTCGGAATCGGACTCGGATTCGGAAGAGGATGAAGATGAAGAGACCTCCTTCTCCTTCTTCTTCTCCTTCTTCTTCTTATTGGATCGATCCCCTGCAACTAAGGCAATCCCCTTCTCCTTGGGGCCTTTGTTAGCCATTTCATGCAATTCCATTTCACAAAACAAATCATCTAACTTAACAATGGATAAATCCTTGGATACTTTGTAGGTATCCACCATGGATGACCACAAAGCATTCCTTGGAAATGCTTTAAGTACATACCTCACAAGGTCACGATTCTCGACCTTTTGCACTTGTGAATGAATTCTTATGAAAAATATGATTTTATTCCCATGTTATGTGAATGATTATGCTATGAAATCCCTACTGTGAGTTTCAACAAATTACAAGAATAGGGGTTAAGAATGGGTTCGAGTACAAAGCATGCCCCTAAACTAGTGTTTAATGAAGCCTAGACTACCTTTATGCTTGTATATGACCTTAATGGTAAAATATGTTTTTGTTTACATGTTATATGAACTTTTATACCATGTTATACATACTGTGAATTTTGGCCAATTACTAGAATAAACGCTAAGAATAAGTTCAAGTACAATTCATGCACCTAAACTAGTGTTTAGTGAAGTCTAGACTATTAGTGTACTTGTAAATGACCTCTTATGTAATGTATGTTTTTATTCCCATGATTATATGACTCTTATGCTATGATATCCTTGCTATGAAGTTTCGGCCAGCATGTATTAAGATGAGAAAAGAATGATTAAACTAACATATTACCTTAATTAAGACAAGCATGTTATAAGTATGATGTATTGATGAAACTAGCATGATGGTTGCTTCACTTACATGTGTTAAAAGAAAGGTCCTTCCATGTCTTGCTATTTATGCTAATGATTATGCCATGAAAGTATGCCTATGTTTATGAATGATTGAATGCCTATAGTACATGCAATATGAAAGAAAGAAAGAATGCATATTCTATATATGAAAGTATGCTTATGATTATGAATGATTGAATGTCTATAGTACATGCAATATGAAAGAAAGAAAGAAAGAAAGGAATGCATGTTCTATATGAAAGAAAGAAAAGAAAAGAATGCATATATGTATTTTACTTTAAAGAATGGCTTGTACCGGGTCTTGAAAAAGATCCACGGTTCTGGACTACCGAAGTTGTCCCTAGGCTGAAAGATAGTAAGCCTAGAATGTAGACCCCTGTAGGTCGGGATTAGCTACCTCGCATCCTACATAGGGGTATGCGCGCAAAAGAAAGAATGGGTACAAAGCCGGGGACCCTAAAGAAGATGATGTATATGATTTTAAAGTATTATTTACTATGTTTTCCAAAGAGCATCCTAATGTTTTGAAATGCACATGTTCTATGTTTATATGTCTTCATGTATCTTATGTGCCTTATGAATTTTATGCTATCCATGAAATGTTATATATTTTAAAATGCATGCGACGTACGGATTTAGTGAGTAGGAAAGAGCTTACTAAGTTTTATACTTATAGTTTGTTTGCTTATGTTGCAGAGCAACATAGAAATTTCTGAGGAATGGGCAGCTGCAGGAAGGGCTAATGTGTCTGGTGGTGACTTGACTGATCGATCCACTTTAGTGTCATCTATAGACCTAATTCTTATTTCTAATAAGACATATGTTGCTACTTTATGCATGATACTTGTTAGTTCTTTTGGAGTTTATTTAAGTATGGATGCTATTAGATGTTATATGATGTTATTACTTCCTTATCCTTGCATATGCTTTTAGTTATGTTTCATTTCCGCTGCAATGTTAGATTCATACGCAATGATATAAGTAAGTAAGAAAAAAAAAGGTTAAAGGTAACGCGCCGCCTAACGGTAAGGGGCGGGCGTTACAAGGACCAACCTTGATGAGTTAGTCTTTGTTCATGCCGCATTGTAGAGTGACAACCGCCTTCGCGTCGGCTTCACTCTTTCGAGTTTGTCCGGCAGTCCATCTCCACGACTCAAGTTCTTTGCCTTCATCATCCTTAGGAGGGGTGAATCCCTCCTTCACCGCGAACCAAGTGTTGATGTCCATCTTTAAGTAATATTCCATCTTCGATCTCCAATATTGGAAATCAGCACCATCGAAGAATGGAGGTCGGGTGGTGGAGAAGCCTTCCCTCAATGCCATGGATATAGCTCTCAGTTGTTAATCCGCAAAAACAGAGCCCCAAGCTCTGATACCACTTGTTGGATCCCGGATGGCTAGAGAGGGGGGGATGAATATAGCCAAACACTCTGACCTTTGGCACTTATCAAATTTCTGCACTCAACCTTATCAGTAGCACAGCGGAAGAAACAAAGGAAACAAAGCAGTGAAGAAAACAAAGACAGAAAACGAAGACAAACAAACACAACTAGCAAGATCGCTAACAAGGAGGGTTTACAAGGTTCGGGGATAACTTGCTCCTACTCCTTGGCGTGCCCTTAAGGTGGGTGATCCCTTGATCGTCGGCAGATCAAGCCCCGGTTATCACCGGATAGAAAGCAACCTCCTTCTCGGTGGAGAAACCTCTCCACAGTGTTTCAATCACAGATATATGTTTAAGCACAATGAAACAACAAGAAAGATCTTACTTAGCACTTAGCAAAGACAAAAACACAGCAAGCTCCCTCAGAGCTCCACCCAACGACGATCTCACGCAAAAGCCCTCTCCTCGTGTCTTCTCGCTGTTGGACTCGGAGCTTCTTGTTCTCTCCTTCAAGCGCTCAAGTAATGAATGGTCGCTTCACAGATTGTAGTTTCTTGTACAAGATGATGGAACTTCAGAACACGCAAGCAAGATGTGGAGAACGCAAAGGCGCAGCAAGAACTCAGTTCAGCGAACTCAAGAACTCTTTCGAACACTATAGAACTCTACTTCAACGAAGCCTTCTTCCGCCCTTTTGTTTCTCCACTCAGCACCAGGTGACAGCATCTCCTGCAGCCTCCAGCTGCTTCCCTGCCAACGCCAGCTACCACTGAGCCCTCCCTGGTCTTCCTGAGCTCCCCTCAGCCAAGCTCTAGTCGGCAGCTCCAGTCTGCAGCTCCAGCCGTTGCAACCTGAGATGGAAAACGGACAAACCTACTCCAAGGAAAGCCTCCATTGACTTCTCCTTGAGTGTTTGAATCCTCCCCTGTCACCTACAGCTTAATCAGAGTGTTAGAGCAGCATATCACACAGTAAATCAAGTATCAGATGTAAGCAGCAGAGAATCGGATACGGTCAGGCCCGATCAGAGCGTCTGACAGTGCAAATTGAATTAAGGTGATCGGTCACCGGACCGATCAGAGAGCCTCCTGATTGGTCACCAGACCGATCAAGCTGGGTCCAGACCGATCAGGCTCCGTCCTGATCGGTCCCTAACGCTCAATTAGAAATCGCGATTTCTTTGGGACTCTCCTGGATCGATCACCAGACCGATCCCAGGTTGTGGATCGATCACCCGTCCGATCCACCGCTTTATCGGGCGATTTCTGAGCTCCGCAGTCCAGACCTCCTGATCGATCACCGGACCGATTAGGAAACATCCTGATCGGTCACTAGACCGATCAGGTCGTGACCAGACCGATCAGACTCCGTCCTGATCGATCATAGAGAGGAACCTGCGATGCTGGATCGTTCTCCAGAACGATCTGCACAGTGATCCTGATCGGTCACCAGACCGATCAGGAGCAGTTCAGTAAGGGAACTCAACCTCACTATTTGCTCCCTGATCGGTCACCAGACCGATCAGGAGCAAAGCAGTGGGTGAAACGCATACTCCCTGATCGGTCACCAGACCGATCAGTCATCACTGGATCGGTCACCAGATCCACGAAGGAGCACCGTGCCAACTCCCTTATCGGTCACCAGACCGATCCAAGGGCTCCAACCTAGCCCTCCAAGCTAGGGTTTCATCCACCTTAGCCCTCCAAGCTAAGGATTTTTCACCTAACCCTCCAAGTTGGGAATTTGCACCTAACCCTCCAAGTTAGGACTTTAAACCTAGCCCTCCAAGCTAGGACTTTTCACCCAACTCTTCCGGATTAGGACTTTCCAAACCTAGCCCTCCAAGCTAGGACCTGACCCTCCAAGCCAGGACTTTTTCACCTAACTCTCCAAGATGAGACTTTTCACCTAACCCTCCAAGTTAGGACTTTTCACCTAGCCCTCCAAGCTAGGACTTTTCACCCACCTCTTCCTAATTAGGACTTTTCACACACCTAGCCCTCCAAGCTAGGATTTTCAACACCTAACCCTCCAGGTTAGGATTTTCCAACACCTAGCCCTCCAAGCTAGGATTTTCCATACCATGCCTGATCCCCGACCAAGACTTAATCATAGTCATCATAATCAACCTAAACTAAAATCGATGTCAACACCAAAACAACAATCAGGGTCAGACTGCATCAACAATAGCTCTAAAGAAGAAGATTGAAGTTAACGCCAAGGCGACCCAAACTCTTCAGTGTGGCCTCACCAATGTGGAACTCAACCACGTCGGCCCCTTCAACAATGCAAAAGAAACATGGAAAAAAATGATCAAACTTTATGAGGGCACCTCCGACATAAAGATTAGCAAGCGTGACTTGCTACTAAACAAGTTATACAATATGAAGATGTAAGAAAGTGAGACTGCTGCACAACTATATGCTCAAATCTAGGAGTTGATGAATCATGCAATCGGTCACAAAGTAGAAAATCATAATCTAGTAAGGTATGCACTAAACTTATTTCCAAGGAACACCTTGTGGGCATCCATGGTGGATGTGTATAAAGTTTCTAAGGATCTGGCTTCAATTAAATTAATGAACTTTTCTCTGAATTTAAATTGCATGAATAAACTAATGCTACATTGGCCGAGAGAGGTAATGCCTTGATTGCAAGTAAACACAAGAAGAAAAAGTCTAAACTTGAACCTGAGTATGACTCTGACTCAAAGTCTAACATTGAAGACATGAATTACTCAGAACTAGTTAATCTAGTTCGAAGGATGTACAAAAAGAGCAAGGTTCAGAGAAAGAAGAAATCACATCAGTCAAAGGATGATCCGACTATACCAAGCATGAGCCAGACGAACAAGATGGAGATCACCTGTTATGGGTGTAATAAGAAGGGTCACTTCAAATCGAAGTGCCCCAACTTAAAAGAATCAAAGAAGCAACGAAGAAAGAAGGTGCTTCAAGCTACGTGGGACGAGTCTTCCTCGGAGGAGTCTGACGAAGAAGAACTGTCCTACTAAAACCTTCTCGCGCTGATAGAACTCGAATGATCTCCTTGTCGAAGAAAGGCCGACTCACTGTAAGCGGTTACTCTAAACTTGGAGTCTATAACCTGATTTCCTATCTATCTTGTAAGTTGGCTAAATCCAATGTCCGGATCAAGTCACTCCAAATGGAGGTAAAAGCCCTTAAGAAGGAGGCTAACTCAAGCTCCCTGACTGAGATTATTCAGGAAGGAACCTGTACTCAAGTCCAACAACTTGAGGAAGAGAATTCCTCCCTGAAACTCAAGTCAAGGAACTTAGAGCAACCCTAGAGAGATTCACTTTGGGTTCCAAGAATCTTGATATGATTCTTGGAAAATAAAAGGTCATTATTAACCAATCTGAACTTGGGTATAGAACCAACTCACGATATAGATCTTACTTCTCAATTATAAACCGAAATAGCACTCGAGTCCAAGCATGGGTCCCCAAACTAAGCTTGACAAAACAAGCAGGACCAAACTACTATTGGATCCCCAAGGATAAAATTCATTACCTGGATAGTCCATATCGAGGCTTTAGTCCGGGGGAGCCAATAGAAAAACCATTAATATTATTAGATAAATTCTATGCATGCTTGTAAAATTTTTTTAAATGCTTGTTTATTTATTTTTTTGTAAATTGTCATACTTAGGACTAGAAATGGTTAGATAAAGACTAAACTTGATTGAATGTTACACAACCTAGTATCAGGGTGGGACAAGCTGATAGTATGTTAGGAAAGCCTGTCTAAGGAGTTAGGTAGGGTAAGAAGTACTCTATTTAGTCTTTTTAGCCTGGTGGAACTAACCGAAGCTACCTCGCCTTATCTTTGACTAGTTAAACCAAGGTTTCTCAAAGAGTAAATTAAAATTTTAATTTTTTTAAAAAGCTTTATCTAGGAAAGGGTCGTTATTCTGATACTCAAGAAGACCCCTGTGCGTCGCCAAGACTTGGAAGCCAATTATTGAAATTTATTTCTAAGTTACTATTTGTTAAACTTGAATCTAACTTAAGGTTCAATCAAAAATTAGATTTCACATAAAATCAAAGATAAAACTTTTATGCATCTCACAAAACATATAAGATTTTTCTGTTTTGTTACTTAGAAATGGGTGAGACATTTAAGACCTAAAAGAATTAGTCCAACCCAACCAACATAACAAACCTAATTAATTTTCACCTTTTATTTATCAAACCTAATTTAAAATTTTAGACTTTTCGAAACAAACTTAACTTATTTTTTATAACTTAATAAAATTCTCAAAATTAACCTATTTTTTTAACTTAATAAATTTTCAAACTTAATAAAATTTTCAAACTTAACTTATTTTTTATTTAACTTAATAAATTTTTTAAGCTTAACTCAACTTTTTCAAAATTAACAAAATATTTTCAAACTTAATTAAAATTTCAAATTTAACTTATTTTTTTATTTTAATAAAAATTTTAAACTTAACTTAATTTTTTAACTTAATAAAATTTTCAAACATAACTTAATTTTCTAAAACAAACTTAATAAAATTTTCAAATTATTGTATTTTCAAAACTTAATTTAATTTTTTTAACATAATAAAATTTTCAAACTTAACTTTTTTTCAAACTTAATAAAATTTTCAAACTTAACTTAATTTTTTCAAATTTAATAAATTCTTTAAACTTAATTTTTTAATCTTAATAAAAATTTCAAACTTGATAAAATTTTCAAACTTAACCCATAAAAACCTAACTTAGTAAATATTTTCTTATGGAAACGTTATGTGCTTGTTTTTTTCCTGGTCAACATCAGTCAATTGGGCGCCCGAAAGGCCACGGGTGCTCCACTGCCTTCGTACCAGGCGCCTCATCGGTCCAATTGAAGGCGCCCCTAGTTTTTCAAAATTAGGGCGCCCATCTGATCATGAGCACCCGAGAAAGCTCTCGGGTGCCCCAAACAATTTTGCACCTGGGCGCCCCTTTGGCTCCCAAGCACCTAACTGGTGGCTATATAAGTCACCGAGCAAAACCTCCCCAAGCCCCATTTAGACGCCTTCCATCCTTCAAAAACTCCTCTTTCTCCTCTCTTTTTCACTCCAAGCCTTTTCTTCTCTGTAAAAGGCAAAACCTACAAAAGCAACTAGAAGTGGCACAAGCAAAAACACAAACAATATCAATTATGATGGCCAACTAGAACAAGCCATTAAAAAACTCCGATATTGCGGATGGCAAAAGACGATTCGTTCACCGTTGGGCACAGGCGACCATATCGCATGCGGCGACTGGAGCACGACCCTTGCTATTGGGCACGACCCTTGCTATTGGGCACGACCATCGTGACGCACCCGTCATGAGGAGCGCAACTGGTGCTGCTGGGCACAGGCACCCTTGTTCGATATGGAGATTCCAACTTTTGATCTATAACTCCGATTTCGCTCCAATTCGCGTCCCCATCGATAAAAATGCACGAGAATAGTATCCAAAAGTAGTAAAATATAGAAATGAAGCACAAAAGAGTAGTAAAATATAGAAATGAAGCACAAAGATAAAATATCATGAATCTATACCTGTAAAAGTAGGTCAAATATAATGTAAAAGCGTACTAAAGATGCTATATACTTCACACCTTTGCATCTAGACTGAAGAAAAGAACTCAACCTGCGCCAGGAATACATCCCATGGCTAACCTAATATAAGGCAAACCGTATCACTATTTATTGTACAATCCTGCTATTTATTCTTTATCCAAGTGGAAACTCTCTTATTTTGAAGTGCAAAACACAAAAAACTTCAACTGCGGAAAGTCATAAAGCTGGATGCCATTCATAAGGTCAGTGAAGTTTTGATATTGCCACACGAAGAAAGAATCTCTTCTGTGACTTCAAATATCATCAATGTTGGAACGACTTTTTACCAAACAGCGCACGTGAGAATTAGGATTTACCAAAAGGCATACTAAGGTTTCCTTTTTACCAAAGGACGCATCAAATGTAGTGATCTTCCTCTTATACCCCTCCCGCCAAGAATTATCTTTCACAGATAGAATTCCGAGACATCCGAACCACTTTTTCTGATTTTTTTTAATTTAAAATAACATATTATGGTTCGGATGGCCCTGGGAGTCAACTTTTTCTCACCCTACATATATATTTCTACCTTGTACAACTCGACTCATCACGAAGGTACATATATATTTCTAGCTTGCCCCAGGTAGTGGACTTGTTCTAGAGGTGACTTCAAAGAGTTGACTTAAAGGAATCGTTGAGGAAGATGGGTGTTGAAGGGGAATTTTCAAGCAACAGTTTATTTGATAGAAGGAAGAAAAAGATTTAGTAATGTACGTATGATTGGCTACTTAAAATTTGTGTATACGGTGAAAAGAAATAGTATAAGGGTTCCTATAGGGTTTATTTCAGCTAGACTCTGTTCTGCTCTGATATGGTATCAGACCTAGTATTATACATGATCAACTCTTTCTACTAATTTTTTGTTTGGAGAAGGACTCTAATGGTGTCATGCATTACATAAATAGGGTTCTCAGAATTTGTTTAAACTTACGATAAATTCATGCTTGAATACGACCTAGGGGGTGATATCTTTCCATATCATGCCCGAGGAGGGCCTAATATCCTTGTTTGTTTTTTAAATTACTGAAACACTTCATTATGATTTTGAAAGTTTGTCAAATTTAATTGTAATTTATTTTTCAGGGATGATAATGTTGTTGACGAAATTCTCTCTGAGATATGGAATACTCTTGATGATAATGCTATCATGGGGAATGGAGCAGAAATAGCCAGTAATAATATTCAATTATCTTCCGAGTATAGTGGTAATAGAATTACAAGGAATTTGACATTTAATCTAAATGAAGAAGCAAGTAATCTAGAATATGAGTGTCTGAATTCTTCTATAAGACTTATTGAATAATTTGAGTTAACCTGGAGTGAGGAGGAAGAACTTGAAATCCAAGATGCAGATGAATTACAACCCAGTACAAGTGTAGTAGAATTCCAAGCTGATGATATGCAAATTGAGCAATATGAATTTCCCCCAAATCAGTACAGTGACTTAGAGGAGGAGTATCCAATAGCTGATAATCCTTATATTTTGAATTCTCGATTGCTAGCTGGGCCAATTGGAGAGGCAGAGGCAAGAGATGAGCATGAATTTTTTGTGGGGCAGATTTTTCCATCTAGACAAGAATTCAAGAATGCACTTGTGAAATATGTCATGGTTAAGCATATGAGATATAACCGAGTTGACACCTGAAAAAATAGAGGTAAAGCAGTGTACTTCAACTAACCATGTACATGGAGAGTAGTTGCCCGAGGGGAAGTAGAGTTCACTGTTACAAAATATGTAAAGGAACACTAATGTGGAACTATTAGGGAAAGTGTTGATTATCATGCATGCTCTTCATCATTTGTTGCGTCTTCTGTTGAAGAGCAATTTTTTCATAATGAACAATACAAACCAAGTATGATTATATCATATATTAAAGCTAGATTTGGAGTGACCATATCATATAGAAAAGCATACATAGCTAGGGAAAAAGCATTGAAAAAGATCGTCAGAGATTATTGTTGGATCGAGAGAATACGATAGAGGGGGGTGAATATCGTAAAACGTTTCGGATTCGAGATTAAGAGAATTAGCAGTGGAAATTTAAAACACAACGCAAAGAACTCAAGCGATTTACTTGGTTCGGAGTCGCGGTCGGCTCCTACTCCAAGGCCCACGGTCGTTGACCGTTTACTGCGGGTAATTCTATATGTGCGCAAAAAGGTTTACAGACAGATATTACAGTTGAAGTACAGTAAACTTAAAAAGTCAGCTCTTTGTTACCGACGCCCGGTGTGGATTGTATTTTGGAGCAGAGGGACGTTGTCGGCGCTTGTATCTCGAGTTGGGAGGTTTCCGGGGCAGAGCGCTTTAGTAGAAGAGCGTATTGGCGTTTGAAGAAGTGATGCTGAAGCCTCAGGGGTCGAGCCCCTTTTATAGCAGGTCTGGGGGCGCCCGGGACATTGGGGGCGCCCACCACGTGTCCTCTGATCCGTAACTCTCTCGGTAAGCTCTAGTCCCTCCAAAATCGGGATCGAGCTTTAACGAGGGCGCCCGGGAAGCAGGGGGCGCCCGGGTTGACTCAGTCTGCTGGCTTCTCGCTGGCTTGAACCTTATCTGCCTTTTTGGCTTGGACCCAGGGCGCCCGGAGCATCCGGGGCGCCCGGGAGCACGGGGGCGCCCGGGAGCATAGGGCGCCCCGCCCAGTGAACTGCCAAAGCACATAATTTTCTTAACTTGTTTTGCCTTGACCTTGGGGCGCTCGGGACACTGGGGGCGCCCTACTCAGCTGTTGCCTCTCTCCTTTGAGGCGTTCTGAGCTGCAGAAACTCATTCCTTCGGTCCTGCATCCAGGTGTTGATGCAGTCTGATCCTGATTGTTGTTTTGGTGTTGACACCGATTTTAGTTTAGGTGGATGATCATGATTATGATTAAGTCCTGATCGGGGATCAGGCATGGTATGGAAAATCCTAGCTTGGAGGGATAGGTGTTGGTAAATCCTAACCTGGAGGGTTAGGTGTGGAAAATCCTAGTTTGGAGGGTTAGGTGTTGAAAAGTCCTAATTTAGAAGGGTTGGGTGAAAAATCCTAGCTTGGAGGGCTAGGTGAAAAGTCCTAACTTCGAGGGTTAGGTGAAAAGTCCCAACTTGGAGAGTTAGGTGAAAAAGTCCTGGCTTGGAGGGTCAGGTCCTAGCTTGGAGGGCTAGGTTTCTAAAAGTCCTAATTCGGAAGAGTTGGGTGAAAAGTTCTAGCTTGGAGGGCTAGGTGAAAAGTCCTAACTTGGAGGGTTAGGTGAAAATTCCCAACTTGGAGGGTTAGGTGAAAAATCCTTAGCTTGGAGGGCTAAGGTGGATGAAACCCTAGCTTGGAGGGCTAGGTTGGAGCCCCTGGATCGGTCTGGTGACCGATCAAGGAGTTGGCACGGTGCTCCTTCGTGGATCGGTCTGGTGACCGATCAGCGATGACTGATCGGTCTGGTGACCGATCAGGGAGTATGCGTTTCACCCATTGCTTGGCTCCTGATCGGTCTGGTGACCGATCAGGGAGCAAACAGTGAGGTTGAGTTCCCTTGCTGAACTGCTCCTGATCGGTCTGGTGACCGATCAGGATCACTGTGTAGATCGTTCTGGAGAACGATCCAGCGTCGCAGGTTCCTCTCAATGATCAATCAGGATGGAGCCTGATCTGTCTGGTCATGACCTGATCGGTCTGGTGACCGATCAGGAGGCTCCCTGATCGGTCCGGTGACCGATCAGGAGGTTTGGACTGCAAAGCTTAGAAATCGTCCAATAAAGGGGTGGATCGGTCGGGTGATCGATCCACAACCTGGGATCGGTCTGGTGATCGATCCAGGAGAGTTCCAAAGAAATCGCGATTTCTAATTGAGCGTTGGGGACCGATCAGGTGGAGCCTGATCGATCTGGACCCAGCCTGATCGGTCTGGTGACCGATCAAGAGGCTCTCTGATCGGTCCGGTAACCGATCACTTTAATTCAAAATGCACTGTCAGACGCTCTGATCGCGTCTGAACGTATCCGATTCTCTGCGCTTAACATCTGATACATGATTTCCTGCTCGATATGCTATGCTAACACTCTGATTAAGCTGCAGGTGACAGGGAAGATTCAAACACTCAAGGAGAGTCAATGGAGGCCTTTCCTTGGAGCAGGTTTGCCCGTTTTCCGTCTCAAGTCGCAACGGCTGGAGCTGCTGACTGGAGCTTGACTGAGGGAAGCTCAGGAAGTCCAGGGAGAGCTCAGTGGTAGTTGGCGTTGGCAGGGAAGCAGCTGGAGGCTACAGGAGATGGTGTCACCTGGTGCTGAGTGGAGAAACAAAAAGGCGCAAGAAAGCTTCGTTGAAGCAGGTGTTTGAAATACAGTTTCTGGCTTGAGTTCTTGCTGCGACTTAGTGTTCTCCACAACTTGCTTCCGTATTCTGAAGTTCCATCACTTTGAGCAAGCTACTGCAATCTTGAAGCAATCATCCCTTGCTTGAGCACTTGGAGGAAAGAACAAGAGGCTTCGAGTCCAACAGCGAGAAGACACGGGGAAAGGGTTCTTGCGTGAGATCATCGCTGGGTGGAGCTCAGGAGGAAGCTTGCTGTGTTCTTGTCTTTGCTAGTGCTAAGTAAGATCTTTCTTGTGTTTCATTGTGCTTAAACCTATATCTGCGATTGAAACGCTGTGGAGAGGTTTCTCCACCGAGAAGGAGGTTGCTTTCTATCCGGTGTTCACCGGGGCTTGATCTGCCGATGATCAAGGGATCGCCCACCTCACGGGCACGCCAAGGAGTAGGGACAAGTTATCCCCGAACCTTGTAAACCCTCCTTGTTAGCGATCTTGCTAGTTGTGTTAGTTTGCTTTCATTTTCTGTTTTTCTGCATACTCTGTATTGGCTACTTCCACTGTGCTACTAACAAATCTAAGTGCAGAACTTTGAAAAGCTTAAAGTCCAAGTGTTTGGCTATATTCACCCCCCCCCCTCTCTAGCCATCCGGGTTCCAACAAGTGGTATCAGAGCTTGGGGCTCTGTTTTCGCTGATTAACAACCAGAGCTATCATCCATGGCGTTGAGAGAAGGATTTTCCACCACCCGACCTCCTTTCTTTGATGGCGCTGATTTTCAATATTGGAGATCAATGATGGAGTATTATTTGAAGATGGACATCAACACTTGGTTCGCGGTGAAGGAGGGATTCACCCCTCCAAAGGATGATGAAGGCAAGGAACTTGAATCATTGGCGGTGGACAGCCGAACAAACTCGGAAGAGTGAAGCCAACGCGAAGGCGGTTGTTA
Organism: Boesenbergia rotunda; assembly: GCA_024364735.1. NCBI lineage: Eukaryota > Viridiplantae > Streptophyta > Magnoliopsida > Zingiberales > Zingiberaceae > Boesenbergia > Boesenbergia rotunda. Next base: position 454,071 of record JAGFNQ010001134.1, read on the forward strand.
CTCTACAATGCGGCATGAACAAAGACCAACTCATCAAAGTTGGTCCTTTCACAAGTGCAAAGGACTTGTGGAACAAGCTCATTGAACTCCACGAGGGCACCCGAGATTCAAGAATTGCCAAGAGGGATTTGTTTCTAAACCAATTACAAAACCTTTCCATGAAGAAAAATGAATCGGTAAGTGAGCTACATAGCCGGTTCAAGGAAGTCCTCAATGGGCTTCATTCGATTGATGAAAAGGTCGAGAATCGCGACCTTGTGAGGTATGTACTAAAAGCATTTCCAAGGAATGCTTTGTGGTCATCCATGGTGGATGCCTCCAAGGACTTATCAATTGTTAAGATAGATGATTTATTTTGTGAAATGGAATTGCATGAAATGGCTAACAAAGGCCCCAAGGAGAAGGGGATTGCCTTAGTTGCAGGGGATAGATCCAATAAGAAGAAGAAGGAGAAGAAGAAGGAGAAGGAAGTCACTTCATCTTCATCCTCTTCCGAATCCGGGTCTGATTCCGAGGAAGATGGCAGCGGCTCTTCATCCTCCGAGATGGCGAACTTTGTGAGAAGGATGATGAGAAGGGGTCGACGCTTCAAGAGTAGAGGTGACTCTAGTGAAGCTAAACTTGATAAGACTAATGCTTCTTGCTTTGAGTGTGGTAGGAAAGGGCATTTCAAGAATGAATGCCCAAAACTAAAGAAGAAGGAGGAGAAATCCAAAAGGAAAGAAGAAAAATCCAAGAAAAAGAAGAAGGCCTTGAAGGCCACTTGGGATGAATCATCCTCAAGCTCATCCGATGAAGAGAAGGAGGAGAAGAGCACAAGACATGTGGCACTCATGGCCCTTGGAGAGGAAAGCAATGATGAATCATCAAATTCCTCAAACGCAGCTTCATCATCTTCGGATGATGAAGAGGTAACCTCTCCCGAACTTGAAAAGTGTTATAGAGCTATTGCATGCTTAACCAATATGCTTAAGAAGTCAAAAAATAAGGTTAAATAATTGCAATTGGAAATTGAACAATTGAAAGCATCTAGGGATGATAATATAGATGACTTCCAAGTTGAATTGTTAGAAGATGAGATTAAGTCATTGAAACTTGAGGTTGAAATCCTCTAAGGTTGAGGATGTAGATGATTTGTATGATGACTTGCTAGTAGAAGAAAATAAATCATTAAAGTGTGAAGTTGAGAAACTCAAGAATATTCTTGAGAAGTTCTCAACTAGCTCTAAACCCCTAAACATGATCTTGAATGCCCAAAGGGCAGTCTACAATAGGGCCGGTATTGGTTACCGTCCTAGAGAACCCTCATTTGAGTCTCTTATGTCTAGGACTGATATGAGACAATCTAGGACACCCAAGGTTTAAAAGAAAGTTGTCAAGGCATGGGTGCCTAAGTCTTGTTTGGTTGGTACTTTAGGTCCCAAGGTTTGGTTACCTAAAACTTCTATTTTTCGAATTGTGTAGGTTATGATTGAGGGGGAGCATCTATCAACTTGGTTCATTGATAGTGGATGCTCCAAACACATGACCGGGGATAGATCATTGTTTACCACACTTCACAAGAAAAGTAGAGGTAATGTTTCATTTGGTAACAATGGTAGTCTTAAGGTCATAGGAATATGAGACATTCAAATATCCGAATGTCTTAGAATTTCAAATGTCCTTCTAGTCAAGGGGATGACATTTAATCTCCTAAGTGTCAGTCAATTGTGTGACACGGGTTACACAATTCATTTTCAACCAAGTCAATGTCTAGTTAGACAACATGACACCTTGGACACGGTACTAGTAGGAACAAGAGTAGACAATATTTATCAAGTTTCATTTAAAAGTGCTACTAATGTTTCTGCTAAGTGTTTCATGTCAAAAGAAGAAGAGTTCCACCCTTTGGCACCGGAGGCTAGCACATGTGAACATGAAGAACATCCGGAAGTTGGCCAACAAGGGATTAGTTCGTGGCTTACCAAGCATCAAGTACGAAAAGGACAAACTTTGTGATGCATGTCAAATGGGTAAGCAAACAAAATCTGCACATAAAGGTAAAAGCGCTGTAAGTACATCTACCGCTTTAGATTTACTTCACATGGATCTATTTGATTGTAGTACTATCATATCATTGAATGGAAGTAGGTATTGCTTTGTGATCATTGATGATTTCACTAGATATACATGGACCTACTTTTTAAAATATAAGGACCAAACCTTAGATGTTTTCATTTCTTTTTGTAGAAGAGTTGAAAATGAAAAATCATCAACTATTAAGACAATTAGAAGTGATCATGGAGGTGAATTTCAAAACCAACGATTTTTAGAATTTTGTCAAGATAGAGGGTATAGACATGAGTTCTCTACTCCTAGAACACCACAACAAAATGGTGTTGTAGAGAGGAAGAACCGTGTTCTTCAAGAGGCTGCACGAAGCATGCTTAATGAGTACTCACTGCCGAGTTACTTATGGGCTGAAGCTGTAAATACATCTTGCTATGTGCAAAACCGGGTCCTCATTCATAGGTTTTTAGCAAAGACTCCCCATGAGCTTTGGTTTGGGAAACTACCTACGGTTAAACATCTTAGGGTGTTTGGTTGTAAGGTGTTCATCCTAAACACCAAGGACCATCTTGGAAAGTTCGCGGCAAAGGCTGATGAAGGGATACTAGTCGGGTATTCCCTCGTTAGCAAATCCTACCGAGTCTACAACAAGAAATCTAGATTAGTTGAAGAATCTTCTGATGTTGTCTTTGAAGAAATTCCAAAAGTCAATGGTCAACCAGAAGATGAAGCCCAATTCGAACTTAGGAGACTAAGTTTGAATGAGAGTCCAAATGTTGTTGATGGTGATGAATCCGATGACAGTGAGCCTAGATAACCCCTTGATCAGCCGGATCCTGAGGCTGAGCCGATGTCTAGTGAACCCATTCAAGAAGCACCACCAACACCAAGGCAAACTAGATTAGTCTCTAGTCATCCCCAAGACCAAATTGTTGGTGACATCCACCATGGGGTTAGAACTAGATCATTCTTCCGGAATGAGGCTAATGAAGTTGCCCTAATTTCCGAAATTGAACCTAGAAAAATTGATGAAGCATTAAATGATCCCGATTGGATCATTGCAATGCAAGATGAACTAGGTCAATTTGAAAGAAGTCAAGTTTGGGACTTAGTCCCTAGACCTAAGAAGACCACCATCATTGGAACTAAATGGGTCTTCAAGAACAAATTGAACCATAAGGGAGAAATCATTAGAAACAAGGCACGCTTAGTAGCCAAGGGCTATAGTCAAGTTGAAGGCCTTGATTATGATGAGACCTATGCTCCCGTGGCACGATTAGAGTCCATCCAATTGATGCTTGCATTTGCAGCACATCGTGGCTTCAAATTATACTAAATGGATGTCAAATCGACTTTTCTAAATGGTTTGATTAGGGAAGAGGTCTATGTCGAACAACCTCCGGGGTTTGAGAGTTCCGAATTTCCAAACCACGTGTTCAAGCTCAAAAAGGCACTTTATGGCCTTAAACAAGCACCCCGAGCTTGGTATGAGCGGTTGTCGACATTCCTAATTGAGAAAGGCTTCGTTAGAGGTCAAATAGACCCTACACTATTTCTACGTAGAGATGGTGACAATATTTTTGTAGCCCAAGTATATGTCGATGACATAATTTGTGGCTCAAAATAATAAGGGCTATTTAAATGAGTTCATTGGACACATGGAGAGTGAATTTGAAATGAGTCTGGTGGGAGAGTTGACTTTCTTCCTTGGACTCGAAATCAGCAAACTCGCGATGGTATCCATGTGCACCAATCAAAGTATACACAAGAAATGCTTCAAAAATTCAACATGAGTGATTCAAAAGAGGTAACCACTCCCATGGCTACAAACACAAGATTAGACAATGATGAGAGTGGTAAACCAGTTGATTTGACCCAATATCGAAGCATGATAGGTAGTTTGCTATACCTCACAGCTAGTCGACCGGATATTCTATTTGTTGTGGGTATGTGCGCTAGGTATCAAGTGTGTGCCAAGGAATCTCATTTGATCACTGTTAAGCGAATTTTGAGATATCTCAAAGGCACAATTGGAGTCGGTCTATGGTACCCCCGTACCGAATCATTTGATTTAATTGGCTATACGGATTCCGACAACGCTGGATGTAAGTTGGACCGGAAAAGCACAAGTGGGGGTTGCCAATTCTTAGGTTCATCCTTAGTAAGTTGGTCAAGTCGAAAGCAATATTGTGTTGCTCTCTCCATGACCGAGGCAGAGTATATTGCTATGGGAGAGAGCGTATCGCAATTGTTGTAGATGATTCACACTCTAGAGGACTATGGATTGAGTTACAAGGGTGTGCAAGTGTTATGTGATAACATTAGCATAATTAATCTAACCAAAAATCCAGTCCATCATTCTAGGACCAAACATATTGAAGTGCGTCACCACTTCATTAGAGATCATGTGGCTAGGGGAGATATTGTACTCTCGCATGTAGAGTCCAAATCAAACCTAGCTGATATTTTCACTAAACCACTCCCCGAAAATGAATTTAGTTTCCTAAGAAGGGAGTTGGGAATGTGTCGTGCTTCATGAATTTCAAAATGCATTCAAAACCCTTCATGATTATTTCGAAATTGTTGGGAAACAATTGGGTAACTTTGGGGACATCTCACACAAACTATAAGGTTTACCAAAACATTTTTGTTTGCTAGAAATGGGGTGAGATGTTAGGATCAACTCAATTTCTCAAAATGTCAATGCATCCCTTGAGAAATTAAGTTGACGAGATAATAATCACTTCGGTGACCAAGTATGGGGAAAACCAATGCATAACATATGTGTATTTGGCTCCATGATCATACTTGGACATTCCAATCAAGGAAACTTGATTGGAAACTTGGATTTGGCACAAATTGTTTGAATGATTGTTGTTTGAGTTTGACTCCACTTGGGTGGAGCAAAGTGACTTGTTCAAACCCTAAGGACCTTTGATCCTTGATTGGGGATCAATTATAGACGAGGGACTGCTTCCAAGATCGATATCCTTCACCATATCCCTTTGGAAATCGTGTAACAATCTGAAACTGAAAGTTTCAGATCGTATCTGAGAGTTTCAGGAACCCTGATCGGTCACTAGACCGATCAGGCGTAGGGCTGATCGGTCCTCGGACTGATCTGGCTCCATCCTGTAACGATCGGTCCACAGACCGATCAGAGGGGCAGCAGTGACTTTACAAAATTCTGACCAGATATTCTGTGCTAGCCTGGATCGGTCCCCGGACCGATCTGGCACCCTATGGTGATCGGTCCATAGACCGATCAGGGCTCACAGGTTTCTCTCCGAACCCTACTGTTCGTGTCCTGATCGATCAGCCGATCGATCAGGAGCGAGCCTGATCGGTCACCCGACCGATCAGACCCAGGTCAGTCCATCAGGCTAGCCTGATCGGTCTGGGCGTTTCAGATCGAACGGTGATCCGTTCAATCGCATTAAAGTCTGGTTGGTGGACCGATCCACCAACCGTTTTTAATCACGATTCTTTTCTACTCCTAAGCCCTAGCCGACCAAAACCCCTCAGCGCCGAAACCCTCTTCCTCCTCACTTGCGCGTGCGATCTCTTCCTTCCTTGCTGTGTGATCTTCTCTGCGAGTGCGGTCATCTCCTTCTGGCGATAGCTCTTGACCTTGCTGTTGGTGGTGTTAGCAACTGCTAGCTTGCGATCCTCCTTTGCGCAAGGTTCAGAAAGGAGCTTACTCTCAACCTTCAAGTACTTCTTCCATGGCACCTAAGTAAGTTCTCCTTGGTTAGTTTTCTTTTCGAATCAGTT
>JAGFNQ010001134.1:475717-676668 GCA_024364735.1 Boesenbergia rotunda
CAAAAGAAAGTTTGTCAAGGCATGGGTGCCTAAGTCTTGTTTGGTTGGTACTTTAGGTCCCAAGGTTTGGGTACCTAAAACTTCTATTTTTCGAATTGTGTAGGTTATGATTGAGGGGGAGCATCTATCAACTTGGTTCGTTGATAGTGGATGCTCCAAACACATGACCGGGGATAGATCATTGTTTACCACACTTCACAAGAAAAGTAGAGGTAATGTTTCATTTGGTAACAATGGTAGTCTTAAGGTCATAGGAATAGGAGACATTCAAATATCCGAATGTCTTAGAATTTCAAATGTCCTTCTAGTCAAGGGGATGAAATTTAATCTCCTAAGTGTCAGTCAATTGTGTGACACGGGTTACACAATTCATTTTCAACCAAGTCAATGTCTAGTTAGACAACATGACACCTTGGACACGGTACTAGTAGGAACAAGAGTAGACAATATTTATCAAGTTTCATTTAAAAGTGCTACTAATGTTTCTGCTAAGTGTTTCATGTCAAAAGAAGAAGAGTCCACCCTTTGGCACCGGAGGCTAGCACATGTGAACATGAAGAACATCCGGAAGTTGGCCAACAAGGGATTAGTTCGTGGCTTACCAAGCATCAAGTACGAAAAGGACAAACTTTGTGATGCATGTCAAATGGGTAAGCAAACAAAATCTGCACATAAAGGTAAAAGCGCTGTAAGTACATCTACCGCTTTAGATTTACTTCACATGGATCTATTTGATTGTAGTACTATCATATCATTGAATGGAAGTAGGTATTGCTTTGTGATCATTGATGATTTCACTAGATATACATGGACCTACTTTTTAAAATATAAGGACCAAACCTTAGATGTTTTCATTTCTTTTTGTAGAAGAGTTGAAAATGAAAAATCATCAACTATTAAGACAATTAGAAGTGATCATGGAGGTGAATTTCAAAACCAACGGTTTTTAGAATTTTGTCAAGATAGAGGGTATAGACATGAGTTCTCTACTCCTAGAACACCACAACAAAATGGTGTTGTAGAGAGGAAGAACCGTGTTCTTCAAGAGGCTGCACGAAGCATGCTTAATGAGTACTCACTACCGAGTTACTTATGGGCTGAAGCTGTAAATACATCTTGCTATGTGCAAAACCGGGTCCTCATTCATAGGTTTTTAGTAAAGACTCCCCATGAGCTTTGGTTTGGGAAACTACCTACGGTTAAACATCTTAGGGTGTTTGGTTGTAAGGTGTTCATCCTAAACACCAAGGACCATCTTGGAAAGTTCACGGCAAAGGCTGATGAAGGGATACTAGTCGGGTATTCCCTCGTTAGCAAAGCCTACCGAGTCTACAACAAGAAATCTAGATTAGTTGAAGAATCTTCTGATGTTGTCTTTGAAGAAATTCCAAAAGTCAATGGTCAACTAGAAGATGAAGCCCAATTCGAACTTAGGAGACTAAGTTTGAATGAGAGTCCAAATGTTGTTGATGGTGATGAATCCGATGACGGTGAGCCTAGACAACCCCTTGATCAGCCGGATCCTGAGGCTGAGCCGATGTCTAGTGAACCCATTCAAGAAGCACCACCAACACCAAGGCAAACTAGATTAGCCTCTAGTCATCCCCAAGACCAAATTGTTGGTGACATCCACCATGGGGTTAGAACTAGATCATTCTTCCGGAATGAGGCTAATGAAGTTGCCCTAATTTCCGAAATTGAACCTAGAAAAATTGATGAAGCATTAAATGATCCCGATTGGATCATTGCAATGCAAGATGAACTAGGTCAATTTGAAAGAAGTCAAGTTTGGGACTTAGTCCCTAGACCTAAGAAGACCACCATCATTGGAACCAAATGGGTCTTCAAGAACAAATTGAACCATAAGGGAGAAATCATTAGAAACAAGGCACGCTTAGTAGCCAAGGGCTATAGTCAAGTTGAAGGCCTTGATTATGATGAGACCTATGCTCCCGTGGCACGATTAGAGTCCATCCGATTGATGCTTGCATTTGCAGCACATCGTGGCTTCAAATTATACCAAATGGATGTCAAATCGGCTTTTCTAAATGGTTTGATTAGGGAAGAGGTCTATGTCGAACAACCTCCGGGGTTTGAGAGTTCCGAATTTCCAAACCACGTGTTCAAGCTCAAAAAGGCACTTTATGGCCTTAAACAAGCACCCCGAGCTTGGTATGAGCGGTTGTCGACATTCCTAATTGAGAAAGGCTTCGTTAGAGGTCAAATAGACCCTACACTATTTCTACGTAGAGATGGTGACAATATTTTTGTAGCCCAAGTATATGTCGATGACATAATTTGTGGCTCAAATAATAAGGGCTATTTAAATGAGTTCATTGGACACATGGAGAGTGAATTTGAAATGAGTCTGGTGGGAGAGTTGACTTTCTTCCTTGGACTCGAAATCAAGCAAACTCGCGATGGTATCCATGTGCACCAATCAAAGTATACACAAGAAATGCTTCGAAAATTCAACATGAGTGATTCAAAAGAGGTAACCACTCCCATGGCTACAAACACAAGATTAGACAATGATGAGAGTGGTAAACCAGTTGATTTGACCCAATATCGAAGCATGATAGGTAGTTTGCTATACCTCACAGCTAGTCGACCGGATATTCTATTTGTTGTGGGTATGTGCGCTAGGTATCAAGTGTGTGCCAAGGAATCTCATTTGATCACTGTTAAGCGAATTTTGAGATATCTCAAAGGCACAATTGGAGTCGGTCTATGGTACCCCCGTACCGAATCATTTGATTTAATTGGCTATACGGATTCCGACTACACTGGATGTAAGTTGGACCAGAAAAGCACAAGTGGGGGTTGCCAATTCTTAGGTTCATCCTTAGTAAGTTGGTCAAGTCGGAAGCAACATTGTGTTGCTCTCTCCACGACCGAGGCAGAGTATATTGCTATGGGAGAGAGCGTATCGCAATTGTTGTGGATGATTCACACTCTAGAGGACTATGGATTGAGTTACAAGGGTGTGCAAGTGTTATGTGATAACATTAGCATAATTAATCTAACCAAAAATCCAGTCCATCATTCTAGGACCAAACATATTGAAGTGTGTCACCACTTCATTAGAGATCATGTGGCTAGGGGAGATATTGTACTCTCGCATGTAGAGTCCAAATCAAACCTAGCTGACATTTTCACTAAACCACTCCCCGAAAATGAATTTAGTTTCCTAAGAAGGGAGTTGGGAATGTGTCGTGCTTCATGAATTTCAAAATGCATTCAAAACCCTTCATGATTATTTCGAAATTGTTGGGAAACAATTGGGTAACTTTGGGGACATCTCACACAAACTATAAGGTTTAACAAAACATTTTTGTTTGCTAGATATGGGGTGAGATGTTAGGATCAACTCAATTTCTCGAAATGTCAATGCATCCCTTGAGAAATTAAGTTGACAAGATAATATTCACTTCGGTGACCAAGTATGGGGAAAACCAATGCATAACATATGTGTATTTGACTCCATGATCATACTTGGACATTCCAATCAAGGAAACTTGATTGAAAACTTGGATTTGGCACAAATTGTTTGAATGATTGTTGTTTGAGTTTGACTCCACTTGGGTGGAGCAAAGTGACTTGTTCAAACCCTAAGGACCTTTGATCCTTGGTTGGGGATCAATTATAGACGAGGGACGGCTTCCAAGATCGATATCCTTCACCATATCCCTTTGGAAATCGTGTAACAATCTGAAACTGAAAGTTTCAGATCGTATCTGGGAGTTTCAAGAACCCTGATCGGTCACCGGACCGATCAGGAGTAGGGTTGATCGGTCCCCGGACCGATCTGACTCCATCCTGTAACGATCGGTCCACAGACCGATCAGAGGGGCAGCAGTGACTTTACGAAATTCTGACCAAACTTACTGTGCTAGCCTGGATCGGTCCCCGGACGGATCAGGCACCCTATGGTGATCGGTCCACAAACCGATCAGAGGGCTCACAGGTTTCTCTACGAACCCTACTGTTCGTGTCCTGATCGATTAGCCAATCGATCAGGAGCGAGCCTGATCGGTCACCCGACCGATCAGACCCAGGTCAGTCCAATCAGGCTGGAGCCTGATCGGTCTGGGCGTTTCCAGATCGAACGGTGATCCGTTCAATCGCATTAAAGTCTGGTTGGTGGACCGATCCACCAACCGTTTTTAATCACGATTCTTTTCTACTCCTAAGCCATAGCCGACCAAAACCCCTCAGCGCCGAAACCCTCTTCCTCCTCACTTGCGCGTGCGATCTCTTCCTTCCTTGCTGTGTGATCTTCTCTGCGAGTGCGGTCATCTCCTTCTGCGCGATAGCTCTTGACCTTGCTGTTGGTGGTGTTAGCAACTGCTAGCTTGCGATCCTCCTTTGCGCAAGGTTCAGAAAGGAGCTTACTCTCAACCTTCAAGTACTTCTTCCATGGCACCTAAGTAAGTTCTCCTTGGTTAGTTTTCTTTTCGAATCAGTTCTTAGATTATGTATTTGAGCCTAACCATGTTCTTGGTGTGTTATGCCGTGATCTTCTTGTGTTGGTCATGACCCTATCTTTCCATGATTTACCTTATGATTACTCTTCTATGATCAAATCTTGGGTCCTTGATTAAACTATGTTCATGTAATCAAATCAATCTCGCTCATTTGATTATTCTATACAATGACCAATTCTTGTATTGTGGTTATGTTTCCCTAATCTTGTGTCCTGACTGACTTGATTATCCTGTGCCATGATCAAATCTATCTTCATGATTTATTCAATTCTTTAGAAAATCATCAAAGGGTAAAGATTCTGCAGAGGGTAGCGCAAAGGGGAAAACCCCTTCCTCATCTGCGCCCTCCAAAAGGCCTCAGCCTTCGTCGAGCTCTCGATTTCCCAATGTTGCCTGTGAGCAGGCATTCCAATCCCGCACCTTTAAGCTTCTGCCCTGCCGATCGATCGATGTCACTTTTCTGACTGAATATTGTCCCTCGATTATGGAAATCGTCGCATTTTATAACCTTGGCTTCCTACTCTCCCTAGAGAGACCTATCAATTACGACCTTGTCTCCGAGTTCTATAACAATCTTCAGCAGGGACCTCAGGGAGGATTCGAGTTCACTACTTGAGTCGCCAAAAGGAACCTGGATTTCTCGTACGAGATCTTGGCAGAGTATCTAGGTGGTCGACGATCACCAAATCTGTATTCGATTTACCCCGAGCTTCCTGATCCACTACTGGCACCTTTTGCGGGTGTTACTCCCGAAGGCATCTATCAGCACTTCTTTGGTCATCCCCGCCCAGCCGGTCTCGATGAGTTGGGCCTTGATTTTCCTACCTTTGCAGTTCTACGTCTGTCTCCCGTTGATTACATCTTATTCAAGACTATCACAAATTGTATCCTCCCAATTACTTCCAAGCCTTTAACTGAGATTCGTCCCTATCATTGCCTTATGCTCTACGGCATGCACCGCCAGATGGACTTTGATATCATGGAAAGTGTCTTTCAGTCCATTCTGTCTTATAGAGAGCCGAGTCGCCGCACAGTCTACATGCCATTTGGTCATGTCATCACCGATTGGCTTATGTCGGTTGGTGTTGATGTCACCAAAGGCAGAATAGTGCCTATGGTTCGACAGGACTGTCGACTCGGTCGGCGTGCATTTGCCAAATCCGCATTATTATTCGAGAGCACGACCGAGCCTTGGTCTGGAAGGATGGGAGAGGACTCAGTGACCTACCTGGGGGAGCACCACATTTTCAGGCACCACCCGAGGCGGCTGCACCTCATGAGGCTCCTGCTGCTGGTGATTACTATGATGAGCCCGAGCCGGATCTGCGCTGGCAGATTTCAGAGCTGGATCAGACCTTCCAGCATGATTTTCAGTTGCGAGAGATTTACCGCGAGGAGGTCCGATCACAGTTCCGATCCATTGATCGCAGATTGACCGGCGTGGAATCCACTGTCTCTGGGTTCCAGACATTGCAGCAGACTTGGTACGCAGAGTGGCGCCGTCATACATTTCCAGGGGATGTCCCTTCAGGCAGTGCTGCACCAGGATCTGCTGATGCTACGATGGATGATCTCATGCAGGATGATGACCCCCCCCCCCCGCTGACAGTTGAGCTTGGATGTCCGTTGCCTCTCCTTGTGATCTATGTACTTGACTGTTTGATTTGTGTGACTTTCGGGCTGTATGCCCTATGACTTGTCAGTTGTGGCCTTGAGCCACACGTATTTTGACTTTGATGCATGTGTCTTGCATCTTGTTATGCCTTGACTTCTCTGACTTTACCTCACATGTTTATCCTACTTTAGTATGTTTATTATTGATGCTATGCTGTTTACATGAGTATTATCTGCATGTTTGCTACATTGCCATGATTATGCTTATGATGCCATGTTCATATGCTGCATGTGAATGCTATATCTTGATCTATCTTTTCACATGATGTCATATGTGTTCCAAAATTACATTCAATCTTTGATTTTTGGGATACCCCTAGGACTGAGGGGGAGTATGGTTAAACTTAACAGCCCGTCTAGACCCTTTTCAGTGTTCGACAAAGGGGGAGAGTGTTGGTTGGTTAAGTTTAGGATGATCATGTTGTAGGGGGAGGATCTTGATTCCCTATGATTCTAAATTTGAAAAACTTGATTGAGAATCCCTAAACTTAAAATCGGGTTGTCAAACAACAAAAAGGGGGAGATTGTTGATGCAGTCTGACCCTGATTGTTGTTTTGGTGTTGACACCGAATTTAGTTTAGGTGGATGATCATGATTATGATTAAGCCATGATCAGGGATCAGGCATGGTATGGAAAATCCTAGCTTGGAGGGTTAGGTGTTGGTAAATCCTAACCTGGAGGGTTAGGTGTGGAAAATCCTAGCTTGGAGGGCTAGGTGTTGAAAAGTCCTAATTCGGAAGGGTTGGGTGAAAAGTCCTAGCTTGGAGGGCTAGGTGAAAAGTCCTAACTTCGAGTGTTAGGTGAAAAGTCCCAACTTGGAGAGTTAGGTGAAAAAGACCTGGCTTAGATGGTCAGGTCCTAGCTTGGAGGGCTAGGTTTGAAAAAGTCCTAATTCGGAAGAGTTGGGTGAAAAGTCCTAGCTTGGAGGGCTAGGTGAAAAGTCCTAACTTGGAGGGTTAGGTGAAAATTCCCAACCTGGAGGGTTAGGTGAAAAATCCATAGCTTGGAGGGCTAAGGTGGATGAAACCCTAGCTTGGAGGGCTAGGTTGGAGCCCCTGGATCGGTCTGGTGACCGATCCAGCGATGACTGATCGGTCTGGTGACCGATCAGGGAGTATGCGTTTCACCCATTGCTTGGCTCCTGATCGGTCTGATGACCAATCAGGGAGCAAACAGTGAGGTTGAGTTCCCTTGCTGAACTGCTCCTGATCGGTCTGGTGACCGATCAGGATCACTGTGCAGATCATTCTAGAGAACGATCCAACGTCGCAGGTTCCTCTCTATGATCGATCAGGACGGAGCCTGATCTGTCTGGTCATGACCTGATCGGTCTGGTGACCGATCGGGAGGCTCCCTGATCGGTCCGGTGACCGATCAGGATGTTTGGACTGCGAAGCTCAGAAATCGCCCAATAAAGGGGTGGATCGGTCGGGTGATCGATCCACAACCTGGGATCGGTCTGGTGATCGATCCAGGAAAGTCCCAAAGAAATCATGATTTCTAATTGAGCATTGGGGACTGATCAGGACGGAGCCTGATCGGTCTGGACCCAGCCTGATCGGTCTGGTGACCGATCAGGAGGCTCTCTGATTGGTCTAGTGACCGATCACTTTAATTCAAAATGCACTGTCAGACGCTCTGATCGCGTCTGAACGTATCCGATTCTCTGCGCTTAACATCTGATACATGATTTCCTGCTCGATATGCTGTGCTAACACTCTGATTAAGCTCCAGGTGACAGGGAAGATTCAAACACTCAAGGATAGTCAATGGAGGCCTTTCCTTGGAGCAGGTTTGTCCATTTTCCATCTCAGGTTGCAACGGCTGGAGCTGCAAACTGGAGCTGCTGACTGGAGCTTGGCTGAGGGAAGCTCAGGAAGTCCAGGGAGAGCTCAGTGGTAGCTGGCGTTGGCAGGGAAGCAGCTAGAGGCTGCAGGAGATGGTGTCACCTGGTGCTGAGTGGAAAACAAAAGGGTGCAAGAAAGCTTCGTTGAAGCAGGTGTTTGAAATACAGTTTCTGGCTTGAGTTCTTGCTGCGACTTAGTGTTCTCCATAACTTGCTTGCGTGTTCTGAAGTTCCATCACTTTGAGCAAGCTACTGCAATCTTAAAGCAACCATCCCTTGCTTGAGCACTTGGAGGAAAGAACAAGAGGCTTCGAGTCCAACAGCAAGAAGACACGGGGAAAGAGTTCTTGCGTGAGATCGTCGCTGGGTGGAGCTCAGGAGGAAGCTTGCTGTGTTCTTGTCTTTGCTAGTGCTAAGTAAGATCTTTCTTGTGTTTCATTGTGCTTAAACGTATATCTTAGATTGAAACGTTGTGGAGAGGTTTCTCCACCGAGAAGGAGGTTGTTTTCTATCCGGTGTTCACCGGGGCTTGATCTGCCGACGATCAAGGGATCGCCCACCTCACGGGCACGCCAAGGAGTAGGGGCAAGTTATCCCCGAACCTTGTAAACCCTCCTTGTTAGCGATCTTGCTAGTTGTGTTAGTTTGCTTTCATTTTCTGTTTTTCTGCATACTCTGTATTGGCTACTTCCGCTGTGCTACTAACAAATCTAAGTGCAGAACTTTGAAAAGCTTAAAGTCCAAGTGTTTGGCTATATTCACCCCCCCCCTCTCTAGCCATCCGGGTTCCAACACCAGGGTTAGTCCAAAACAACACAAAGCAATCAAGTATTAGGTTTATACAGCCTTAGCTATATTGGTTCTGACTTTGGGTCTCCAAAATGGAGTCCTAGGTCGAACCAACGCCTACTGTTCCCTCGACGGGGAGCGCGTCCTCACCTACTCCTCTCAGGAGAGTTTACCTTTTGCCAACCGGCTCCTCCGGTTGGACTTTTGCCCGATGCACCTGACCAGGACTTCGTGCCCACCTTCCGAGCAGGTCTTCGGTGCCCATCTCCTTGCCAGGGCTTCGTGCCCAGTCCTCGACCAGGACTTCGTGCCCACCTTCCGAGCAGGTCTTTGGTGCCCAGCTCCTTGCCAGGGCTTCGTGCCCAGTCCTCGACCAGGACTTCGTGCCCAGTGTACCTAGGACTTCTTTTCCTGTATACTTAGTGAACATGTTAGATCAACATAATATCTTAACTTTTGAACCCTTTTGCCATTATCAAAACACAGGTTCGACTTGGGTGTTGTCTGCACCAACAATCTCCCCCTTTTTGATTTATGGCAACCCGGTTCAAAAAGTTAAGTTAATCAAGAACAGATGATATAACAGTTTAGTTTCCTCCCCTGGAAGGAATCTCCCCCTAGGTTTTCTAAAAGTTCGTGGGGTTTGAAAAATTTCTAAGTTTTAAAGATGGAACTAATTTTTCAAATACTTAGAACATTTCGAAAAATATTTTCCATGATATTTAGAGATGTTTTCAAGTCAATAACTTAGAAAATTTTCAAAAGAAAAGTTTGAATCTCTTTTGAAACTTTTCTATTTAAGATAAGTACTTAGAAAAATTTGAACCTAGCTTGGGTTGAGTATTCAGACAAATTTTGAGCCTAGCTTGGTTTAAGTACTTAGATAAATTTTTTAAAAAACAGCTTAAGTTTAAGTACTTTACAAAACTTTTGAAAACAGCTTAAGTTTAAGTACTTTACAAAACTTTTGAAAATAGCTTAAGTTTAAGTACTTTACAGAACTTTTGAAAAGAACTTAGATTAAGTACTTTTTGAAGAAAGGATAAAGTTTTGAAAATTTTGAATTTGAAAAAAAATGTAAAATTTTAAAGCTTCTCTCCTTTTCCTATCTCTCCCCCTTTGCCATATATCAAAAACAAGGCAATATAGCAGAAAAAATAAACTGCATAAGTATATAACAGAATAATGTGCTGTACTGAACCAATTTAAGATATAAACTGAACCAAAGCAATTTCAATTATCTCTTTAGGGTCTTGTCTAACCCAATTAGCTACTTACTAACTGTTATAAACAATAGTTTTCGCTAGGGTTAGTCAAGTTAAGTGTTTTGTTCAAGTTAGATTTTCTAAACTTGGCACTTAACCTGATTGTTGTTTAATTTGTATTTAGTGCCCCAATTACTGTAGATGCACTGATCTACATCTTGAATTAAGGCAAAGACCTAAGCATCTCAACCCATTCTAGGTTATCAGTCAAAAGTACCCTAAGGTGCTTGTGAAATGCTGGCTTCTAAATCTATAGGTGCATGCAGTTCTAGGGTTAAGGCCGAGGCTAAGTCCATTTGCGAAAAAGCCCTAGTTTTGAAGAGGGTAGTTTTTAAAATAAAACTAAGTCGAAAAAGATTTAAAAAGAAAAAGCTAAAAAAGATTTTTCAAACTAATTAAAAGTTGATTTTGAAATTAAGTAAAGCAGTTTTAAAATTCTTTTAGAAACTGATTTTCAAATCAAGTAAAGCAGTAAGCAAACCAAAAGTAGAGTTAACCTATTCTACTAAGCATAATCCTAACTGCCTTCTTAGTGAGCTGAACTCAGACTCAGGTAGGGGTTTGGTGAATATGTCAGCTAAGTTAGACTTAGAGTCTACATGCTTAAGGACTATTTCACCCCTGGCTACATGATCTCTTACAAAGTGGTGTTTAACTTCTATGTGTTTAGTTCTAGAATATTGGATTGGGTTCTTAGTTAGATTAATTGAGCTTATATTGTCAATGAAGACTTGAGTATGGGTGTAGTTAAGTTGAAAGTCCTTAAGAATGTGCATCATCCATAGTAGTTGTGCTACACACTCTCCTAAAACAACATACTCAGCTTCAGTTGTGGATAGAGCTACACAGTGTTGTTTTCTGCTGCACCAACTTACTAGACTATTTCCTAACAGTTGGTAGCTTCCACTTGTGCTCTTTCTATCTAATTTACAACCAGCGTAGTCAGAATTCGAGTATCCTGACAAGTCAAAGGTTGAAGTCCTAGGATACCAAATCCCTACATTTAGGGTGCCCTTAACATATTTTAATACTCTTTTTAGGGCTACTAAGTGTGTTTCCTTAGCACAGGTTTGGTATCTAGCACACATACCTACAGCAAAAAGGATATCAGGTTTGCTGGCTGTAAGGTATAGTAGACTTCCAATCATACTTCTATAGAGTTTGAGGTCTACTGGTTTACCATCAGGGTCACTATCTATTTTTATGTTGGTGGTCATGGGGGTACTTATGCTTTTAGAGTTATCCATTTTAAATTTCTTTATTAGCTCTTTAGCATATTTGGATTGATGGACATAGTTTCCATCCCTAGTTTGTTTAATTTGTAATCCTAGAAAAAAGTTGAGCTCACCAACTAAGCTCATTTCAAATTCATTTTCCATTATTTTAACGAATTCTTTTAAAAAATTTGAGTTGGTGGACCCAAAGATTATGTCGTCGACGTAGATTTGGGCAATAAAGATTTCTTTTCCTAGAGTTTTAATAAATAGGGTTGAATCGATTTGTCCTTGTTTAAATTCTTTAGAAATTAGGTAAGTTGATAAGCGTTCATACCAAGCCCTAGGTGCTTGTTTTAGTCCATAAAGTGCTGTGAGTTTGTAAACATGGTCAGATCTTTCTGAGTCCTCAAACCCAGGGGGTTGCCTACATAGACCTCTTCCTTAATGAATCCATTTAGAAAAGCTGACTTTACATCCATTTGGTATAATTTAAATCCTTTATGGGATGTAAAGGCTAATAACATCCTAATGGACTCAAGTCTAGCTACCGGAGCATAGGTTTCGTCATAATCTAACCCTTCTACTTGGCTGAATCCTTTTGCTACTAAGCGGGCTTTATTTCTGACTATCTCTCCTTGATCATTTAACTTATTCCTAAAAACCCACTTAGTGTCAATGACGGATTTGCCCTCAGGTTTAGGTACTAGTTCCCAGACTTGGTTTCTCTCAAATTGGGCTAACTCTTCGTGCATAGCTATGATCCAATCAGGATCAGGTAGAGCTTCCTCTATAGTCTTAGGTTCAATTTTTGAAATCATTGCTATCTGACTAAGATTTCTATAGGAAGACCTAGTTCTGACTCCTAGAGTTGGATCACCCACAATTTGACCGGTTGGGTGACTGAGTCTGGGTTTCTTGGTTTTTCTAGAACTTGGTTCAGCCTCAGGTCCGGCTGGTCGGTTTGGTTCACTATTTGATTCAACTATTTGAGTTGGTTCAATTATTGGTTCAATAGTTGGTTCAATTGACTCATTAGTTGGTTCAATAGTTAGTTCGTTTATGGGTTCAATTATAGATTCAACAGCTTGTTCATTATCTTCTTGATCAGTATTTGATGAAGTTAGATCTGAATTATCAGATTTTGACTTAATTTCTTCATCAAATATTAGATTGGTTGTTTCTTCAATTTTTTTAATTTGTTTGTTGCAAAACCCTATAGGCTCTACTTATTGTTGAGTATCCTAAGAAGATGTCTGGGGTTGACTTAGATTGGAATTTACCTAGATAGTCCTTGGTGTTTAGGATATAGACTTTGCACCCAAAGACCCTTAGGTAGTGTAGGTTTGGAAGTCTATGGTAGTATAATTCATAGTGTCACGCCCCGAGACCCAGGAGTCGCTGATCCAATAGAAAATCGGACAGCACCTCCCCTGTCCGGCGGACAATTTACACATACACACACAACAACTATAACAACACCACGCAGTTTATATTTGGCCTCAGGCCTCCAAAATAGATAAACCCAACATAAAACACAAGACAACTAAATAGATCATACCTAATTGCGGACCGGTCTGACTTATGACGAAACAACAAATACAACAACCCCTTAGGGCTCACGACACATACGACATATACATATCGCCTAAAAAATTATAAAAACAACACACTATAAAGTACAAAACGAAACCATGTCGTCGCGATGGGTAGGGACTGGCTGCTGGGCTCTTCTGGCGACTCCAAGTATCTCAACTTGAAATAAAAACATATGGCAACGGTGTGAGTCCATAAACTCAGCGAATACCCAGTAGATATGCATAGTATGTTATAATAACAATAGAAGTCTACGCTGATACAACCTCATATGAACAATAGGAAAGGGTATACTGAAGATACTGAATCAAGATACATACCAGAATCCATCTAACCTGAAAAGAGGATAATAAGTACCAAGGGAATATCAATAGACATATAATCTCAGATAACAAGTCTCCAGAATATGCATGTCAAACAAGTGCAGCAATCAAGTGCAGCAAACAATGCACGATGCAAAATATGCACATGGTGCAATGCCATGGTCACCCCCTAACTCCAGTCAAGCCACCGAGACAGGCAATACTGTGTCGGCCGAGTGGGTAGAGCTGTGACACTGTCCGTACTCTGCCATCACTGCTCCTGAGTGACCGAGAGGACAGGATGCTGGTGGAGTAAACACTCCGCCCCATATATATATGGGGGAGATATCTCTCTCATCTTCTCTGGTCTATGGGTAGAGAAGGGATTCCTGCCTGCTACCACGCTCCGAAACCACTACCCATGAGCGGACGAGCGGAGCAGTACAGAGCAAATGCACACACCCAGCGGTATCCACTAAGCCATGAGTGGCCGTGTGTGCATATCATGAGCCGGAAGACGATCAGGCGCAACCACAAGGGAGTCAGCTGATCGCCGGCATGCAACAGTGCAGGTATGGTGCATGATAGATACACATACCTCCCCCCCAAATCCTCAGTATACTAAGTCTCAGTCTGAAATCCTATAACAGGAAATACAGGTAACCTACAAGGTATACTGGCCGAAATCTACAGATCTCTCAATGTCAAACGCAAGAGATACCTCACGATATCTAAGCATACATATAGATATGACAATACTTGAGACTGTATAGAACTAACCGTATAATAACTCAGGGATAACCAACAAATATCCAGAACAAGCATAATAACTCAGGGATAACTAACAAGTATCCAGGACAGGCATAATAACTCAGGGATAACTAACAAGCATCCAGGACAGACATAATAACTCAGAGATAACTATCAAGTATCCAGGACAGGCATAATAACTCAGGGATAACTAACAAGTATCCAGGACATGCATAATAACTCAGGGATAACTAACAAGTATCCAGGACAGACATAATAACTCAGAGATAACTATCAAATATCCAGGACAGACATAATAACTCAGGGATAACTAACAAGTATCCAGGACAGGCATAACAGGCATAATAAACAGGGATAGCGTATGATCTTACTGCTATCTATAACAGTCTATGCATAACAAGATGACAATATCATAAAGATAAGTCAAAGGGTACCCGCCTCAAAGTAGCAGTCTGTATACGAAGAGAACCTCCCGTCTGATACTCCGCAACTTAAAAGTCCAAATCATTGTTCTGTATCAAAGGACATATTTAATAGCTATTACAAAATAGAATAGCAACTTGCCAGAAAATCCCTAAACCATATTGGGGTTTACCTAATCATTTTCTTTCCATCATGATCAATACAAGAAGTAGAAATCCGATATGGCAAGGGAATCCACACAAGTATCCTCTACCCATGTTAATCCCTACACAAAGGCATCTCACGACATAACAACAACATAACAAGATTTCTCCCAGAAATCCTAAACAAGGTTTAAGTCCCTAAAGTCTAAAGTGGCGCCCAGCATGAACCCCCAAGCTGAAATAATCCCTCCGAAAGTCATATTTAACACCAAACCAAATCAGAATTGCCACACCGAAAACAATCTCTCAAGATGAATTCTCCCATTGGAGCTCACGACAAAACAGGGAATCAAAAGATCAAGGCTAGCAACACTATGCTCAATCAAAATATTGCTCCCTCAATCCATAGCCTAATAAACTCCAAACCATTGGTACACGGCAGAACACCACCACATCAAGAGACTAAGCTATAACTTAATCTCAAACAAAATTAAAAACTAATTCATTATAGTGAATGCTACCACCAATCTGGAAACTGATAAAATAATAATAATAAGCTAACATCAAATTCATCCATGCTAATTGCTAACCAAACAACTCTTACCTAAGATGGTAGCAACGCCAACCTCTCGTGCAGATCTAAATCCAAGTTTCTTCAAATCAATTGCCGCAAGGAGACAACCCAATAGGGCACGGATTCGAGCTCTGCCCTTGGTGCTCAATGACACACTCTCTTGCTAGAAAGCAAGGGCTGCTAAGTTGGATCGATTGGCCCTCATCGATCAGTGATGGTTTCCTACAGCAACAATGGAAGGGAGGATTGGGAAATCATAGACAACACAACTCAGATTCATCTCGCACTTACCCGTGGCCGACGCGAGCACAACCAAGGGAAGAAGAAGAGACGGAACAATCCAATCTAGGAAGAAAACATAGATCATAAGCAATCGACCGATTCGTGTGGCACCAAGATCAGATGATCTGTGTGGCTCTGTGATTGAGAGCTAGGGCACGCCAAATGAGCGGCTCCACTTGCCGAGCTTGACACCGACGGAGTGGGGCGGCACGTGGGCGATCGGCGACGTCGGCTAGGGCACTCGAGGGAGGGAAGAAGGAAGGCGTCGGCGCCGACCGTGGCTAGGGCACGCGGAAAGGGAGAAGAAATGGAGGAAGAAGGGCCGGCGGAGGCTTAGGGCACGAGACATCAGCCGAAGCTTTTATTATAAAGGGGTGGGGCTTTTTGCAAGAAGGCCCCTAACTTTTCTAATATCCCAATCTCACCCTTAGGGCTTTTTAACCCTCCAATTTCTTATAATGCCCATCCATAAATCTCTAGGGTTAGATTATTTACCCTTTCAAAAATTCAAGAGTTTACCCGTAAACCCTTGATAAGTTTTAAATTTTTACAATAAAGCCCCTTGGGCTCCTCCCATAGGCCGGAAACCCTAGACTCTATCCGAAAAAAATCCCGAAAATTTTCTGATCCGAATTTTCGAATTGCCGTATTTTACACATAGGGTGTTTTATTGTGTCGTTTGTTGATTAGTACCCTATTTTGGATGTAGCAAGCCATACTAATTGCTTCTGCCCAATATTGGTTAGCTAGGTTAAATTCATTAAGCATAGCCCTAGCGGCTTCCTGTAGGGTTCTATTTTTCCTTTCGACTATCCCATTTTGCTGGGGGGTTCTAGGACACGAAAATTCGTGTATGTACCCATTTTACAAAATTCCTCGAATCATTGATTTTCAAACTCTCCCCCGTGGTCACTCCTAAGTCTTTTGATTTTAGTATCGTTTTGATTTTCAATTAACTTACAAAAGTCATTGAATAGGTTTAGGGTTTCATCTTTGGTTTAGGGTTTCATCTTTAGAAACCTAACTCAGGTAAACCTAGAGTAATCATCAACTATTACTAAGCAGTACCGGTTTCCGTTTAGTGACTTGGCTCCATGTGAATCAAATAGGTCAAGGTGCAGGAGCTCAAGTGTGGTTTGAGTTAGATCAGATTGAATTAGTATGTGATTAGACCTGGTTTGTTTACCTTGATTACATGATTCACATATTAAGTTTTCATGATTTTTAATTTTAGGGATACCTTTAATTAGGCCAAGTTGGGTGATTTTCGAAATTATTCTCAAATTTGTGTGACCTAATCTCCTATGCCAGAGGTTTGATTGTTCTAACTGAGTTAACATGCATTTGGGTACTAGAGGTAGGTTTATAGTGTAAACATTATTTTTCCTAGTGCCCTTAAGCATGATTTCTGAGTCTTGCAGGTTTCTAATTAGGCAGTTAGAATTGGTAAAGGTAACTACATAACCAGTATCACACAATTGACTTATGCTAAGCAAGTTAAATTTAAAATTTTCAACCAAAAGAACTTTCTTAATAACAAAGTCATATTTAAGTTCAATATTACCTGACCCAATCACCTTGAGTGTAGCATTGTTGCCAAATGCTACTAAGCCTAGGTTTTTGAACTTGAGTTTGGTGAATTTCAATTTATCTCCAGTCATGTGTCTGGAGCACCCGCTATCCAACATCCATTGGTCCAAATCTTTATGTTCCTACACATAAAGAGTTTTGTTGATTTGGATCCAATTAGAATCAGGAATAGCCTAAATTGATTTTCACAGCTTAGTCTATCTCACCCAAATCTAGGGTTATCAATCACGTTTGCCTTATGGGTTTTTGTGAGACAAGTTTTAGTAGATAGAATTATTTTGAAAAATTATGATTTATTTTGAAAAAAGTTAAATTAATTTTGAAAATAATTGATTTTGATTTAAAAAAAATGTTTGAATCTACAATTAATCGAAAATTTGTGATAGATTCGAATTTGACAAAAAAATAATTTGAATTTGAATTTCAAAAATTGGCTTCCAGGTCTTGGCGAGGCACTAGGCCTTCTTTGGCCGTAGCCTTATTGGATCATCAACTCTTTCCTTGACAAAGCCTTTTAATGAAATTTTATTTTCAAAATTACTTTTTGACAAAATCTGGTCTAACTAGTTTGGGTCTTGGATCGGTAGCTTCGGCTAGTTTCACCAGTCTAAAGAGACCAAGTAGAGTATACTTGACCATATTAGAATTGGCTTCCCTAACGTACTATCATCTCACCGCCACCCAATATTATGTTGTTCAAATTTCAGTTAAGTTGGTTCAGTCCTTAAACTAACCATTCCTAAGTCTAAGCATGGTAAATTGCAGAAATTAAATAGACAAGTAAGCATGCAATTTAAAACAAGAATAGAGATTTATCTAACTATGAATATTGTTTTTAATTTGGCTCCCCCTGGACTAAAGCCACGGTAATGGTTCGGCAAGATGTGAATCTTGTCCTTGGGGATCCAATACTGATTTGATCCAGTTTATTTGTTCAGGCACAGTTTGGGTACCCATGCCTGAACTTTAGGTCTGGACTGGTTCAGTACAGCATAGTAGGATCTTTGTCTAGATTTGGTTCTATAGCCCAACCCGGATCGATTTAGAACTGACTTCTGTTTTCCAAGAATCATGTCAAGACCCTTGGAACCAGAAGTGAATCGTTCTAAGGCAACTCTAAGATCCTTAACTTGAGTTTTCAAGAAAGAGTTCTCTGGTTCAAGTTTTTCAACTTAAGCAGAGGTTCCTTCTTGAACCTTCTCAGTTAAGGGTTCAGAGTCTGCTCTCTCTTTCAGGAGTTTTACTTCCTGTCTGAGAGACTCGACTCGGATTTTGGCTTTTGCCAAATCTCGAGAAAGATAAGAAATTAATTCGCATAATTGAATTCTAGAAAAACCACTTACAGTTATTTCGCCATTTTCTGAAAAAGTGAGCTTGTCGTCATCCGGCTCCGATTCTGACTTGGTCTCGATTTCTTCTGAGGCGGTTAGTGCGAGCAGATTAGATTGTGGCACCTCTTCTTCTTCAGAGGAGGAGGACTCGTCCCACGTTGCCTGAAGTCTTCTTGCTTTCTTGGCTTCTTTTAGGTTAGGGCATTCGGATTTGAAATGTCCCTTTTTGTTGCACTCGAAGCAAGTCACACTTGATTTGTTCTTAGTTGATTCAGCTTGATCTTCCTTCTTTCGGCTGGCTTTTCTTCTATTGGATTGATTCTTCAATTCCTTGTAGTAGTTTCGGGCTAGTCGGACCAGCTTAGGTCGATCTCCTTCGTCGTCTTCTGAGTCTGAGTCTGAATCAGACTCGGGTGCAGGTTGAGGTTTCTTCTTGGATATCTTTCCAGCTTTACCTGCAATAAAGGCAATGCCTTTCTCGGCCAGGGTGCAGTTAGTCTGCTCATGTAACTCAAGTTCTGAAAACAGTTCATCTAATTTAATTTTTGAAAGGTCCCTTGAAACCTTGTATGCATCTACCATAGATGCCCACAAGGTGTTTCTCGGGAAAGCATTAAGAGTGTACCTTATTAGGTCACGGTTTTCTACCTTGTGACCGATGGTGTGTAGTCCGTTCATTAACTCCTGAATTCTGGCGTGGAGTTGAGCTGTTGTTTCGTTGTCGTTCATCTTGATCGTGTACAGCTTGTTCAGGTAGAGATCTCTCTTGCTGATTCGAGTATCTGAAGTTCCTTCGTGCAGCTCAATCATCTTACCCCACAGCTCCTTTGCACTGTTGAATGGTCCTACCCGATTCAACTCTTCCTTGGTCAGGCCGCATTGAAGTGTCTGGGTTGCTTTGGCATCAGCTTCAATTTTTTCATTTCAGAGCGGTATCCCACTCAGCGTAAGACTGTAGCACTCCTTCAGAATTCTTTGGAATCTCCAGGCCAGACTGGATGATTATCCACATGTCCACCTGAGTTTTCAGGTAGACCTCCATCCGACTTTTCCAGTAGGAGAAGTCCTCCCCACTAAAAAGTGGTGGTCTGGCTGTGCTGAATCCTTCTTGCATGGCCATTTTATCTGAAAAATAAGAGTAAAAGAAAAAATATCCCAAGACTTGGTCTTGGATTAGTAGTGCGGGAAGAAAAAAAAATATTTATCGAGGAGTGTTGCACCAACCTCGATTAACAAGAAAAATTTCGAACGAGAAAAAAAAATTTAAAAAGATTTCGTAAAAATCTGAAAAATTCTCAAACTGGTGGTTGCACCAATTTTGAGCTTCCCCGCTCTGATACCACTTGTTGGATCGAGAGAATACGATAGAGGGGGGTGAATATCGTAAAACGTTTCGGATTCGAGATTAAGAGAATTAGCAGCAGAAATTTAAAACACAACGCAAAGAACTCAAGCGATTTACTTGATTCGAAGTCGCGGTCGGCTCCTACTCTAAGGCCCACGGTCGTTGACCGTTTACTGCGGGCAATTCTATATGTGCGCAAAAAGGTTTACAGACAGATATTACAGTTGAAGTACAGTAAACTTAAAAAGTCAACTCTTGTTACCGACTCCCGGTGTAGATTGTAT
Organism: Boesenbergia rotunda; assembly: GCA_024364735.1. Lineage (NCBI taxonomy): Eukaryota > Viridiplantae > Streptophyta > Magnoliopsida > Zingiberales > Zingiberaceae > Boesenbergia > Boesenbergia rotunda. The sequence continues at coordinate 495,636 of JAGFNQ010001134.1, forward strand.
TTTGGAGCAGAGGGACGTTGTCGGCGCTTGTATCTCGAGTTGGGAGGTTTCCGGGGCAGAGCGCTTTAGTAGAAGAGCGTATTGGCGTTTGAAGAAGTGATGCTGAAGCCTCAGGGGTCGAGCCCCTTTTATAGCAGGTCTGGGGGCGCCCGGGACGTTGGGGGCGCCCTCCACGTGTCCTCTGATCCGTAACTCTCTCGGTCAGCTCTAATCCCTCCAAAATCGGGATCGAGCTTTGACGGGGGCGCCCGGGAAGCAGGGGGCGCCCGGGTTGACTCAGTCTGCTGGTTTCTCGCTGGCTTGAACCTTATCTGCCTCGTTGGCTTGGACCCAGGGCGCCCGGGAGCACCGGGGCGCCCGGGAGCATGGGGGCGCCCCGCCCAGTGAACTGCAGAAGCACATGTTTGCTTAACTTGTTTTGCCTTGACCTTGGGGGCACCCGGGACACTGGGGGCGCCCTACTCAGCTGTTGCCTCTCTCCTTTGAGGCGTTCTGACCTGCAGAAACTCATTCCTTCGGTCCTGCATCCAGGGTTAGTCCAAAACAACATAAAGCAATCAAGTATTAGGTTTATACAGCCTTAGCTGTCTTGGTTCTGACTTTGGGTCTCCAAAATGGAGCCCTAGGTTGAACCGACGCCTACTGTTCCCTCGACGGGGAACGCGTCCTCACCTACTCCTCTCAGGAGAGTTTACCTTTTGCCAACTGGCTCCTCCGGTTGGACTTTTGCCCGATGCACCTGACTAGGTCTTCGTGCCACCTTCCGAGCAGGTCTTCGTGCCCACCTTCCGAGCAGGTCTTCGTGCCCACCTTCCAAGCAGGTCTTCGGTGCCCAGCTCCTTGCCAGGGCTTCGTGCCCAGTCCTCAACCAGGACTTCGTGCCCACCTTCCGAACAGGTCTTCGGTGCCCAGCTCCTTGCCAGGGCTTCGTGCCCAGTCCTCGACCAGGACTTCGTGCCCAGTATACCTAGGACTTCTTTTCCTGTATACTTAGTGAACATGTTAGATCAACATAATATCTTAACTTTTGAACCCTTTTGTCATTATCAAAACACAGGTTCGACTTGGGTGATGTCTACACCAACAATTATGATAAGGCATATAGAGATCTTCCACAACATCTATGTGAGTTAAGAGCTAGAGATCCTGAAGCTTATGTGGCACTATGCAAGAATGGTAACAATGAGTTCCAGCGGTGTTTTTGGGGTTTTGGTGCTTGCCGAAGGGTGTTTAGGTCTTATTTGCGTAAACTTATAGGAATTAATGTCACACATCTAAGAGGAAAGTATCCGGGTGTATTGTTGATTGCTACGGCGATTGATGGTAATGACAATGCTCTCCCAGTTGCCTTTGGAATAACTGAAGTTGAATGTGGGTCTGCATGAGAGTGATTTTTGGAGCATATAAAGAGGTTCTTTGCTATCGATGAACAATCAATGACCATAATAACAAATAGACATTGTGGCATTATATCAGCAGTTAGAAAAATGTACACAAATGCGCATCATGCTTTTTGTTGCCACCACATGTCTTGTAATATGGTAACCGATACTGGAAGTAGAGCAGCTTTAGGTTTGTTTTGGGCAGCAGCACGAGCAAACACAACACTCCAATATGATCTCATAATGCAATCAATGCTTGAAAAACATCCAGATGCCCATAAGTGGCTTCAGAACATTGACCCTAAAAGGTGGGCTAATGCATACTTTACTGAGAGAAAGTACAAAATGCTAACCACGAATTGTGTGGAGCATTTAAATGCTTTGTGTTAGATCGATGTCGGCTTGCTAGAGGGGGTGAATAGCAATTTTCGGTTTTCTTCTCTACCTACGTTGTTAGTGCGCAAGCGAAAATACAATAAAACGAAACTAACAACTAAACAATGCTAACACCACCTGATTTATGTGGTTCAGAGATGATGCTCCTACTCCACGGCAGTCCGTAAGGTGGACGATCCCTCGATCCTTCGGCGGATCACTGATAGATACCATTTTGTTGATTATTTTACTTATGAAAATTCATATTTGACCTATGTTTTTATTGTTTAATTGTGAAACTGCCCTAGGTTTTAGAACTTACCTTTATTTTGGACTTAATTACAAATTTGCATAAAATTGGATTATTTGGCCACTAAATTTTTGATCTATTTTTGTAGGCATGAGAAGTTCATGGACCTAGGGCATACTGGGTCAAACTTGAGTCGAAAGTGGAACCGGATCGAATTATCAAGCCTCGGATTAATCCGGGTCGTCCGATTCAAAAGCGGCTAGATCTGAGTCATCCGGGACCATCTGAAGCAATCCGAGATAGGATTAGGGTTGATCAAGCACTATGATCAAGATCTGAAGGTTTCATCCCAATCAGAGATCATCCAACCGTTGGATCAAGCTCGGAGGGCTCTAGATCGTCCATTCACAGATTAGGTTGATCTGGACCATCCGTTGCACATCAGGAGGATCCGAGCTACCATAAGACAGATCCCGACCCCTGATCAACATCCTCAAAGTTTGGCTCAAATCAGAGCAAGATCAGCCGTTGGATTTCATCCGATCAATCTGGAACGTCCATGGCTAGCTATTTAATCAGAAACGCGCAGCTTCTTCCCTTCGTCGCGTCTTCGCCGCAACAGTAGCATCTTCTTCGTTTTCTTCATTTTGCTTCAATTTTTTCATCCAATCGAAGGCGTGATCACTCAATCCTTCATCAAAGCAACGGCGCCAAAAATTTGACGATCCCGATTTAGCTAATTAAAGTTGTCACGAAATGTGTGGATTCGTAAAAATTTAAATATGAATGAAAGCTGGAAACCCTTTTTGCAATCAAAATATGAAAATGTAGTAAAGGGGCCACAGGTCGTACTTTTTCTCGGGACTAGTTGAAGGTTTGTTTGATTCGCGCTTGTATTTAGGTGTCGTTTATGTTTTTGGGTTTTAAATAAGTAATTGGATTTTAGGTTATAAATTTGGAATGGAAATGGCAATGAAAATAGAGGACTTAGCTAATAAACCACACAAAATGATGGTAATAAACAACTTAACCAATGGAAAACTCAACTCAACCAAGGGAACTACTTTGCTATTAAAAAGGGCACACTATTGATATTAAATGCAATCTTATTGCTGAACAATTGATGAAACACAGTGATGGCGGATTTTTGAAGCAAACAAGCTTAATACAATGACAAGCATGCGAAATTCAGAATTTTAAACAAGCAACAACTCAACTTAACTACAAGTTTAGGAAGCTAACCAATGCAAAGAAAATTCAGGGATTTTAAGGATGATATCAATAGATTTCAAAAGCTATCCTACACCAAAAGACAAGTGAAAACTAATGTGAAAACAATGCCCGAAACAGCTTGGCACGCAAGCTGAAATCTCCGTGCCAAGAAAAACTGAATTTTTGTTCCTAAAACATACTTCTAGCAGTTCAGAAATGAAGCTGACCGAATGAAATTTGAAAAGCAAACTAGCAATTAAGAACTTGGCAGGAATGAATGAAAAAAACCAAACACAAACAGCTCACTTTAGACACAAACCGAACCAAAGAAAAGAATGCAGAAATGAAAGAAAATGCAGTAATGAAAACAGAATTTCAGAAATGTGGTGCTAGCTAAGCTGGAAACAAGGACTGAATTGCAGGGGACTAAAACCAAGTTCTATGTTAACTAAGCAAGCATATATATCTAACTCTACTGCAGAAATTAACACAACTAAAATACAGAGACAATTTGGCTAACAAACAGCCCTGATACAAGCTCAGAAATCAGCAGAAATTGCAGTAATAAAAGTGGCACGCGATTTGCATTTGGCACGCAGGAAAATGACAAAGAAATAAGCTGAAATAACATTCAATTTATCACTAACAAACTTCCTAAACTATTTGACTTGAAGAATTGAAGCTAACTTACAGCTAAACAACTTAAGAACGTAAATTGCAGTAACTGAAAAAGAAATTCAGAACAGAATTCGTGTAGATATTAAACTACAGCTAAAACACAATGAAACTTAATTATCTAAGCTACTCCTCAACCATTCTCCAACTCAAGAGCTCCTTGGTCGTCAATCAAGGGAGAACCTCGGACCCGCAAGCTCAACAAATCAGTGAAGAACTTGTAACGCCCCAAAATTTCCATTTTTAGTTCTTAAAGTCCTTAGAATTATTTAGAAATGGTTTAGAAATATTCTAGATATTTTTAGGAATTTTTAGAGTATTTTTATGGAATTTTCCGAGTCCGTTTGGTATTTTTGGAAAAAGAAAAAGAAAAAGAAAATGGAAAAATAATAAAAACCGGTTAAGTGCAGCGGGCGGTTCGAACCCGCGACCACACCGAAACAGCACAAGCGCCCAACCGGCTGGGCTAGGGGTATCAAGCACAGAAACGGATGGAGAGAAGGGTATTTAAGCGATAGTTAGGTTGATCCGACCCTTAAGTATAAATAGCCAATTAAAGAGAGAAGTTTTATTTCTCTCCTCTCCAAACCCTCACGTCGACTCCCTCTTCTCTCTTGGGCGACGCCGACCAACATCAAGGCCAAGGAGGGCCGGCCGAGACCCTTCTCCAAGAGATAATCCTATATTCGGGATCCCCGCGACGAGAGGAACGCGTAGACGTGAAGAATTCTCTGAGATCTCAAGTTTCTTCCGAGCTCTAGACATTAATCTTGGTTGTAAGTCCAAGATATCAATGTAAGTACTGCTCACCTGCAGTAAGAGGCGGTTTTTCCGCGAGAATTTCCTTTAAAAGTTTTTAAAAAGAGCTATTTCCTTTTTGTTTAAGTTTTTGCATGTTATCTTAGTTCATTAATTGTTGTATGCTTATGTATAAGTTTATTCATGTACCCTATATGAGTTTAGGGTCTAAGAGAGCTATGAGAAAAGAAAAGAGAAGATAAAGATAAGAAAAGAAAAGGCCAAGGCCTTAAGAAATCCCCAAAAGTCAAGACTTAGGGATTTTTAGCACGCAAGGTGCTCCAGAAAATGCCAAGGCATTTACAGATAAGAAAGAAAAGTAAGAAAAGCTATTTTATTTTATAAGGCCAGTACCCGGCGTCCAAGGGCGTCGTTAAAGAAATCCAGGTGTCCAATTCCAAGGTCTTGGCCCTGGTAGACCAAGGTCTGCTCTATTAGGATTGGTGGCTCGCTACCCCAACCTTTTAGGGAACGCGCATATCAGATGGTACTTACGTCTTCAGTGGATCCAAGTGATTATTATATTCAAGTATATGCTTTAGCAAAGTTTTCTAAAGTTTCAGAAAGTTTTCCAAAGTTAAAGAATAGCTAAAGTTTCTAGTTGAGCCAAGAAAAGTAAATTGAGATTATTTCATTGCTTGAGTATGCATGTTTTGAGTTATACATGTTTGTAGTTTTCTTTCAAGCATATTAGTATCTCTTATGATGTTCAGTTTGATCTAGAAGCAAGTTTGCATATTTCGAGTTTTTGTGAGCTAGATAGTACTTACTAAGCTTTATGCTTATAGATGCATTTCCTCTTATTGCAGATAAAGGTAAAGGCAAGAAATTCTGAAGGAAGACGACGAGGCGGTGCTGAGTAGAGTGTGTGTGGTGGCTGATTATGGAGAGATCTTTGGCGCAAGATAATTTAGTTATTAATTCACAATGTTATAGTTCATTTGAATTTCATGTTCTTGCTTTATGGAGTTTAGCGAATATTTAAGTTATGGATAGTTTTATATGCTCAATTCCTTAGAGTAAAGATTCCATGTCATTTCTTTTAGTCTATATATTTTTATGATTGCATTGGATGAGTAGAAATATGAGTAGTTAGAAATATTGATACTTTGTTAGAGAAAAAGGTGTTTGTGCCAAGATAGTATCAATTTTCCTTTTGAATCGAGTTTTATTGCTTAAAAATGTTTAGAAAAGTTGCAATCACATTTCATAATGCTTTAGCAAGGTCGTAGAACATGTATTTGGTGTTATAAATTCATAGAAGTCAAGATTGGTACAAACTCCATTGTTAAAGTTTATATAAACTTGTTTAGTTTATTTTCTTCCATAAAGGTCCTAAATTCAAGTTTATGGATTCGTTTGATTGGCTAAATTGTTTAGGAAACTGATATAGAGTATAGAAATGATGTCGTAGTTTGATATGGCTCGAAATTGAAGGAATGGTGGACTTGGGAAGCAAGGGCCGAAATCTGTAAAACAGATTACAGCCGTACCAGTCGACTGCCACGTCATTAGTCGACTGGTACAGGCAGTTTAAGAAGGGTAAGGCTGTTTTCAACAGGTTTTAGCTATGGGATTTGAGAAGAAAGTATGGCATGGTATTATTATACATGATTGCTTAAGTTAGAATATAATTGTTAGCAGAATTTAAAAGAAAAAAACAAGATTTCCGCAATTTTCTTTAGTCATGTGTAAAAGTTGAGAAGTAGAGAAAAGTAACGATCCGTCTAAAGACAGTAAGAAGGCGGGTCGCTACAGAACTGTCTCTGCAACCGATTCAAAGCAAATCCTGTTCAAGCCGAAATCTGCTTCCGAATTCTTCAAACTCGCTGTGGTGGCTTGCGATTGGGATTAGGGAATGACCGAAACCTTCCAGGGAACCCCTCTGGATAGCTCGGATGCAGTGGCGATGGAGCACAGCTGAGCTCGCTGAAATCGGATAGCAAAACTGCTGAAACCTCACGCAGCCTTGCTATTGAGCAAAAATCCACTCTGAAACCTCACTGAGAACTCTCTTCACTGACCTAGCCCTTGCTTTGATGAAGGATTGAGTGATCACGCCTTCGATTGGATGAAAATTTGAAGAAACAAAGAAGAAAACGGATGAAGCTACTGTTGCGGCGAAGACGCGATGAAGGGAAGAAGCTGCGCGTTTCTGATTAAATAGCTAGCCATGGACGTTCCAGATTGATCGGATGAAATCCAACGGCTGATCTTGCTCTGATTTGAGCCAAACTTTGAGGATGTTGATCAGGGGTCGGGATCTGCCTTGTGGTAGCTCGGATCCTCCAGATGTGCAACGAATGGTCCAGATCAACCTAATCTGTGAATGGACGATCTAGAGCCCTCCGAGCTTGATCCAACGGTTGGATGATCTCTGATTGGGATGAAACCTTCAGATCTTGATCATAGTGCTTGATCAACCCTAACCCTAGCTCGGATTGCTTCAGATGGTCCCGGATGACTCAGATCTAGCCGCTTTTGAATCGGACGGCCCGGATTAATCCGAGGCTTGATAATTCGATCCGGTTCCACTTCCGACTCAAGTTTGACCCAGTATGCCCTAGGTCCATGAACCTCTCATGCCTACAAAAATAGATCAAAAATTTAGTGGCCAAATAATCCAATTTTATGCAAATTTGCAATTAAGTCCAAAATAAAGGTAAGTTCTAAAACCTTGGGCAATTTCACAATTAAACAATAAAAACATAGGTCAAACATGGATTTTCGTAAGTAAAATAATCAACAAAATGGTATCTATCAACTCCCCCACACTTAACCTTGAGCGTCTCGCGAAACCACTAAGTATGTGTCCCTTAGGTTTACTTAAGCATAATTAGAAGCAAATGAAAAGAAATTACCTAAGGTTGTCAATTCTCAAAAATCTAAACTCTATGGATTAGTATCTTGTCCTTAAATCAACAACTTAGCCTTTTCATCCATCATGAGTCATTGAGATGAATTCAATTCACTAGCCTTTCAAGGAAAATTTTTGTGGCTCTCTCCTTAAGTTCTAAGTTGATGGTGGAAGTGGAGCTCACTCAAACACACATGCTTCTAGCACTACCATAGGCTCGCTTATTATCTAATCACCACCATTATTCATGATTAGGATCAACATCTACAAAAAACAAATCAAAGACATAGAAATGATAAGAAATGGAATAAAAATCAAGGAAATGGAAAAACTGATAAAGTGGAAGACTTGAGTGCTCAAGTATGTTTCCAATGTGCCTTGCCCCTCTTGTCAGTCCTCTAGTGATATCAAAAATGTGGTGGAGTTAATCTTGAACAATGACTTTGAATTGGATGAATAAAACCCTATTGATCTCAATGTGCCAACTTCCACCTTGCGTGCCAAATTTCTTTCTCCATCTTCTTTCCTGATTTTTTCCTCTTTTCCTTTCTCTCTAGCAAGGTCAGAAATGAACTGAAATAAACTTAAATCCGAATGAGAAAAACATTCCATGATTTTATAATGCCAAGTTTTCAATTGTGTGCCATCTTTGTTTTTGCTCTTTTCTCTTTTTTTTTCAAACTGTTTTTCTTCTCTTTTTGTTTCCTGCTCTTAATCTTCTAATGGAGCCTTTCAGTTCTTGCAAAACTCTAATTTCTTCATATCAGTTGGCATAGAAGTAGTTGAGCACTTAAAGAATTCCACTCAACAATTCTGCTCAACAAGTTGAAATTTTTGCCAACTTCCTTCCATTTCCTGCTCTGCTTCTGTTTCGAATTTTTCCCTGCATTTGCCTGCTCCAGATTCTAGCTCCACGGCTTCAATCTCAGACCTTGCAAACTCCTGCATTTTCTAATTAGCAGTTAGCATCAAATAGAGATGGAAGGTCTTGATCCAGCTATTTCAGATTTCAGCCTCACTGATTTTTCTCTTTTTTTTCTGTTCTTGATCTGAAAAATCCAAACAACCACATTTCTTTCTCCTTTGATCAGCAGTGGATGTGCCTCACAATTTCAGATACATTCCTATACCTACTGCCTTGATTTATACCCTCAAAAACTCAAATTAGTTTGCAAGTTGGTACAAACTGCCTCTATAGCATTTCTATTGGTTTTCCTCCTCTCATAACTGAATTTTCAGCTTAAGTATCAACTTGCTGCTCTCCAAAACCTCTTGGGCTTCGAGTGGGTTTGTTCTGAGTCCTTTTCAGCATTCTTTGCAGTAGCCTCATTAATTCCAACTCAATTCCTCTGCACATCAATTTCTGCACTGCATACAATTCCTACAATAGCACTTCACTGATTTTTCCAGCTTCTTATATCCTTTCGGTAGCTCAGAATTTCCTCCTGTTTCATGTTCAGCATCCAAGGTGGCAGATTTTCAAGTCGCTGATTTCTCCAACAATTAACATCAAGAGCACTTGCTTCAAATAGTAGTGGAGAAGTCAAGGGTTCCATTCGAAATTCAAATCAGCACATTGAATTCAGCCCCTTTTCTTCACTGCATTTTCTCAGCTTTGAATATTCTAGCATCCATTGGTTTTTCTTAGATCCGAAATTGAATGTGCACCTTCAACTTCAGATACATTTTACACTTAATATCTTGATCCATAGCTTCTCAAAATTCAGATTCCTCTTCAAGTTGATACAATCTTAGTCCCATTAGTATTCACAGCTTCTTAAAACTTTTCCTAGCTGCATTTCAGCTTACATGTTCATCTTACTGCTCTCCAGAACCTCTAATAGCTGTCAAGTGGTCTTTTTGCAATCCAATTCAGTTTCAGATGATTGAAATCAGCTGGCTTCCAGCCTCACCACTGCAAAATTTCCACTGCTTCAATTCAGATTTTTCAAACCTCCATTCAGACTCAAACAGATTGTTGTATGAACTTAACTTTCACTATTCTAACTTCCCAATTCTTGATCCACACTTCCCTTCTTGCGTGCCAACTTGTCTTGGGTTTGTTTTTTGAATTTTTTTCTATTTTTCTCTCAAATTCAGCTCCACGGCAGCAAGGAAGAACCATTCTGCAGCTTTTCTGAAATTGTTTTCTGCACTTGTTCAGAATTTCAACCTTGCACCTCAACTCAGCTTCTGATCTTAAAAATAAGTTCAGCTGCCTTTCCATTGCTAATTTGCACACAAAAACTCCTTTCTTCCCTCATGTTTGGCATAGAATTTCAGCATTTAGTGAGCTGGCTGAAACATGCTCCAAATGTTTTTCTTCTCTCTTTGGCAAAGAATTTCAGCTGAATTCACCTTGGCACAACATGGCTTGGATCACCAATTGATGGTCAAGAATCTTCAATTGTTTTCAATCTTTGACCACTTCTTCCACTTGATCTTGATACAACCTTGAAATTGCAAAAAAAATTTCCTTTTTGGATCCAAATGCTTCCTTGATAGAAAAATTGGGCAAAATAGCATCAAGAAAACATCCCAAGCTTGGGGATGTTCTAAAACCTAGGGCAATTTCACAATTAAACAATAAAAACATAGGTCAAACATGGATTTTCGTAAGTAAAATAATCAACAAAATGGTATCTATCAATCACTCCCCGGATGTCCTCCGGCTAGCTCGCGTAGCTCCTTATGGGTGGAGAAACCTTGCCACAACCTTGAACACACTTCTGAGCTTTACAAACTATTAACAAGCCTTAACCAAGCTTGTTTCGTCAAGGGTCCTCAGCCCAAACTGAGTTCTCTTAAATAGAACTCAAGGCTGAAAAACACCCGACTAGTCGACTGCTCCCAGGGCAGTTGATTGGTCCCACTGAAAATCGACTGTTGTAGCTCAACGTTCGAATTTTCAGCCTACTCAACCAGCCGCTACCAGTCGACTACTCCCAGGGCAGTCGACTGGTCCAGGGTCAGAAACATTCTGTGAGTTTCGAGTCTTGCTGGTAGTCGACTGCCTTTCTCCCAGTCGACTACCAGCTTATATAATCACTCTTCGTCACTCCAACGACCCTCCTTCACGTGTGCCTTCAAGTCCACTCCCTTGGCTTGCCCCTTGAAGTCCTCTTCCTCCGGCTATCGTCCCTCGGATGCACACGCAAGCCTTCCCTTGGCTTGCCTCCATGCCACCCTTCACGTGTGCCCTTTGAAGTCCACATCCCGGCTTGCCCTTGGAGTCTTCTTCCCTCAGCTCTCATCCCTTCATGACTCAGCTGACTCTTCACCAGCAGCCTCGACTGTTGCATTCGCGCCCTCTTCGTCTTCGGTTCCCATCCCTCGGATGCACACAAGCCTCCAGCTTGCCTCCATGTCATCCTTCACACATGCCTCGAAGTCTGTGCCCCTCGGCTCATCGTCCCTGCTATCCATAGTCCCTCAAGTGCGCACACAAGCCCACGACTTGTCTCCATGCCACCCTTCACCGTACCGAAGCCGTCCAGCTAAGTCAATATGTGTAATCTGCACACTCCAATACACATATTAGAACACAAGGGTAAACCTAACTTAAACCCTTTGCCCAAACATCAAAACACATGATCACTCCAGACCATAGATTACTTCAACATTTTGTTTAAGACTACACGTGAACTTCCCATAAACAGGTTAATTGATAATACAAGAAGAAAGGTAGCTCAATGATTCTTTAACCGTAGAGAGGAAGTCTTAAAAATGGTATGTTGCTTTGATACCTCATTCTACAAAAGAAATTGATTCAAGGAGAGAGAAAGCTAGAGCATATAAGGTTCACCCGTACTCTCAATCAGAAATGGAAGTAGAGACATAGGGCACATCATACATTGTTGATTTGGAAAAAAAAATATTATCAATGTGGGGAGTTTCAAAATTCAGGACTCCCTTGCTCACATGCTATTGCCGTCATCATTCACCGGAACATGGATAGACTCCCATATTCTGAGCATTATTTTTATTAACAAAATTGGAATGCTATTTACATGGATCATATTTACCCTTGTCGAAGCAAGGAGTTTTAGCCTAGGGGCGTAAACAATATTATAGTTCTATGTTCCCGTAGCCTTGTGCAGCCCGGTAGACGAAAGATGGCACAAATTGAGTCGCGACACAATGACAAGGTAAAACTCAAATGCAGCCGCTGTAAACAACTTGGCCATAATCGAAGGACTTGTAGAATGCCGCCAACCCCAGGGTTTGAGTTTCTGGTTTAAGTATTGCAGGAATATTCTGATTGAAGTATATATTTTCTAAGCAGGAGAAATGAATGTATATATTTTGTATATTGTACAGCAATAGTATTGTATAAAAACTAGTTGTTGTTAATGTTGTCACATGAAGAGGTATTCTAATACTATGATACATTTTACCTTGTCTAATTCAATGTAAGCAGAATAGATCAGTCCTGAAGTCCTCTGATTTCAGGCCCACATTGGGCCTAAAATAATTATATTATAGGTCCTGAAGTCCTCTGAATTTTGAATATCTCTGATTTCAGGCCCTCTGATTTCTGCATTGTTGCTGCATTATTCCATGCCAAGTGATACTGTATGAAAACATAATAGATATTCATTAGGACTAAGTTTAGACACTAAAAATACCATCTCCTAACTCTACCCTAACTAGTGATATCGAGTTTTGAGAAATCCAAATATCCTAGGTCCATCAGTGAGTTTCCACCGAACCCCACTGATGGACCTACAAAACTCCTATTACAACAAATTCTGAAAATATATGTTCATGGTCTGCAAGGAATCCAATTTTTCTATGCATTGTGTATTTAGGTTCTCACCAGATGGAACCTTCTTATTTCACGTTTAAACAAATGTAAGCATGTTTTGATCATTCCTGAGTATTTCAATAAAATGAGAGGATTTGGTCACAACTTGTAGAATTATATAAAAGATTGTCCTATAAATATTTAATTTAATAAATCATGATAAAATATTATACAAATTATTTTTAAAATGGAAAAAAATTTGACTCCAGGTTGGACCTGAAGTCATCTGATTTCAGGACCACGTTGGGCCTGAAATAAGAGGATTTCAGGCCCAACGTGGGGCTGAATAGCTCTGATTTCAGACCCACTGATCTCTGCAAACTAAAATAGGAATATTCTTTTTCAAATTTATGAATAAATATGTATAATATAAACATATATAAATAAAAATTAGTGGTTATGGATGTTATATCTAAAAAAAATACAGGTTACATACAAAACAACAACATGAGATTATAGATTACAGATTACACAACATGGATCGAAAGTAATGTTCCATTCAAAATACGGATTACATACATTACAGATTACTGATTACATACATTATAACTACAAATATACAATGTTTGTCATAACAATTACAAATGCATTGTATCAACAAAATCAATATTTACAGATTACCCTTCCAGAACTTGTCTCTCATAATTTTATAGCCAACCTGAAATCGATAAGGTTTCATTTGGGTTTGGGTAAAGTATGTAGATCTCTGAAACACTAGACTTTCAGCATAGCGCGTGAGAAAAAAAAAGCACAATCCACCCTAAAAAACCAATATTTAAATTGTAGTTAGCATATTAATCCAACCATAAAAGATTATGTTTTTTTGAACCAAAATAAACATAATCTTACGATCTGCTTTGGGTGGGTCCTTGTGCTTCAATTTTAGTAAAGTTTTCCCCAATATGGAAGGCAATCCTTTATTCCATCTCGTGTAATATGATGAATTTATATTTTTGAAAAACGCCACCTACACATAAATTACATTAGTAAAAAATAAAGTTTATTAAAACTACTTGTAATGTTTATATATAAAATATAAAACTTACAGTTTTCTCAAATTTGACAGTGTACCCTCCTGTGGCTCCGAGAGAATTATAATGCAGGATATTACCTTCCTCGAGGTCAATAGCCAATAGATGCCAATGATCATCTGCATTATTTATGGAACAGATGATATATCTAATTGGCTTGTCTGTATCAGTAGCAACAGTTTGTTCAAATGCTTCAGCGTGCATCACATCAAACAGTTTCTATGTTAATTAAAATGAAAGTGTTAGTGGACTAAATCCTAGAAAAAATTAACAAAACAAGATGCTCATTTACTTACATCTAACCCCACCCCACAGAATATGGAGGGGTGGTATGGTGACTTAGAGGTTTTTGCTTCATTTACTAAAATTGTCCAGTAAGTATTTATGCAATATCCAGTGGTGTAGTCATTCCAATCAAGTATACTCAAAAATGATTGCATATCTAATGAGAAGGTCTCATTGGACCATACTAGATTCACCGAAAACCTACATAGACAAAATATAAGAAACTTAAAAACATGGGAATGAGTAAATTTTATTATTGAATGGCAATAATCATCATTGTTTTACATTATTATGTAATCGCAATAGCAACTAACTCACTTTAATTTACTAAGCTTTAATAATGTTTCTGCAATCTCTGCATCTTTATTCTTCTTAAAAAATGCCTGGCATTCTTCAAGATTTTGGTTTTGACCTTTTAAATTTCTTTTCTTTTTGTTGCTTGTTGATCAGATATTTTTGTTTGTGTTGTGGTTGCAGATACTGTTGTTTGCGTTGTGGTTTCTGACATTGATGGAGCAGGAGGCTCTTCATCTTCATCCTCATCCTCATCCTCATTCTCATCCTCAATAATTTGTTTGCCTTTGCCTTTGCCTTCGTACGCTTGTTTTCTCTCAGTTGTCTTTCTTTTTTTTGGTTGTGGCTCACCGTCATCTGACCCTTTGCTTTCCAATTGGTTTTCGAGCCTCCGGATTCTCATGTCAGCAGTGTCTATGATTTTATTTTGTACAGATAATAATTTTTTGTGGATAACATCTTTCTCTTTAAGCTGGGAATCCTTCTCAGCAATTATTATATCCTTCTGAGCAATTATTACATCCTTCTCACTTATGGCGGATGCCATCTCATTTTTAATATCCTCCAAACTTTTAAGAGCTATAGATAATTGTTGCTGTAACATATCAATTTATTCTTGCTTTTCCATACACTGATTGCAGCCTTCCATATCTAAGGCCTGTAGCCTTCCTTCTGCTGTCTGCTGTAATACCTCAAATTGTTCCTCAATTGCTTGAGTTGGAGGAGAGTAGTGAGGTACCAAATCCAGCTCTGACTCTGCCAGAATTAAATCAACAATAATTTTATGTGGGCCTAGACGGTCTATCATCTTTTTGAGACTTTCAACATGAGACTTAGGCCAACTCCACCGAAGGATTCTTGGCAATCTATCAGGCTGTTCTGGAGCAACAATACTAATATGTTCACTCACCCATACATGCAAAATGATTATATTCAGTAAATAATATCCATCAAAAAATATATGAGCAGCTATATGTTCTCTAACTTACAACCAAAATATTTGGAAATCTCTTGAGCAAGGGAGCCTTGGTCGTTTGGGTTGAATCACCTACATGTGGTATTTGCCTCAACGTAACCTCCTTTCTAATGGCTTCCAAATGAGGAGCCATGAAATTGTACATGACATTGCACCAATTATAGGTTGCTAGGTTGTCAAAATCATCTACGTAGTCAATCAGTGAGAGCACAGGAATGGTAACTACGCTGCTAGTACCACAAAATAGAATAGTAGCAAAAAAATACAGTAGATACAACTGACAGTAGAGCTTGTCATTGGATTTTGACTTCATTATAAGTTTCTCCAAATGCTTGGCAGAACAACCTGACTCTTTGAAATACTGCTTGTACAGTGGGTTGGAGGCCTCGTTTGAATCAAGTTGGACTATCTCTCCAGTGTCGGGTAGCCCTAGAATCAGTTAAATATCAACCTTTGTGAATTGGAGTTTTTTCCCATGGAAGATAAAGTTATGTTCTTCTTGATAACATATTCTGGACCTGGGGTCTTACACACGAACTATTTGGGAGGTCGAGAACCCAAGAAAAGGGTGTATCTCGAATCAATTGTTCTTGTGCTGCTGTCGATTTAATTGAATCAATAAAATTTCTGAAATGGCAAATGCTACTTTTCCAGTTCATTCTTTTACTTCGACCTCTGTTGACAAAACTTGTATAATCGGAAAGCATTTTGCTTTTTTCTTGTATCAACTGTCTTTTTTTTACTTCGACCAACACCTTGCTGTTTAGTCGATTTTTTTGGAGCGCCCTGCTTTGATGACAATTTTGTTGGTGTCATTCCAAACTTAGCAACCATAAACAACAATGAGACACTACCAAAATTGACACTTAGATTTGGTAGATAAAGGCCCTGCTCAGATTCGGTAAGTCACTATAGACTATCGCTAACCCTAGGTGAACAGCCATTAGTGAAATCAAAAACTAAATATTAGGGTACGTACATTCCCACTGGTCCAATGACGAGGATGTTAACCACACAACTCCAATGGAGGAAAACATGCTACCTTCAATTGCGAAGAAAACAGGAGGAAGAAGACGATTGTTAACCACAAGGCTCCGAAGGACGCTATACAACTCGCTCAATGCTGGGCCTGATATCCCCAAATTTCAGGTCCTACGCGGTCCTTATTTCTTATATATATTAATTTTATTATTTGAAGTATATTTATTTATTAAGTATTTC
This sequence comes from Boesenbergia rotunda, assembly GCA_024364735.1. NCBI lineage: Eukaryota > Viridiplantae > Streptophyta > Magnoliopsida > Zingiberales > Zingiberaceae > Boesenbergia > Boesenbergia rotunda. Next base: position 511,799 of record JAGFNQ010001134.1, read on the forward strand.
TATTGTATACTATATATTATTTGGGATTTATCATAATTTTCGTATTTTATAAATTGTATAAAAATATTTATTATATAAAATTATTTTTAATCTGATTTTTAATTTGTTTATATTTCTATTTTCATTTTTTTTTGCAGAGGGCCTTAAATCTACCGACTTTAGACCCAATGGAAACTTCAAGCCCACGGTGGGCCTGAAATCAGATGACTTTAGGCCCAACATGGACTCAAATTTTTTTCCATTTTAAAAATAATTTTTATAATATTTAATCATGACTTATTAAATTATATATGTATAGAGTAATCTTTTATATAATTCTACAAGTTGTGACAAAATCCACTTATTTAATTGAAATACTCAGGTATGGTCAAAACTTGAAACAAGAAGGTTTCATCTGGAGAGTACCTAAATACATAATGTTAGTGATATGAGAGAAGTGTCCTAAGGCAATCGCCTTATGATTGTAATCATTTATTTTAATAAATGAATATTCACTATTTGAGTATACATGTTTGTGTATTTGATTGAGATCTTAAACTCATTTACTGAATGTCCGCAATACAATTCACAGCATGAGAGAATTTTTGATGAATTCACAACTAGTGATTATCTCTACATGTGCAATTGTGAAGTATTGAAATTGTCCCTAGTCGATGAATTGACAAATACGAACACTATCAATTCTGTTGAGACTAGCATGGGTTATTCTCTAATCAGCTGATTCTCACTGGCTGGTGACATTGAGATGTCCGGAGATAAACATGAATGCTAGTTAAGGGAACTAGTTCATTGGAGTGACTGGCTGTAAAACTTCATATGGTAGTCTACATATAGATATGTTAGTGAAGTTTTTACGCAGCTTAAGTGTGATGTTCCTTTGACTTGCAGTGTTCAAGTCATCTTGGTCATGGAGACTTATACTTTGACATCTTAAGCAAGCATCACCAAGGAGATGTGGACCCAGGATGATTGGGTATAAGCCGAAGTGCCCGAAGATGTTTGAACAGCCTACAAAGGATTCACCACTCCTTGCGAGGAGATGTATACCCGAGGCCTATCGTCGGATTGTTACTCGAAGCCTCTAGCCAGAGCATGACATGTTCAGAGTATGAATCTCTTAAATACATGAGAGTAATTAGAATCCGTAGGACGAGAAAGCGTTACTTGGGCTAGGTGTGACGTAGTCAGCCTAGTGGGGACTGACACACATAGACCATGTCCTGAACCAAGTGGGTATAAGATGGTGAAGGGAATGGGGCACGATTCATTATAGCTGCTGAAGGGTTTCAGAATTGTTTCTGAGGTCAACCGTTGATCTTTCGATTAATTGGGGATCATGATGTACTACTAGGTGCCACTCATGATCGTTCTATAATTGATTAATTATAGACGACCAACATAAATCGAAAGCCTATTTAGTCACACGCACTACGAGTAATCCGAGGGATTTAAAACGAGTTGAAAATTAGATTTTCCAATCAAGAGAGATTAGGTATGGTTGAGCTAAACGATAAGTCGAATCTGAATTTTTCAGAGACGCATCGGAAGCGTAAAATGGATAAGTCTTTTGAAGACTTAATAGATGAATTAAATAAGTTTAATTCATTGGGGTGTGGCTTGGATGGGCCGGCCAAAGAGGGCCTCCATCCTCTTTGCTTGGCCGGCCACAACAAAGGGAGAGAACCAAGTTTTTGGTTCAATTTATAAAATAAACCAAGTGTGGTTTGTTTTATAAAATTATGGATGATATAAATTTTTATATAATAAACCAAGGTTTGGTTTATTTTTCATGGAAATTAAAATGAACCATGGATTGGTTTATTTTATAAAATCAATCATGGATTGATTTACCATGATAAGGAAATTTATTCCATAGGAGAGAAGAGACTTGATTGATTTTTTATCATGAATTAAAATATGATTTTAATCATGATATAAAATCAAACTTGGCATGATGGAATAAGTTATTCCATATTTGAGAGGCTTGATGGTTGAGAGGCCACTATATAAAGGACCCAAGGCAAGGCTTGGGTGAAAATCGTAGAGATAAAGGCATAGGCTCTCTCCCTCTCTTTCTCTCCTTCTCTTCTCCCCTTCTTGCCGTGCGCCAACCAGCCCCAAGAAGGAGCACCAGCCGGTCGCCCCTGCCCTTTCCCTGCCGACCACCACCTGCTGCCGGAGAAGGAAGCTCCGGCCATCTCTTGGCCGGAAGAAGGTGCTGCCGGAATTAGAGCTTGCCGCAAGGATCCTTTTGCCGCAAGCCTCTTCTTTTGCTTCGCCGGAATTTTGATTTCGGCCATCCTTTTGTGGTTAGTCTTCCGACTTCTCTCTTGGTTTTTCTTGTCGCGTTCTTGAAGAATCTAGTAGTTCTCGAGAACACGTAACTCGTGGCTTTGCGAAGTCATCCCGAAGATACTCGGCGTGGACGCGAATAGAGGCGGAGCTTCCAAGGGACGCTTATGGTTGGATCTCGTCCCTTCCTTCGAGTTACGCGAGGTAATACGTAAATTAGTTTACGTTTCTGCAAAATTTTAAATATATGATCATGTTTACACAAGATAAAATTGCATGCTTAGATGTGTGGTTAAATAATTTGAGAAATTATTTATGCTAAACCTTCCGCTGCACGTAATTAATTTTTAAAATTACGAACCCGCATCCATGTCAACATGCACCTGGTCCCAACACATAATGCATACCAAAATTGGATTCCTTGCACACCATGAACTCATATTTTCAAAATTGGTTGCAATAGGAGTATTGTAGGCCCATCAGTGGGTTTCTACCAAAACCCACTGATGTGTAGGATCGGTGCCGTCGATAAAAGGGGAGTGAATATCGACCGTTAAAACTCTTGGAAACTTCGTAAGACTTTCGTTCTAGACTCAAAGCGTTAGTGCAGCGGAAAATAAATAGAACAATAAAATAATACAGCAAACACGCGGGATTTATTTACTTGGTTCCCAACCCCCCCGGGTCAGTACGTCCAAGGCCTATGTACTCGGCGTGAGTCCACTATTGGTCTCCTTTCTGGAATTTCCGGAGGCGAAGAAAATCCTTCTTACAGTTGATAATTACAAGCACAAATATTGAAAATTAAGTGCGGAATTAAATAAAAGCAAACCGAACAAAACAAAGTCTGAAGCTCGGTCGATCTGGACCTCCGAAGTGCCACGCACTTCCTCCTGGAGCCTCCCGGTCGTAGAGCCTCGTCTTTAGCGCGTTGTCGTTGGCCAGAATGCCAGAATCACTCTTGGAAGTTGTGTTTGAAGCAGAGGGGTCGAAGCCCCTTATATAGGCTTCATACGGGCGCCTGATACGTTGGGGGCGCCCCTACAGACTCGGTCAAACCTTATCCCCGCGCCGACCTCGCCGCGGCTAATAAAACCTCTGACCAGGGTGCCTCGGACCTCCCAAGTGCCTGAGTGAAGGCTTATCTGTGTTTCGACCTCGAAACAGCAAATACAGCTTTCAACTTGGGCCCCCGTATCATCCCGGGCGCCTTAGTAGAAGCATATTCTGCTTACTTCACGAGACTGCAACTTTTCTTCTTTGGCTTGGGCGCCCCCATCATACTGGGCGCCTGGCTTCAAGGCTTTCAACCCAACACTGGGTTTTTACCCTTTGATCTGGGTGCCCCCATCAATAGGGGTGCCTGGGTTGGATGGTTTCCTGCCTCTTGCCTGCTTTGTCTCCGGTTCTTGGTACCTACAAGATACACAAACACAAAGCAAATATACATACAATATTAGCCTTAAGGACTTGGTTCCAACTTCGGATTTCCATGAAACCCTAGGTTGAACCGACGCAAGTTCCCACCCCCGAGAACGCGCCTTTCACCTACTCCTTTCAGGAGACGGTTGCCACCCAGTCCTTCGAGTGGACTTTTGCTTAGCTTCCGATACTTCCGGATCTCGAGACGTCCGAACCCTGACCCGTCTCTACTTCTATCCTTAGTCATCGCTCAGCTAAGTTGCTCAGTCCCTCGGACCAAGACTTCGTGCCCAAACCCTAAGTCCAGGACTTCAGTGCCCAACCCTCGGCCAGGTCTTCTTGCCCAATCCTCGACCAGGACTTCGTGCCTACCTTCCGAGCAGGTCTTCGGTGCCCAGCCCCTTGCCAGGACTTAGTGCCCAATCCTCGATCAGGACTTAGTGTCCACCTTCCGAGCAGGTCTTCGGTGCCCAGCCCTTTGCTAGGACTTAGTGCCCAATTCTCCGAACCAGGACTTATTGCCTAGATTCACTAGGACTTTGGTCCACTTTGTTACTTCTCTCTTAACTCCCCTTTGTCTGTTCAATGTATCACTGACTTAACTAAATTGTCAAACATTAAAACACTTACTGGAGAACATCATTGATGCAACTTGCACCAACAATCTCCTCCTTTTTGATGTTTGACAATAACCTAAGTTAGATTGGCCTTGAGATCAAAATAAAAAATTGATATAAGTTTTGGAAATACATTTTGATCTTTGGGAGAAATTTATTTTCTAACATAAGCTCACTCTCCCCTTTTTGAAAAAAATATTTTGATTTTCATTGAAAATTTTCTAACTTAAGCACACCTCTCCCCCTTTGTCATACATCAAAAATCACCAAAAATACTTGCGCCAACAACGAAAACATTTGGTTCTTTTTGAAAATACTTAGTATAAATTTTTTAGAGCATAGCATAAAACTAAGTGCTTAAGTATTTTGAACTCAGAAAACTTAAACAATATTGTTTTTGAAAATACCGTATTTTTGAAAAAATACTATGAGCTTTGAAAGTTACAAATACTTTGAAAAATGATCTTTGAAACATGCATGTACTTTTGAAAAAAAATAGATTGAGAAAATCTAAGTACTTTTGAAACATGTTATGCAATTTTTGACAATCTAAGTACTTTTTGAAAAAAGTGAATTTTGAGAAGTGTAAGTACTTTTTTAAAAAAAGATTAGACTTTGAAAAATATAAGTACTTTTTAAAACAGTATTAAAATTTTTGAGAAGTATAAGTACTTGACATGATTCCTTTTCCAGTCTGACACAATCCTAGGAAATCTTGTTGACTACAAGGACATTTTCCTAAGTGTCCTGAAAAATTCTCCAAATTCAAGTAAGTACTATTTCTAAACAGAATTTTGAAAAAAATGATAGTATTTTGAAAATATATGTAAGTACATTTTGAAAAATGTATTAATTTGTGAAAACATAATATTTTACTTGACTTGGTTTATCTTTCAGTCTGACACAATCATAGGAAACCTTGTTGACTACAAGAACATTTTCCTAAGTGTCCTAGAAAATTTTCCAAACTCAAGAAAAATACTATTTCAAATTGATTAAAACCAGATGAATTTTTGAAAATAATAGTATTTTTAAAGAAAAATTACTAAAATGATAGTCTTTGAAAGGATACTTATGTTTTCAAAAGGATTTGAAAATACAGCGCATGAAAACATTTGACATATTCAATAATTCTTTTAATTTGACCTCCCCCTAAACTTGACCCAGTCCTGGGAAGCTTGTTGACCATAAGTACTCTTCCTCTGAGTCTTTAGGATTTGGTTAAGATTAAAAAGAATTATTTAACGATTTAAAAAAATTAAATGATTACCAAAAAAACATTTTTGAAATTCTGCTTTTGACTCAGACTCCCCCTAAATTTGACACATCCTAGGAGTCCTTGAAGATCATGAAGTGGATCTTCCTCTGTGTCTTTATGGTTTGTCAAAGTCAAAGGAACAGGTAAATTTTTGAACATATAATTTTTAAACATAAGCCTTTTTCGAAAACACAAGTGATACTAATTTTAAGGCACAGTTTTCGAAAAGTATTTTCAAATGATAAAAATATTAAAGAAAAACTCCCCCTGTACCCAACACCGTTTGACTCTATGTAAGTGTCTTAAGGAACTTTAGTGTTGTCCTTAGAGGCTTGTGTCTAATTGCGTGACCCAAATAATTTTTGAAAATGATATAAATTTTTGAAGACATACAATATATTGGCAATCAGACAAGCATGAAATCCATAAAAATATTATTATGTTAAAGTACTATTTTGAAAATATATTTTTAGAAAAATATTCTAGCAATTTTGAAAAATAGTTTTGAAAAAAATTTCAATTTATTAGTCCTTAACATCTTACCCATTTTAGATGTCTCAATACAGCAAGCATGGTTGCCTTATAGGTGTATTGTGAGATGCTTGAATCATTTTTCTTAATTGATTATTAAATCTAAGATTTAATTGAAACTTGTGTTAGATTCGAATCTGACAATAGTAAAGTGAATTTGATTTTCAGTAATTGGCTTCCAGGTCTTGGCGAGGCACTAGGCCTTCTTTGGTCGTAGCCTTATTGGACCATCAACCCTTTCCTTGACAAAGCCTTTTATAGAAAATTCATCTTCAAGTTACTTCTTGAAAGATTTTGGTCTAACTAGTTTGGGTCTTGGATTGGTAGCTTCGGCTAAATCCGCCAAGATGGCTTCCCTAACGTACTATCATCTCACCTCCACCCAATACTAGGTTGATCAAGTTTCAATTATTCTTTTTTCTATAACCGTTCTAATTTATGCATAAAATTAAATATGAATGACATGACATGTATTAAAGAAAATAGCAGATGCATGTCCATGGCATTGATGCATGATTCAAACAAGTCCAAAACAATTTAATTACATTTCTAAAGATGTATCAAATTTCCGATTTGATACATATCGTGTGAACCCGCGAACATGTCAACCCACATTGACATATTTAGTTTTATTAAATTTATTGTTGCACTTTGGGTAGGATTTTATTTAATTTGAGTTTAAGTTATTTACGAGTTAGAGTTAAAAAAGGATTACTTAAAGTTAAATTAATTACGGATTAATTAATCAAAGAATTAATTTGAATTAATTAATGATTAATTAAAAATTAATTTGAATTAATTAAAATTTGAATTAATTAAGATTTAATTGAATTAATTGAATTTGATCTAATTTCAATTTGATTTTGAATTTAATTGAATTTAATTTAATTTGAATTTAATTGAATTTGATTTAATTTGAATTTAATTGAATTTGATTTAATTTGAATTTAAATTTAATTGAATTTGATTTAATTTGAATTGATTGAATTTGAATTTGATTTGAATTTAATTGAATTTGATTTAATTTGAATTTAATTGATTTTGATTTAATTTGAATTTAATTGAATTTAATTGAATTTGATCTAATTTGAATTTAATTGAATTTGATTAATTAGAATTTAATTGAATTAATTTGAAATAGATTTAATTAAGATTTAATTTATTTGAATTAATTAATATTTAATTGAATTAATTTAAGTTTGAGTTAATTACGATTTAATTAAATTAATTTATGTTTGAATTAATTACGATTTAATTGAATTAACTTAAGTTTGAATTAATTACTATTTAATTGAATTAACTTAAGTTTGAATTAATTATGATTTAATTTAATTAGCTTAAGTTTGAATTAATTATGATTTAATTAAATTAATTTGAATTATGTAAGATTTTTATTTAATTAAGATTTAAATAATTAAGGTTGAAATGATTAATTAATAGTTGTGGGTTTAAGTTCATTATTTTCATTATTTCGAAAATTTCTGCTTCATCCACTATTTCTTCTTTATCTATCTTTTCAAATTTTTCTAGCAATTCGGATTTGTTTAAACCTTTGTAAACTTTATTTACTATAGCCTTTATCTTAGATAATTCCATATCCTCCTCATCCTCAAAATAGGAGGAGTAATTTGGGCCACTAGTTAAAGTTTTGTAATAATTTTCAAGATTATCTATAATTAAGTTATTATCTAGGAGAATTTCATCTTCAAAATTATCCTCAGAAATAATATTTTCAGAATTAACTTCTGGATTATCCTTAGGATTTTCAAATTCGAATTCAGAGTTATATAACGGATTTTCAAATTTGAATTCATAATTATCTAAAAGATTTTCAATTTTAGAATTATTCTTAAGATTTTTGAATTCAGATTTATCCTTAGGATTAAATTTATCTGAATTAAAATTATCAAAATTAAGTTTAAAATTATCAGAATTAAAATTATTAGAATTACAATTATCAGAATTAAAATTATTAGAGTTAAAGTTATGATAATTTATTTTAGAAATTTCTGAATTGATGTTCTAAATTAGATAATTAATTTCTGATATTTTAGTCATATCTACATTTTCTAATTTGACATGCAAAATATTAATTTTACTATGTAGTAAATCTAATTTATCAGAAAATTTAACTAAATTATCATAAGATAGTACAGGAATTTGTAAAATTTTTGGAATGTAAATTTTCCGTACCTTCGCCGTGCACTTGTTTTTGTAGTGTCTGTACTTCTCGCATTTGAAGCATCTGATGTGGCCTTTATCTCTCCGGACTCCTGGCGCTGGTGTCTCCTTTGCCGCCGGTGGTGTAGACTGAGTCTTACGAGTAGGGCACTGATTTTTATAGTGCCCTCTCTCCCTGCATGTGAAGCATATGACATGGAATTTAAAATTTGACATTTAAAATTAAAATGTACCTAATTCACCCCTAGGCTCCCCCTCAACTCCTGGCGTCGTTGCTCCGTCGGCGGTTCGTCCGGTGAAGAGCGGCCTGGCTCTAATACCACTTATAGGACCGGTGCCGTCGATAAAGGGGGGGTGAATATCGACCGTTAAAACTCTTCGGAAGCTTCGTAAGACTTTCATTCTAGACTCAAAGCGTTAGTGCAGCGGAAAATAAATAGAACAATAAAACAATACAGCAGACACGCGGGATTTATTTACTTGGTTCCCGACCCCCCTGGGTCAGTACGTCCAAGGCCTATGTACTCGGCGTGAGTCCACTATTGGTCTCCTTTCCGGAATTTCTGGAGGCGGAGAAAACCCGTCTTACAGTTGATAATTACAAGCACGAATATTGAAAATTAAGTGCGGAATTAAATAAAAGCAAACCGAACAAAACAAAGTCTGAAGCTCGGTCGATCTGGACCTCGGAAGTGCCGCGCACTTCCTCCAGGAGCCTCCCAGTCGTAGAGCCTCGTCTTTAGCGAGTTGTCGTCGGCCAGAATGCTCAGAATCACTCTTGGAAGTTGTGTTTGAAGCAGAGGGGTCGAAGCCCCTTATTTTGGCTTCATACGGGCGCCTGATACGTTGGGGGCGCCCCTACAGACTCGGTCAAACCTTATCCCCGCGCCGACCTCGCCGCGGGTAATAAAACCTCTGACCGGGGCACCTCGGACCTCCCAGGCGCCTGAGTGAAGGCTTATCTGTGTTTCGACCTCGAAATAGCAAATACAGATTTCAACTTGGGCGCCCATATCATCCCGAGCGCCTTAGTAGAAGCCTATTTTGCTTACTTCACGAGACTGCAACTTTTCTTCTTTGGCTTGGGCGCCCCCATCATACTGGGCGCCTGGCTTCAAGGCTTTCAACCCAACACTGGGTTTTTACCCTTTGATCTGGGCGCCCCCATCAATAGGGGCGCCTGGGTTGGCTGGTTTCCTGCCTCTTGCCTGCTTTGTCTCCGGTTCTTGGTACCTACAAGATACACAAACACAAAGCAAATATACATACAATATTAGCCTTAAGGACTTGGTTCGGACTTCGGATTTCCACGAAACACTAGGTCGAACCGGCGCAAGTTCCCACCCCCGAGAACGTGCCTTTCACCTACTCCTTTCAGGAGACGGTTGCCACCCAGTCCTTCGGGTGGACTTTTGCTTAGCTTCCGATACTTCCGGATCTCGAGACGTCCGAACCCTGACCCGTCTCTACTTCTGTCCTTAGTCATCGCTCAGCTAAGTTGCTCAGTCCCTCGGACCAAGGCTTCGTGCCCAAACCGTAAGTCCAGGACTTCGGTGCCCAACCCTCGGCCAGGTCTTCTTGCCCAATCCTCGACCAGGACTTCGTGCCCACCTTTCGAGCAGGTCTTCGGTGCCCAGCCCTTTGTCAGGACTTAGTGCCCAATCCTCGATCAGGACTTAGTGCCCACCTTCCGAGCAGGTCTTCCGTGCCCAGCCCTTTGCCAAGACTTAGTGTCCAATTCTCCGAACCAGGACTTATTGCCTAGATTCACTAGGACTTTGGTCTACTTTGTTACTTCTCTCTTAACTCCCCTTTGTCTGTTCAATGTATCACTGACTTAAGTAAATTGTCAAACATTAAAACACTTAGAGGAGAACATCATTGATGCAACTTGCACCAACATGATGAACCTAGGATATTTGGATTTCTCAAAACTCCATATCACTAGTTAGAGTAGAGCTAGGAGATGATGTTTTTGGTGTCCAAACTTAGTCCTAATGAATATCAATTATGTTCTCATACCATATAACTTGGCACAGAATAATGCAGAATCAGAGCTTATTTTAGTTGTATTATCTTTTGTTAGTTTTTCTTAACTATAACATCCATAACCACTATTTAATTATTTCTATATGTTTATATTATAGAAATCAGTAATATGGAATCAATAATATGTAATTGTTGTCTATACAATCAGTAATATGGAACCTTCCTTTTAGTTATCAAAGGGCCTGAAAAAATCTGATTTTAGGCCCATGCTGGGCCTGAAGTCATCTGATTTCAGGCCCACGCTGGGCCTGAAACCATCTTATTTTAGGCTCACCATCTTATTTTAGGCTCACGCAGAGACTGAAATAAATTTCTTTCAAGCCCACGTAGGGCTTGAAATCCTCTTATTTCAGGCCCAACGTGGGCTTAATTTTGTTTTTCCATTTTAAAAATAATTTGTATAATATTTTATCATGATTTATTAAATTAAATATTTATAGGACAATCTTTTATATAATTCTACAAGTTATGACATAATCCTCTCATTTTATTGAAATACTCAGGAATGATCAAAACATGCTTACATTTGTTTAAACTTGAAAGATGAAGGTTCCATCTGGAGAGTACCTAAATACACAATGCATACCAAAATTGGATTACTTGCATACCATGAACTCATATTTTTAGAATTTGGCACAGAAGGAGTTTTGTAGGTCCATCAATGGGTTCCGGTGGAAACCCACTGATGGACCTAGGATATTTGGATTTCGCAAAACTCGAAATCACTAGTTAGAGTTGAGCTAGAAGATGATATTTTTGGTGTCCAAACTTAGTCCTAATGATTATCAATTATGTTCTCATATAGTATCAGTTGGCACAGAACAATGCAGCAACTCGAGTTTAATAAACAGCACACAATTATTTTTCTTACCATACAATTATATAGATGTGACAAAACTATACAAAATTTAATTTGTTTACAACACCATAGAATGTTTTTTACAACACCCCAATGGATAATTAATCCAATGTTTTACAACACATGTCTCTCAGAATTAATAGTGTTACATCAAATTTCATTTTTCTCATGTCTCCTTATTTGAATTCCATCTTCTCATCGTATAGGAGATATTGAACGTATTTCATCAAAAAAAGGCACAGTCCACACTGTAAATAACATTAGCATTTCTAATTTCAATATATTTTATAAATTACTTTTCAATTGGAACTCATCCTCATTTACTTACTTACCTTCTTGTTGGGGATAATTTGCTCTAACAGAGCCCCATTGGTCCAAGGGATGATAAATTTCTAGATATGGATGAATAGACCTCAGTTGCTCGCAAGTGTATTCTTTTAATTCTTTTACCTGTAAGTAAGATCATGAATTTAAAATTCAATATCAATAAGACTTTATACTAAATGATTAACATAGAAATGAATAATGGTTGCTCACCACTGAGTCAAATTCATATTTATATTTACGGTCACTAGCAAGATAATTGAAATGATTGAAAGTCATTGATTTTATATCGACCGACAACAAGTGAAAGTGTGCATTATCACTACACAAAGGTATTAAAATATATCTGAAACCTTCATCTATTATATCTGTCTTTATCACTTGTTGCAGACCAAACTTTCTTGACGATCTTATTGATGACTAATAAAAAAACACAGACACAATTATTAATAACCAAATCATAAAATTAGTTCTACTACAATATATATTGTAAATTCATTTAGATCCCTTACTGTGAAGAAGGTTGAACAATATATTGACTTGTTGTATGGCCTACCACATGCGGATGCTCCCCTAAATAGAATTTTACAAAAGGCATCAATTACCTCGCCTTTTGTAAAAATCTCTCCATTCAAAACAGATAAGAATGAATGCATATTCAAACCAAAGGGTGCATCCTCCCAAATAAATTCAGTTGTCAACCTACAAAGTTAATCGATAAGTTAATATATTAAAAAAATAATATATTAAATAAACTGTGTCCATCTTATTTTAAGTTCTCCAATTTATTTAGCAGGTAGGCCACATCTTTATCTTCATTTTTCTTCTTTGAATTTATAAAATACTTCTTCACAAACTACATCGATAAATATACAAAAAAAAATAATTAATGACCTAAATCAATATAATTGACCTATTTTAAATGAAAGTAAATCACATATAGCAATGTCTTGTTGCCTCATTTTGTAGAGTTCGGCGATCCTATTTGTTTCCTCCTCTATCTTTTTCAGACATGACTTCCATTACAGTTATGGTTTCTCTTGCTTCATCCATATCATCCCCACTAATTTTTCTTTTTACCTTGTCCATAACATCTGATATTTGTTTCTTGCTCCGCTTCCCCTTAGGTAATAGCTGGTGTCATAATGGACTGCCAATTGGAGTATCCCTGTAATTATACCGACTTCGGTCACACCCTCTTCTTCTCCTTGTTCTACAAGCTACTGATTCAGAAAGAGGATCGACTATAGGATACTTGCACTACAAGAAAAAAGTGAAACAACAACGCTTTTTCCGCGTTGTCGTTAATGCTTAAAAAGCGTTGTTGATGAAGCCGTTGTAGAATGTATATCTACGACAACGCTTTTTCCGCGTTGTGGTTTGGAGCAAAGACAACGCTTTTTTCGCGTTGTCTATTGGTTTTTAAAAACGTTGTGATTTGGCACAAAGACAACGCAAAAATCGTGTTGTGTATTGTTACATAAAAAACATTGTCTTTTTAATAGGCAGTGTTTTTCACAATTTATAATATTCACAATTTATAAACATTTTTATTCACAATTGATAATATTCACAATTTACAATATTCACAATTTACAAGCATTTTTATTTACAATTGATAATATTCACAATTTACACTGATAATAGTTTACAAAATTCACTTATAATACTCGAAATCTTTTCCTCCTCTTTATAAAACTGATAATTTACACCCCTCTTTACAATTTTCACTTACAATTTACACTGATAATAGTTCTATAAAACTTCATCATTCACAAGTTGTTCTTTGGGGCTGCTTGTTAACTCGAAATCTTTCCTCCTCTTTATAGCACCAATAAGGTGCTAGATTCCGTGAGCTAACCTTTTCCACCACAATCATTTGGATTCCAGTAAAACAGAGAATTCAGAATATCTCACAAAATAATCACACTGCAGCATAAGTTGAGAAGCTGGACGATAGAGAAGCAAAAACCCAGAAAAAGGTGATAAAGGAAATAATATTCCCATCTACATGGCACGAGGAAGAGAAGCAAGTTAGAGATAGATTCATATGAAAAGATGCTTTTGTGCTAAATCTTTCAATACGGCATTCAACTTACAAAAAAAGTTGCCCTTTTATTAGCTTCCAGAATTACTTTATGCATTTCATACTTGCAAGACTGTGTCTGAGGGATTCTATTGAAACATGGGAAGAAAAAGAGAAGATGAGAAAACTATATATGTATCTATATACCTGCAACTGAGAACTGGGTTATATCTATAGCACCTACGCAAATCCATTTAGCAGTATCCATGCCAAAAGCAACTGGAAGTGACTGTGAGAACAGATGTACAATTATGGACGTCAGTTTAAGCCATACCAATGCTAGGATTATGGAAATATGGGCTATGAGCCAACCTGAAGTCCCAAAGCCCTGTCTCCTTCAATGCTTTTAAAATCATTTACTATCGCAATGCCAAGCTGAAACAAAAGAACAGGATATTAAATTAAATAGCGCAATATGTTTCCAAGACTGGCTTGTAGAATAACTACTAGTACCCCAGCTATGCTATAAAGGAGTGTCAAGACAATTATATCAGGTGTTAGCGTTCCAAAGAGTGCTTGACCAGCCCACCTACCAACATACATTTGAACAGAAAGCTCAGAGCAGAAATAAATGGTAATGAAGCAAGAGCAGAACCAATTATGATAACAGGCATCCACAACTACCATGGCAAACAGATGTAACTTGCTCCTAAAGCAAAATTTCCAATCCAGCCATTCTGCTTGAGCTGCAAGAGCCAGAAATTAAAACGAGAGTAAATAGATTTTAAGGATAGTTTGGTTCTAACAATCCAAAATTCCACTTGAACCAGGACAGTAGAGATGAAATGTCTGTGTACTTTAAGAGGAGGCGCTGAATATATGTAAGAGAGAAGAGATCCACCCACAGCCAACAAACATATGTCAGGAGATTTGTGCCCTGCCTGAAATTAGGTGGCTCCACTGAGCAATTCCCTGAGAACAAAAGTAAATAATAAAGAATTAGTTCTTATAAAGATAGGCATTGTGTTAACAGAAGATACCTTTCCTTTACACCAAACGAAAATTCATTTTCTTTCTCAATTGAACCAAATGAGGAAGCACTTGTCATCTTTGGGGAACTTCCTAGCTTTTCTTGCCTGTCAATAAAAGTTTAACATGTTATATTAGCTATTGTCCTGACTATAGAGCTCAAGCCACGAAAGCAATGATAATGGAAATCTCAATCCAATCATTCAAAAGAATAAAAGCAGGTAAACAATACAGCCATACTTGAATTGCCCAAGAAATCTTGCAGTAGGCGAGTTAGCTTGCTTTCTCGATAGGGAATGAAGTTTTCACCAGCATTAAGAGCGTGCACAGTATTTATAAGTGCAAATAATGACTTGCTAATCTTAGTGCTCTCAGCTAGTTGAAACTATTCATACTAAATAGCGTGCAGTGGTAATCAGATTGTATACAAAATTTAAATCAGAATAAAACAGTGTATACCTCCACATGTAGCTCAGCTTCACATACTGGCAACAGAGAATATTATTAGGAAAAATAATAAAAAATTAGAATAAAACATTATGACTGGGGTGAGCATACTTGGGTGTTATCAAGAAAGACTACTTCACATACCTCCATATGTTACAACTACAAATGAATATAAAGCATACCTAGATGGACTTGTGAGGTAGAGACATGCTCGTTTGCAGTTTGTAGCATCTACATGCTCAACTAACAGGTCAACATCTTCCTCCTATATATTACACTGACAGAAGATTACAAAAGCTAGAAAATTTACACTGATAACTATTATACAGATATCTTGTACTTGCATATTAATGCAAGCAAACATCCTTTCACTGCATGTGACAAGTTTTCCAAACTCACAAGTTTTACAACACATCATCAATCACTTAAGAGTTTCACGAGTTTTTCAATTCACAAGTTTCATAATCAATCCGCGATTGGGGCCAACTTCTGAAGCTCGATCTCATAACTATCCTTTAACACTGCCTAAAAAAATGGAATTAGAAATTCTAGAAAATACAATATAATGTAAGCTATTTTTAAAAAAAACATCATTCCGAACCTCATCACAATATAATGTGATCTTGAATGCACTCCGTCAACTCGGCCCGAACCTCATCAATTTGATCACGAGAGTAACCTAGAGTTTGGTCTGTTTACACTAGGACTAACCATCCTTGTTGCAGAATCAACATCATTAGACAACCGAAGCCATGCGGAGTAGACAAGGGACTCACAAACCGTCACATGTGGAGAGTGAATGTCACTCTGCTCACAGTATCCTGATATACGAGCAAAAGTTTCCTACTTTTTAGGGAATCCATTTATGCTAATGCTCCCTTCAATATATCCACCAGTTTTTCTCCCAGCCAATACATCCATGAGTGTAGTTTTGCCAGCTCCACTCACACCCATTAGAGCTGTAAGAACTCCTGGCCTGAATGATCCACATACTCCCTTTAGGAGCACCAAACGGTCTTCTCCTACCCCTTGAGCTTTCATTTCCTAAGGTTTTAACAAAATATGTCAAGGTTTGTCCAACACAATAGAGTTTTCAAAGTTCAAACTGCTCTCAGAGTAAATATACCTGTGGCATGTCCACAAAATATCGTATATTGTTGAAAGCAATAGAAAGCGGAGTGAATGGGAGGATCATTCCCCTCTTGTTCTGTTCAAGAGCTGCATTTCGGGAACCTACTATGCTAAGTCTTTTCGTTCCATCAATATTTCCTATATATCAAATTTCCTCTTACGAAGATTGTCAAGAAAATTACCAGGCAAACTTAGAATGTGTCTAGAAACTTACTCTTAGAAGAAGATTGGCCAATAGATTTCCTTTCATTGGATGATTGTTCTGACACTTGTCCAGTTAGGTTGGCAGTTTTTTCCCTTAACAATTCTTCAGAAAGAGGTGGCTGAGACTTCCCAAACGCTGACAATGAAAGATGGTTGATCAAAATTCAACTCTTAGTTCAGGCCCTTGACTGACACTAGTGAACAGTTGAGGGAAACTCACGTTTTAGATAAGTGAGAGCCATGGTAAAAAGAGAATTAAATAGAAAGACGTAACCAACTAAGGCTGCAAAGCCGATCCAATACCATCTTGTTTCAGGAAATACTCCACGCATCTTTAATACAATTACACCTAGTGGCTCTCTCCTTTGTGGGAGTTTCTAACACAAAACATAGATCAAATCAGTTAACTAAATGTTCTCAGGAAAACAAAGCTTTCATGTATACAAAAGATATGTCCTCACCTGACTCCAGCTCTGCCCTAAGAATTCATTTGTTGATATTGCATTTTGCGAGTACATTAGGGGCGAGATCCAATAACCCCAAATCCACCATTTTTTAACTTGCTCTATAAAATAGGCTCTCTTTTTTTCAGTTCTCTCATATATATGGCATAACCAATTGATTTTACATTTCTATAAGCCACGAAGGCGATGTACTCATAATAGGTAAATCAAGGTTTCATCGCTCACCTCGTGAAAGTATGAAACCACCCATCACAAGAAGGACGAGCATTGCAAAGGATCCAAAGGTATTTGCAATAATCATATTCCTACCAGCTGCACCAACGAAACGGAAGAGTCCAGATGCCATTTGGCTTACTGCTAGTAACAGGAGATATTGCTTGAACAGTCTAATCAGAGACATTTTAGATACATTAGTTTGATAAGTCTACAATGGATTTACTCGAATCTCTTTAAAATGCTTCTCACCTTTCAACCTTTGGATCAAATCCAATGATGTAGTAAGACATGAAAACCCACACTGCAACTTCAACAAATGCAATGGGAATCTTAAGAATCCATGTTGGTATTGTATATGATAACCAACTAAGAAGTTTACTATCAATTGCAATGCGATATTACTGTAAAAAATTAACCTTGGAACATTTAAATTGATAACCAAATATCTGCAAGTTGGAAATATACCAGCCAATCGACTGAATACCTGCTAAGAAGACACAAGTGGACAATGTTTGCCTGTAGCTCTTTTACCTAGTAAAGATAAAAAAAAAATCAGAATCACAAGACCTGCCTACATTCAGGAAAATGAACAGTGATCAGATGTTCAGCCACCAAAATTAAAGTACAAAACAGATTGTTATACCTCAAGCCTCTTCTCCCAATCTAAGCCATACAAACCACTTAAAATGTGACCTGCCTTGAGACAAAATTGTGGCATCACTTTAAAGAAATCCACAACACTAAAAGTAGAAAAAAAAAATCAGCCCCACAAGCAGAAATGCAAAAAATAGAAATCGATTGAAGAAGACAAGAAGCTCACTTCAGCTTAAATATTCTGAGTATCTGACAAAGAGTGATGCAATTTTCATTCTTATATTGCTTAATGCTTCCCTTGCTGAGCTTTGTCACACTAAACAGTACAAATGCAGACCAAAACCTCTCGATCTCCTCGGGCTAGAAAACAAAAGGAGCAAAAACATAAATTTTTGATAACCAAGCATATCAAACAGTGAGAGCCTAATGTGAGCCTAAATAATCAGTCACTACCGATCCACTTCCTATTGCTGACATATTTGCCAAAAGGATGTGTTTGCTTTCCTTGAATAAAACTATTGCCTGCCTAATTACACTCTCATCAAGAGTCAGCTTGTCCTGCATTAAAAATCATCAAATCGTCAAAATCAACAGGAAAATAATAAATTCGAGTAGAGCAGAAAAAAAAATATCACAACAATCTATCCGATAATAAAATTCCGGTAAACCTTCAGCAGATCAGCAAATCGAGCTTCCATGGCACCACCGTCGTCCGCAAGCGACACAATCGACGGCTTCACGTCGTCCATACCGGAAGCGGCACTTGTCAAGTCAAATCTTTTTCCCTCAAAAACCCTAACGCACCAACCATCCTATCATCCAAATCCGCCTAAGATAAGAGATCTAAAAAACGGAGGCAGAGAAACCAAAATGATGAGATACAAAATAGGTACCTTTTCTCCTCGACTCCCCAAATCCAGGGACGAGAAGCCAACCGAGGTCGCAGGATCGCCGGATCAAGCCGGAAATGGAGTCAGCGGAGATCGATTGAGGCCAGGCAGACCTAGGGTTTTGTGAGAGATGACATTTTAAGTGGTTTGTATGGCTGACACAGAGTCAGAACGTCGGCGACTGCGAGAGAGAGATGGAGAGGGTAGTGGCGAGCGTTGTGATGCTGCCGCTGGGGTTCAGTTTCCACTCGACGGACGAAGAGCTCATGGAGGATACTTCTTGGTGGTGAGCTAGGAGAAGATGTATGTTCACCAGATCTTCGTGGAGAGGAGAGGACGAGGGAGGTGGCAATGAGGGAGGTGGAGGGAGATATTTCGCGGAGAAAAGAAGCGCGGAGAGATTTTTCGCGAGCCGGCGAGGTTTGGCAATGAGCGAGGGATGTGTTTTTTATTTTAGCGGGAAATACGACAACGCTTTTAAAAAACGCTTTTGTAACAGCGTTGTCTTTCATCCGAAACCACAACACTAAGCATATCGCATCATTATAAAATGTTGTCGTTATTAAAAAGTAAAACACATAGACAACGCTTTTCACTAAAACCGTTGTAAAACAAAAAAAGACAACGTTTTTTTTAAAAAACGTTGTCGATTGGGCGTTGTTGATGTAGCGACCCGCCTTCTTCTACCCTAGACGGATCGTTACTTTTGTCTACTTCTCGACTCTAATATACGACTAATGAAAATGCGGAAATCTTTTTTTTTTTTTTAACTTTTACATTCATCTAACAATTATGTTCTAACCTAAGCAATCATGCGTAATAACATATCACCCTTCTATCTCCATAGCTCGCAAGATGATAAACATTGAAGCTTGCCTTGCCCAACTCAAACTGCAGGTATCAGTCGACTGATACTGTATCAGTCGACTGATAGGCCTGAAATCAGAAAACTCAGGTTTCGGCAGTTGCTTCTCAGCTCCTCCAAACCTATAATTTCGAGCCATATGGAATCATGACACCATTTCTACACTCTATGACAGTTTTCAAATGAGTTTAGCCTATCAAAACGAATCCATAAACTTGAAATTTGGACTTTTGCGGAGGAAAATAAACTATTCAAGATATATGAACTTTAACACTCAAGTTTGTACCAATCTTGACTCCTATGTACTCATAACTCCAAATTCATGTTCTATAACCCTGCTAAAGCATTATAAAAATGTGGATGCAACTTTTCTAAACATTTATAAGCAATAAAACTTAATTCAAAGAGAATTTGATACTATCTTGGCACATGCGTCTATTTTCTAACAAAGTATCAATATCTCCATCTACTCACATTTCTACTCATCCAATGCAAACATAAGAATATATAAGCTAAATGAAATGACATGGAATCTTTACTCTAAGCAATTGAGCATGTAAAACTATCCGAAACTTAAATGTTCGCTAAACTCCATAAAGCAATAACTTGAAATTGAATAAACTAAAACATTGTAATTCAAATAACTAAATTGTCTCGTCTCAAACATCTCTCCAAAATCAGCCACCACACACACTTTACTCAGCACTGCCTCGTCGCCTTCCTTCAGAATTGCTTGCCTTTACCTTTATCTGCAATAAGAGGAAATGCAACTAGTAAGCAAAAAGCTTAGTAAGTACTATCTAGCTCACAAAAATCTCGAAAAGTGCAAACATGCTTCTAGAACAATATGGAAATCATATGGGATACTTATATGCTTGAAAGAAAACTAGGAACATGTATAACTCAAAACATGCATACTCAAGCAATAATAATTCTCAATTTACTTCTCTTGGCTCAACTTGAAACTTTAGCTATTCTTTAACTTTTGAAAACTTTCTTAAACTTTCGAAAACTTTGCTAAAGCATATACTTGAAAATACTAATCACTTGGATCCACTGAAGACGTAAGTACCATCTCATGCGCGTTCCCTAAAAGGTTGGGGTAGCGAGCCACCAATCCTAATAGAGCAGACCTTGGTCTACCAGGGCCAAGACCTTGGAATTGGACACCTGGATTTCTTTAACGACGCCCTTCGAACGCCCGGCTGCCCATTAAACGTTTTTCCTCTTTTTTTTCTTTTT
Organism: Boesenbergia rotunda; assembly: GCA_024364735.1. Taxonomy (NCBI): domain Eukaryota; kingdom Viridiplantae; phylum Streptophyta; class Magnoliopsida; order Zingiberales; family Zingiberaceae; genus Boesenbergia; species Boesenbergia rotunda. The sequence goes on from JAGFNQ010001134.1 coordinate 532,440, forward strand.
CTTTTTTTTTTAAATACTAAACGGACTCGGAAAATTCCATAAAAATATTCTAAAAATTCCTAAAAATATCTAGAATATTTCTAAACCATTTTTAAATAATTCTAAGGACTTTAAGAACCAAAAATAGGAATTTTGGGGCGTTACAGTTGATTGCAAAAATTCTTGTAGTGTTGATTGTGCCTCCATGCCCTTTTTTCAATTATTATAAGTAATTCCTTAACTCTTTCATTCAAACAAATGTTCTCCTCTGTTAGCTTCTTGATTCGGTTGTCTTTAGAATGCAGTCACCACATTCCTTAGTATTTTGCCTTACAGCTTCTGTGTCATCTCCTTGTGATGTCTCCATTGGGCGTGGAATGTCATCACCGATATCAAGGTTCTCAAACAATGTTTTTTCATTTAGGTTAAGAATTATTTCAATCATCACCTGTCAATTAACAAGTACACAAATGTTAACAACTCTATATCAAACTAACATAGGTCACCGTTTAGAATAATTACCTCTTTGGGCGAGAGTCGATCAACAAGGGCCCTCACCCTACTAATATGCGAAGGAATATTCCTCCACTTATTTATTCGAGGTCCTTGAACATTGTATGGTTTTTGAATTGGTACATGCTCCAAAAATCATGCTTACACCAAGTGTTACATACAAATACATTAATGACAGCAAAATATTATAAAATTAAACAACAAAATTACACTCATTGCCAAAAGACCAACAAATCCCTTTAGGTAAGGGAGATTGGTGCTGGTGTGGTATCTCTGAGTTGATGAAAATAAGTCCCCAATCATAGGTAATTGTGGAGACAAAAATTGATGGATGGCTTCAACCCAGTTGATCAATCTAACAAGATTCTCATAATCATCTTCTATATCTACAAGACCTAGAGGGACCTTATATGTACTAGACAAAAATAAGACACAAACAAATATATACAAAATATAGAATTTATACACTAATAAAACATCATCCTTTGATTCAACAGTTTTGGAATAATATTTAAGTAACTCCTCAATTCTTGTTCTGGTAAGTTATTTTTCTTTTGAGAAGTAAGTAAGATAGAGGTCACCCGATGCTTTAGTTGAATTAATAGGGACCAAAATACCACGATCCGCTATACCCAGTAACATCTCGTCTGGTGAACGCAACCGGTACACCTGAAATATTTAAAATATTTAGTTATTATCAAGAACATAGGCCTGAAATGAAATCATTTCAAGCCCACGTTGAGCCTGAAATAAAATCACTTTAGGCCTACCAAGAGCTTGAAATGAGTTCACTTCAGGCCCTCGGTAGGCCTGAAATAATTTTATTCAGGCCTACTAAGGGTCTGAAGTGAACTCACTTCAGTTCCTCGGTAGGCTTGAAATAATTTTATTTCAAGCCTACCGAGGGCCTGAAGTGAACTCATTTTAGGCCCTCGGTAGGCCTGAAATGATTTTATTTCAGACCTACCGAGGGCCTGAAGTGAAATCATTTTAGACCCTCGATAGGCCTGAAATAAAATGACTAAAATGAATCGAAATTAAATCATTTCAGGGCATCTTTATTCCTGTTTTATCTTACTAAAGTTAGTGTTTACAATTCATAACTAAAAGTGTTACATGAGAATTTAAAAACTTGCGAGGTTTAATCCAAACTTTCAAATATATTCACCAAAATTCCACGGATATGCTACAATTCTTGTATGTCCAAGAAAACACTAAAGGAGACTCTTTGATCTTCGTAATGTGTCGATCATTTAAAATTTGAAATGCTTCAAAAAAATTGTTAAAGTAGCCTAAAACACTGCACCAATGTAATTTTTGTCCAAAGTCATCTGAAACCTACAGGTTGTATACATTACAAATTTATTAAGAACTAAACCCAAACATTTTTATATTTGCAAAATCAATATAAACATGCGAAGAGTTGTTTTGACCTAAGACTATCGCTAACATATCTTGGTGGATAATGCCAAGGAAGAAGAGACTGAAACACCCACAGACCTTTTTCCACCATTATCTAAAAAAAACAATGCAAAAACCCTAACCTCTACTTTGGAGAGTGCCGATCAGTGTGGACTTCCACGCAAACACTTAAAGCCATCTCAGGGACACACTGACAGATTTCCTTAGGGTTTTAGTTGGGAGGAGAGATTGGAGGATGAGCACGCGACTATAACACAGCTAAGGAGCCCATAATGTCCTCCAACTTCAGCAATAACAATTAGGTTGCTGCGCTGAGAGTGAAAGGAGAAAATTTTGACTCCCTGAGACATCCGAACCATAAAATATTATTTTAATTTGAAAAGTTTGAAAAAATAGTTCAGATGTCTCGAAATTCTATCTGAAAAAGATAATTCTTGACGAAAGAGATATAAGAGAAAGATCACTATATTTGATGCGCCCTTTGATAAAAAGAACACCTCAGTACGACTTTTGATAAATCTTAATTTTCACATGCACCGTTTGGTAAAAAGCAGATGTTGGAAGCTCATTGCCATTGTTACAAAGGACTAACTGCTCATCAGCAAATGCTATATGATTATTTTTTAACTAGCCGTGGAGCTAAAACTAAAACTTGATTTGGGCTAACATAATCTGTATTAGGATATTTTTAATTCTACTTGATCAGTCATTTCATCGATGAATTTTTATTTCCCAAAAAAGAACACGGTTACTACATAAAAGCTCTCAGTTTGGGTTTCAGATTAAGCTATAAAATATATCAGGAAGGTATAATGGGTTTGGCATCTAGAATGAGACTATTCGTAACTTGAGTCCCTTGAAGAGGTCAATCTTCTCCGGGCTGTCGTTGCCCTTCTCACTCCAATGTTGCTTTCTTCCACTAGAGGCAGGATAGCATCATCATCGTTTCCAAATTTTATGGCATCCTTAGTTGTCTTCGTCTGTGACCTCCAGAGGTTATCATCAAACAGATTTCCTTCATCTTCAGGACGATCATGGTTACACTTCTTGCAGAGCACATTTCCACGGAAGTTGAGGTAATAACATCTAAACATAAAATTTGCATCAGCATTGCGACAGAGGATCGTTCCCAAGCATCAAAAGAAAATTATTAACACGGAGAGGCATGCAAGAGACTCACGAGGGGCACTCCCAATCGCCATTATTTAACTCTCGTTTGGGGCGTTGTTCCTGACAACGAAAACACTTCCTATTGCGAGCGAAATTCATGAAGTCACACCTGCCACCACATAAGAATTGTTAATTAATTTGCCTGTAAAGTTAGCTGATTTCAGTTGAAAGTGAGGGGAAAGTTTTAAGGCAGCATTACTTGGGGCAATTCCAATCTCCCATCTTCATCTCATTACGATTGTCCATGTTCACTCTCTTTGGCCCATCTTCTTTACACTCCAAACAGCGAAGATTTCGAGAAAAATTGAGAAAATTGCAACTGCATATTAAAGGTAAAATACATATCTTCAGTGTCAACGAAATTTGGTTTCCAACAAATTTCTTGAAAGAACTCAATTTGCCATCGGAATAACTTTCTGCAACAAAAGAGCACCTAATGAAAAATGATTACTATACCCAATTTCTGCAAGAAAGATGAATCCTTGCCACATTTTTTAATTTCAAGAAACAACCACTTAAATAAGTCAATTTGTACGACTGATGAATCTTTGCCACATGCTTTAATTTCAAGGAAGATCCTTTAATAGGTAATTGGTCATTTTACACTCTCATTATGCATATAAGGTCGGCTCTAATGGTGGACAAACAATCATGTCAACAGGTCATGAAACACAAACTACAAAGGAATTAAAACAATGACTACAAATTCTCAATATATTGTTTTTTCTTGATCTTCTCCACTAGCAAGCCCTATATAAGGAAAATATCTGTAAAACACTAATACACTGAAACCCTAATCATATTTATCTTTCTAAAATATTGAAAATTATATTAACTCAAAATTTGTCAAATATATGAGATCTTAATCCCTTTTATAAATTGATAACACGACCTTATCTTCAAAAAAAATCTTAAAATCTCTAGACTTTTTTTACACACTTATTAAAAGACCTACAGATACTTTATTAAAACTACTTACACTATCGTATATCATAATTTATGGAATATTTTCAATTTATACATAGTTACAAAAATATGATTTCTCACACTCCCCTTCAAGTTGGTGAATAAATATTCATCTATCTCTTGGATATAATACTTTGAAACACAGCTACTTAACCCTTTAGTAATATATCTATAAATTGTCAATGTGTAAATACATAATGGATACAAATTAACCCACGTTTTAATCTCCTTGATGAGGTATCTTTCAATTTCATCGTACTTTATTCGATCATATTATACCAGATTATGGGCTATGATAATCATAAATTTATTATCACAATAAAGTCTCATTAGACCATATCTTGATCTTAAGTCATCTAAGATGATCTTTAACTAAAGTAATTCACACATATCTTGAATCATCCCGCAGAATTCTACCTTTGCACTATATGGTGCCACTACATCTATTTTCTGCTCCATTTTATGAGGTTACCCTCAAGAAAAGTGCCATATCCGATGGTTGAGCTCCTATCAATCACTGTATGTCTTTTAGCACCAAATCTTTATTTCTTTTACACTGAATATTATTACTTGGTATTCCTTGGAAATATTGCCATATTTGGTGTGTTGCTTGCAGATGAACTTCTTTTGGATTATACATAAATTTTCTAATCACACTTGCTGCATATGTTATGTTTGGTTGTGAATGAGACAAATAAATAAGCTTTCTTACCATATGTTAATACATTTTCTTATCTACTGCAGCATCTTCCTTTGTCATTCCAAGTTTAAGATTTGGGTCTATTGGAGGTTTTCATATTGTCTTGCCTATTTCTTAAAGAGATATGTAACATATATCTTTTGGGAGAGAATATTTTACTTGTGAGCCACCTCAATCCCAAAATACCGTTTCAATCTTGTAATAAAACTCTTGGTCAAATATAAATTAGAAGTTGTCTCCTCATACGAGCGTTGTGACTCCTCTTGAAGAAGTGTTTAATAAATAATGTGTGATCTTGTTAACTATCTATACCCTATAACAATCATAACTCTCGCAATTTGCTATATGGTAATTGCTTAAATCCGTATGACTTTCTTCAATTTACATTCAATATGAACATTCAAATATATAAACTTCTTCCTCTACTTTCTCCGTGCAAAAATGCATTCTTGACAGTAAACATTTGCAACTCCCAACTATAATTAGTTGTCAATGACAGTAGTATTCTAACAGCTTTTATTTTTTTGCAACGAGAGCAAAAGTCTCTAGATAATCCTATAGGTTCAAGTATAGCTCTTGGCTACCAGCCTTGTTAGTACACTTGTTTTCACTTCTCATTAGATAATGCCTCGGATAAAGTGATAGGGACGAGAATGGAGTTAGGTTAACCAAAAAAGTTTTATGTGATGGTGGAAATGTTTAAAAGATAGGAAGTTCACAAGAGTATATTAAGCTGTTTTGGCCCCTCTCTAGTGACTTTCCCTAAGAGCAATAGGAAGGTTTAGGTTCTCATCGCCTATATAAGATTCAATATCAATGAATTAGAAATTGTTACACCATTCTCATGATTAGGGTTAGATTCTTGGACTTGCATTAGTTCAGGGACATCCATCTTCCCCGAGTAGGGGGTGTCAAATCTCACATTCGTAATGAGTGTAGGGATTTTCATGCACAAATTGACAAGTTAAGACAGGATTTGACACAGATTTAGACTCAAACATAGGATTTGGCATCAAATACCTAGTAGAAAAGCTTATTTAACAAGATATAACACGCATAATAAGTGTGCTTAGTCAATTCATGCATAACCCAAAAGAACCTCATTTACAAGCAGCTCACCAATATTATAGAATCTCAAAGGAACACCAAGAAAGTATATTCTATTTAAAAAGAAATAGAGGTTTGGTGCTAAAAGCATATATGAATGTCAATTATGCCAGGTCAATGGTTGGCATGAGATCAACCATCGGATATTGCACCTTTCTTGGTGGTAAGTGTTGGATCATGGTGATAGTGAGGTGAAAGTGAGTGCTAGAGGGGGAGAGGATAAATAGCGTGCATGCAAGTAAAATTTTTATTTTGCTATGATCCCAGTGAGGTTACAAAACATAGTTGGTAGTGGAAAAACATAAATAAAAGCGCACACATGCCACACAGGCAATTCAATGTGGTTCGGGAGTCCTAGGTCATCTTTTATCCTCTTTGATAAAGTATCAGAAGTGGAGAAAGGTCTCACAAAATCATCAATGGCAGTACAAGAGCCATACGACAGAGAACAAGGAAGAACAAATGCATCGCATTTTAGGAAAAAAAAAATCACACTAGAATCTATCAAAATTCCCACAAAGTAGCATATGCATAGATCAGAGTTCCCATCAATTCCATAGAGATATTTGGTCCTTGGTGAGAAGATGATAAAATTTCGCACGATGCCCTCCTATGAACATTGTCCACGTCATCCTTGGAAAATAAGGACATTACAACCTTTTTGTAACTCACTAAAAGACAGAAAACACTTGTGTCTTCCAGCATAATGGGCATTGTCTAAACCTAACCCAATAAAACCAAGACTCAAGCAGTGCAGGCATTCCCACCTTCTTACATAGACTCAATTTGGAAAAGAAAGGAAAAGCTCAAGAGCCTTAGCAACCCAAGACCTTAAGGTTCTCACTAATGCCTCACCAAGAGATCATCCCTTGGATCAAGATCTAGGATGAGTATGAGGGCATAGCTAATCAAAAGTTAGTTGACAAATTGTAGCCTTTGCACGCACACAATTTGTCAAGAAAATTGATAGATAGAATATTTGGCATTAATTGCACAATGATTTGACATTAATGGCACAAATTTGCTGTCAATAGAATTGATAGGCAGATTATTTGACATTAATTGCACCAATGATTTGACATTAATGGCGCAGATTTGCTATTAATAGGCAGAATATTTGACATTAATTACACAGATTTGGCATTAATGACGCAGATTTCCATGATTGTATAGCTGTAATTATGTATCATATTATTTAAAGGAAGATTATCTAGAGGAGAAAGCAGAGCTTTTCACCTTTATTTTCTCTGAGTTTGACATAATTTTTACCCTCATTTTCTTTGAGTTTGACATAGTATTAGAGCCCGTTTCGATCCAAACCTAATTTTTTTCCCCCTGTCATTTTTCAAGTCAATCCTAGTTCCTTGTGATTTCTCCATCTTCTTGTTTTTTCTCCCGCATTCTTCTTTTTCCTCATAATCATGTCTACTGAAAAGCATGATGTCCTGTTCGTTCGTCTTACTGGAAAGAATTACCTACCTGGGCATTCCAGTTCCAGATCTTTACCAAAGGCAAGGAGCTTTGGGGTCATATTAGCGGAACCAATTCTGCCCCTGACAAAACTATGCATAAGGAGGCATATGTCAAATGGGAGGTTAAAGATGCACAGGTTATGGCCTGGATCATAGGCTTTGTCGAGCCTAATATCGTCCTCAATCTCAGACCCTTCACCACAGCAGCTAAGATGTGGGTATACTTCCAGAAAATTTTAGCCATAACAACATTGCTCACAGGTTCCAGCTTGAACATGAAATTGTCATTTTTCAACATGATAGTCTCTCAATTTCTGAATTCTATTCTCATTTCATAAAACTTTGGGCTGAATATGCTGACATTGTCTATAAAGATTTGTCAACTGACGGACAAACTACAGTCCAAAAAGTTCATGACACCACAAAACGAGATCAATTTCTTATGAAATTGAGATCTGATTTTGAGGGCATTCAGACCAACCTCATGAACAGGGTTGCTGTCCCCTCCTTAGATGAATGCCTAAATGAACTGCTTCGTGAAGAACGTCTCCTCACTTAGATAACCATGGAACAACAGAAATCACCCTTCGTTCCTGTGGCATATGCCGCACAAGGCAGACCACGAGGGTGAGACATAAGTATTATCCAATGTTTTTGCTACAAAAGCTTTGGACACTTTGCTTCCCATTATCCTAAAAAATTTTGCAATTACTGCAAAAAAGATGGTCACATCATTAAAGAATATTCAATTAGACTACCGAGGAGAAATGCAACAGCCTTCACTGCCTCTATTGGTCCTTCTACTACTCCAGTTTCTGTGGATCAAAATTTGCCTAATTTTGTGCCAACTTTGACAGCTGAAATGGTTCAACAAATGATCATTTCGGCATTTTCTGCTTTGGGTCTTTCAGGTACCGCTTCTTTACCTTGTTCTCCTTGGTATTTCGATTTCAGGGCATCAAATCATATGACTAACAATGTTGCTGCTCTTACCAATGTTACAAATTACTCTGGTAATTTGCAAATACATACCGCCGATGGAAACACTTTACCTATCACAGCAATTGGTGATATTTCATCATCTCTTACCCATATTTATGTTTCCCTAGTCTAAGCAGTAACCTTATTTCAGTTGGTCAGTTAGTTGACAATGATTGCAGAGTTGAATTCTCAAAATCTGGTTGTCTTGTGCAGGATCAAAAATCAGGGAAGAAAATCGCGAAGGGGCCTAAAATTGGACGTCTTTTTCCTCTTTATTCATCGTTGTCCTCCTATCCTTTTTTGTTTTATAATTCTTGTAATTCTGCAACTGTTAATTTCCAATTATGGCATAAGCGTCTTGGTCATCCAAATTCCAATGTTCTTCGTCACTTGATGAAATCTGGAGTTCTTGGCAATAACAATTCCTTATCTCTTCGTGATGTTTGATTTGATTGCAATTCTTGTACACTTGGTAAAAGTAAAATTCTACCATTTCCAGTTCATCAATCAAATGCACATCAGCCTTTTGACATAATTCACAGTGATCTATGGGGAATAGCGCATGTTGTATCTCATTAACATTACAAGTACTTTATCACGTTTATTGACGACTATAGTCATTTCACATGGGACTATTTTTTACGTTCTAAAGCTAAAGCATTCTTTGCATTCAAATTCTTTCATGTTTATGTTCAAACTCAATTTTCATCAAACATTAAAGTTTTACGCTCTGACAATGGGGGGGGGATACACATCTCACTTATTTAAGAGTTCTTGCAGGAACATGGTATATTATCTCAAAGATCATGTCCTACACCGTAACAAAACAAGGTAGTAGAAAGAAAAAATCGTCATCTTCTTAATGTTGTCCGTACCTTAATGTTGGACTCCTTTGTACCCTCGCAGTATTCGCGTTCGTAAACCACCAAAAAAGTATGATTTTTCTGAACTTTTATCTTTGACAGCGACTTTAGCATCTGTTCCTATTCCTTCTTTATATAAGCAGGCCATGGGCATAAATGTTAAGATGCTATAGAAACTAAACTTTTGATACTAGAAGAAAATCAGACATGGGATATTGTTCCATGTCCTCCATCTGTTAAACCTCTTGGCAGTCAATTTATATTCACTTTAAAGCTGCGTTCAGATGGATCAATAGATCGATACAAGGCTAGATTGGTTGTTCTTGGAAATAAGCAAGAGTTTAGCCTAGACTATGAAGAGACATTTGCACCTGTGGCCAAAATGACTACTGTGAAAACTATTCTTGCCATTGCAACCTCTAAATCTTGGCAAATTCACCAGCTCGATGTCAAAAACGCCTTCCTGGGGACCTCAAAGAAGAAGTTTACATCAAACTTCCTATTGGTATGCCCTCACCATTACCCAATACTGTTTGCAAACTAAAACATTCTTTGTATGGATTAAAACAGGCACCAAGAGTGTGGTTTGAAAAGTTTAGAACAACACTACTTGGTTTTTCCTTCATCCAAGCAGCTATGATCTATCTCTTTTCTACAAAGAACCTCAAAAAGAATTGTGATACTTCTTGTTTATGTGGACGACATTGTCGTCACAGGCTCGGATCAAGCGGCTATCACTACCAAGGTTTAAAATCTCGACCCGTGCCGAAGTTTCGGTCCCAGACCGGAACGATACGGTTTCGGTATCATATCATGCCGGTATGGTTTAGGTTTTTTTTATTTATATATATTAATTATTAAATAAATATATTTATTGTGTATTAGATAAATACGGTTTCAAATTAAAATTGAAACATTATAATAAGTTATAATAACTAATAAGTATATAAATTAACTAAAATACTATTTTATATATTATAATTATATAAATTAATTAATTAATTATTAATTTAAATAATATATATAATGATAAAAAATATTAGAATATTAATTAATTACTAAAACAGTAAAATTTTAAAAAATAAAAATTATCAAAATATAAAATTGATTTGTTACAATTTTTTTAGATTTTTTAATTTTTTTTAGAATTTTTAAAAATTCAGAAAATTAATTAATAAAACTTATTTAATTTTTTTAATTTTAAATATAATTTTATATATTTTATTGTGATAATATTTATTTAAAGAAATGTTAGATTTAAATAAATAATTTTATTATTTTTCTTATTAATTTGTATTTAAAGTGGGAAATTTAATTATTTTTGCAACAGGAGGCGGAGGCGGAGGCGGAGGCGGAGGCGGAGGCGGAGGAGCGCGCGAGCCTGCGACGGCGTCCCACGGGTCCAGCGCTGCTCGTCGCGGCGTCCAGAGCTGCTCGACGTCGTCGCTGCCGCGGGTCCAACGTCGTCCCGCGCGCGAGCCGTCGTCGTGTTGCGCTGCGTTTTGCCCTACCGGCGAAGGCGGAGGAGCTGCGAGCCCGCGAGGGCGTCCTGCACTGCTCGTCGTCGCCGCTCGCCGCTCGCCGCACTGTGCCGATTTCGGTGCCCGAGCGGAATGGTATGTTTCGCCCGTGTCGGGCGGCACGGAACGAAACCTCATTCCTTTATCACTACAATCAAACAATTGTTGCATACAACTTTTCACATGAAAGATCTTGGATAACTAACTAATTTCTTGGGATTAGAAGTACATTTCTAACAAGAAGGCATCTTTGTCACTCAGCACAAATGTATTCAGGATTTAATTCAATTGCTGGTCTCACCAATGCAAATTTAGTAGATACTCCCATGGAAGTTAATATAAAGTTAAGGCAGGATACAGGTAAACTCCTCAAGATCCAACCTTATATAGGAAAGTAGTTGGAAGTCTTATCTACCTAACCATCACACGACCTGATATCTCTTTTGTTGTCCACACAGTCAACAGATTCATACAAAATCCTAGACACTTGTATTTTTCAACAGTACAACAAATCATTAAATATTTACTAGCCACTCCCAGGCATCATCTTTTCTTTCCTACAGATGCGACAATACAACTCCAAGCATATAGTGATGCTGATTGGGTTGGATGTCCGGACACACGAAAGTCTACTACTGGCTGCTGTATGTTTTTAGGAGATGCCCATATCTCCTAGAAATGCAATTAAGAGTCGATGTCTAGATCCTCCACTGAAGCAGAATATCGGGCGATGTCTGCAGCATGCTCTGAGATTATTTGGTTACGGGGCCTTCTTTCAGAACTTAGTTATTCACAAACACAACCAACTCCATTATAGGCTGATAATACAAATGCTATACAGATTGTAGCAAATCCTGTATACTATGAAAGAACGAAGCACATAGAGGTCGACTGTCATTCCATCAGAGAAGCTTATGACCGCAGAATTATCAGTCTCCCTCATATTTCAACATTTGTTCAACTAGCTGATATCCTCACAAAATCCTTGACACATCAGCGGCATAATTTTCTCCTTAGCAAATTGATGCTTGTAGATTCAGCAGCATCAATTTGAGGGGGGATGTCAAGAGAATTGATAGGCAGAATATTTGACATTAATTGCACAATGATTTGGCATTAATGGCGAAGATTTGCTATTAATGGGCAAAATATTTGACATTAATTGCACAGATTTAGCATTAATGGCGTAAATTTCCATGATTGTATGCTGTAATTATATATCATACTATTTAAAGGGGGATTCTCCAGAGGAGAAAGCAAAGTTTTTCACCCTTATTTTCTCTGAGTTTGACATAGTTTCTACCTTCATTTTCTGAGTTTGACACAATTAACACATAATACGCCTCATTCTTAGATCATGATTGTCTATCCTTCCATATGATTACATGAATACTATGAAACATAGTAAACTAAAAAGATAAATTTTAAAAAAAAACTCTTAAAGAAAAGCTTTATTAGAGAAAGCACAAGTTGTCGTGTCGTTCCTACATTACTGACACCAAAAGAAATGACTTATAGAATATGCGTTGACAATCGTGTCAATCAATAAAATCATTATCAAATATAGGTTTCCCATACATACACCTAACAGTCTCAGCTTAATGGCAAGAGACTAATACTTCTCTAAAATGACCCAACATAGTGGTATCATTTGGATTTGAGTAAATGAGGATTGTGGAAAATCACTTTAACACAGAGATGTACTATAATAGTCAATTACGCTCTTTTGTATTTCAAATGCCCTAAGCACATTCATAATGTTAATGAATCAAATCCCAAAAGCTTATATAGGAAAGTTTATAATGGTTTATTTTAATGAGATCCTAATGTACAAGAAGGAGCATGACAACCACCTTGAATATATTTTTATTCCATGAAACCCTTTAGATTGGAAAGTTGATTATCAACCCAAAGAAATAATATTCTTTACAATTGTAGATTCACTTCATTGGTGGATTTATTCTCATATTAGAAAAAATTTGGCAACTTGACAAAATTAGGGCAATCAAGGATTAGCCTAAACCCCATGCCTTTAAGAAAGTTCAAAGCTTTCACGATTTTGTGAATTTTTATAGATGTTTTATTAGGAACTTTAGTATCATTATGGCTATCTTCACAAATTGCCTTAAAAATAGGGAGCTTGACTAAGTTCAGCGTATTAGCCTTTCAAAAATCTAAAGAAAAGATAACTAAGGCCCTTATCCATAGACAACCTTCTTGACCTTTCTACAATTTGAGGTAAATGTAGGAATTAGAGATACCCTAAGATAAGAAGGGCACCCTATTGCATTCTTTAGCAAGAAACTCAATGTAACTCAGCAGTGTTACTCTAATAAGTTTTACATTATCGTCCAATCTTTAAGGCATTCATACTGCTATTACCAAATAAATTCATAATGTACTCTGAACATAAGACACTTATGTACATCTAATTACAATTGAAGTCAAAAACTAAACATCTCATTGAGTGAAATTCCTCCCAAAGTATAATATTGTTAAACACCACCAGCCTAGGAGGTATAACAAACCTGTAAACATATTGAATTGAATGGTAGCTACCTTATGTAGGATGAAAACCATTGTAATAAGAATTTATGCCTCAAGGATGAGTACATGATATGCTCTAATTTAGAGTGGTTTTCTAAGACATCCAAGAGAGGATTGTCATAATTTTGTCGAATTTGTGACTAAAGGTGATTACCTAATTAAGAGCACACATCTATGTATCTCCAAACATCACTAAGAGATTTTTTTAATATTGGAGTTACATAAAGAACTCAATAGAGCATTTTGGAAAAATCAAGATCAGACCTTGCTTTAGATAAGTTTTATTAACCATACTTGAGGAAAACATAGATAGGGTTGTATTATAGTATCATATGTTACAGATAGCTAATGCAACTAAACAAAACATAGGCCTTGATACACAGTATCAATTCTTTATACACAGTACCAATTCTTATTTGCATCTGCCTTGAGCAATTTTCTAAAAACTCCCACAAAACATTTCATATTCGCTCACATTATGAGAAAAAATAGGCGACATTAAACATTAGTCAATCACTATAGAGGGTATCAAGTGGCATTCAAGCTCCTTCTTTGCTTGTTGATCCACCACTTTGACACTAGCTCTTCCTCCCTCATTATAACTAGGCTATATGATTGAGAGGATCATTGAGATTCAACCAGTGCTAACTCCTCATTGAAGCAATAAGAGATACTTAATCTAATAGAAAGAACTATTAAATATAGAAGATGTATTAATCAATGAACTAGAACACATGGGCACAACTTATTTCCTAAATTTCAACAGGAGGCGTCAAAGTTATATTCTAATAATTTTGCTCTCGTACTCAACAAAGTGAGTGCTGTTTTTGGCAAGAAACAATAAAGCAAATATAGTAATTTTTTTAAACAAAATGTTGGTTAGACTTATTTAGGAGCTTGTTAGAGTTTTTTGATTAACAAGTCATTCTTATAAACGAGTCCCATTGCTGGTCTTTAATAGGTTAGGATCCCTTGTATTGAATCATATCTTTTAGTTAATAATATTTTCCGCTTTTGGCTAGTTGAAGTATTATTGGTTCTATATTACAATAGTGAATCCTAAGAGACATACTAATGGAGGTTTCATGCATGAGTTCGTCCTTTAAACTAAAGAGAGAGGGAAAGAGGATTTTATCCTAGCAAGGAGAGAATACAAAAGGAGTGTTTTAGTTTTGTGTAGCTATCAAATAGATACAAAACAAGGTAATGCTTGATAATCTATTATAGACAAATTAACAGAATTATGGATGATGATCTACATAGTGCCAAAGGAAGGGAGTATTGTGTAGTAGGATTAAAGTTATACATAAACAAAAAGACACTTTGATAGTGATTAAAAAGATGTTAATCATAATCCATGGGCTTTAGTACCATAGTATTCAAACATTTCATGCTACTATGTGAGAGAAATTAGGTGTATCTCTAATGGATGCTTAAATGAGAGTTAATTCATATGATATGGGCATATTCAAAGATGGTTGATGATAATAAACATACTAGTAAATGTTATAGTTAGAAGACTTAAATACATTAGATTGAAGGGGTAGACAAAGAGTAGGGATGATAATTTGATCCACCTCAATTGCGACCCAACTCAAGCTAGCCTAATTAAGGTCACCCCTCCTCACCTCAATAATCAATATGTAAACAAAGATGGGATAAAAAACACAACTGACATATGCATGGTGCATATGGGATAAGATTTTTTTGTTCCATATAGAATTTAGTTTATGATATATATGTTATAGAGTATCAAGTATATTTTAATGCCCCGCCTAAACCTAAAGCGTGCATGAGAAATGGGGTGAGATGGGAAAAGGGAAGAAAATCCCCCCCCCCCCAAACATGAGGTGGGGGTGGTAAGTTAAAAACTATCCTACACCATCGTCATCCTCCCTAAGAGATAAGAGAGGCTAATCCCGAAAAATTATGACAAACACAATTCAATAATGATGATGAATATGCCTTCTCCAAGATTTTTTTAAACATTTTAAATAATTTTATTTCATCTGTTCCCTATTGCTTATTTTTCTTATTAATTGAGATTTATAGATCCTACTAATCCAATACAATCATTATTATTCTTTAATTATCTGATCTTAGTAATGAACAGAAGTTCATTCGTTGCTAACACATTAGACATTCAAGATAAAATGCATAGTCAAATATCTAAAAAATGTAAAGCAAGCACTTCTCACAAATCTAACATAGATTGCAATTTCTTTGATTGTTTAATCCAATCAAATGCAATAACTACCAAAAACTAGTCAATTCATGGGTGATAAATTTGTAAACACCAAACAGAATTAGCCTAAAAGTCAAAGCATATATATTAGTCTAAACAAAAATTTGTATTTTCCCTAGATTACATTTACTATGTAAGACGAAAATTACTTGCAGTGAGTTTCCAAAAGATTATAAAGCAACTCATCCAATCACACAAAGCATTAGAAGGTGCTCATTTAAGTTGTGCCTTCTTAAAAGTGACTACCTAGCCTCATTAGGTACTCAAGGATTACCATGCCTCAGCATGCTTGAGGAGATAAGCAAGCACTTGGGCATCTTAATATTAGTACATTTGGTCATTATGAAAGTACTACGTGTAGTATTAAAAGTCAAGGTAAAGCACCTAAAAATTTATGGAAGTTAGGCCAACACTAGGAATAAGTTATTCCTGATTATTCAGGATTGAATACATGGACCTTATTACATCATTGAGTAGGATCAGCAGCATAGATCTTATTATCACTGAACTCTAAGTTGTATCACTAATAATGTTTAGATTTTTTAAATAAGATTTAGTAATGTTATCTCAGTTTTCATCGCTTTTCTTTTCCTATGCCTGAAATTATAATTGACTAAATTTAAACTAAGTACAGACTTATAGATTGTCTTCTTAACACTAGTCAAATCAGATTTCTCTGATTTTACTTGTTTGATCCTAAATACTAATAAATTTTAGTTCATTTTTTAGTATTCTCACAAATTATCCTCATATCCACGGTACAAACTATATTGCTTCCTAACGACCCAACCATTTGATCACTAATACAAGATTGGTTGTACATCATTAATTTCAATAATTACTAGTTATGCACCTAAGGAACCAGAATTTAAATAAATCAAAGGTACACAATTAAACATCCCGTAACATATAGAAGACTATGCATCATAACTTACTTTGGACATAACCAGTCACCTTGCTTCATTTCTATGTTGGATGCTCTGTTTCGGTTGTTGTTGAGCTTTGGAAATGTTTCCTTTGGAGTACGAAGCTTCACAACTGGTTTTGGAATAGATGGACCAATGGGTGTATCGCTGAGCTTAATAAGCTCAAAGAGTAGACTTCTTGCAGACTTCTGGATGTGCTCTTTGACAGGCGAGCTTTCCGACACACAAAATTGCTTTGGATTCAATGCGTAACTTAATAAAATCCGTACTACATCCACAGTGCGTGGTCCTTCACCATCAACTGGTATTATATATGCTTTGTCACATGATCCTCTTAGATCACAAACACTACATACCTGGAGTTGTAGGTAATAATCAACAACAATATGCAACTTGGAGTGAATGGTTGCAGAACATTGGCAGTTCAATTCCTCATAATTCCTATACTGTAGAACATCTAATAATATAGCAAAACCTAATCCACAATAATGACTTTTGCAATTTCCAACAAGCATTTCATTAGAAGTTAAATTTTACTGCAATCTAGACTAAAAGTACAACTTACAGCCCCTTCATCAAGATGCAGATATGCCCTTAACCTCTTTGCTGAATTGACTGCTTTGCGAAATACATTCGGGCAACAATGGTCAACAATAGCCCGAATGTCTTCTCTAGGAAGAGAGCTGCAGAATGAGGTGATCAACAAATCTAAATTCTAAAATCATGTTTTAATGGAAAACAACTGGACTGTTTAAGTTGATAACACATTCAACAATAATTGAGCACAAAATCCAATGAAAAATGAAAAAAAAAATACATAACCAAAGTTAGCTTAGATCATTTTAAAGATGCTATCAAGAAAATAATACGCAGAAGATCTCAATATTGACTCAAAAGCAAGCAATCGGTTTGGTAAAATAGAGATTGTTCCAATAAAATGCTTCATCTTTGAAATTCAAGACTACAATCATCCTGAAAACTAGGCATGATGACTCTTAATAAACTAGATTTGAAAATATCTAAAAGATCAATTTTGGGATACAGATGTTGCAGAATTATATTGCATATTACTATATATCATGCTGACTAGATGCATCCTAACCCCTATTCAAATTATTTAGTATGCACACTGCACCTATTGAAGCAATAGTCATGAAAATTTTCAAGTCATCAGCATTTTTACTTTAAGACTAACAGTTGATCATCAATGACAAAATATGTTAGGCCTTGGCAGCATAAATATAAATAGGGTTTGATCCCGTGTGCAGTCATAATGAACCCAACAAATTTAATTTGAATTATGTAATCACTTGTTCCATGAGCCTCGAGTTTATATTGGACTCACTTAAGTACTATGGATTCTTGAATTCCTCTCTCTCTTTTGAGTAACTTTTATCTCATTCATGACAAGGGATTGTTCTATTCATTTTGAGGCTTTCGAATAGAGACACTAAAGAGAATATACCCAGCATTCATTTTGAGGTCTAAGAGATCCAGATGATAAAAAAATATAATATATGTCACAAAACTCAAGAACAAAAAGTCACGTGTCTCATATGATCTAACTGAAATATTAATGGCATACATTTGCCACATTGAAGAGATAAAACATATCATTCATCTCAACTTCGTTATCATAGCATTGCATGAGATTGTTCTATGAAACTGAAGTTTCATTATTAATAATATAATCCATGCAGTTATTCATGTCCTTTTCAATTTCATTACTGAAATACAATCAAGGTTAAAGTTTCTTTTAAAGCTGAGTTAATAGTCCATGAATAAACCAATACCAGAACCGTCTTAGTGTGTCAGCATATGGTACCAACTGCACCAGTTAGGAGCAAGGAGGGGCTAAGAAAAGAAAGTGGCAACTTACATTGTCAAAATCCATCAGAGAAAAATCTTCATGGCTTATAAAATCCCAGCCTTAAAGTCACATGTCTCACACATGTCACAGAAACCTCATTCTCACCTCTCATCATGTAAGCTAGATCTCATTAGCAAATAGCCAACCCTCAACTCCTATTCTAAAACCCTTGCTCTTGCATCCCCTGACAACTCAGCAAAATCTCATTATCCCACTAAATGGGGTCGGTTATATGAATCCTTCTACGCCATTAGGATCTATCTCCAATTATATATTATATTCATCTATATTTAAATAAATTTTATGTTATTTTATTGTTACTAACTAAGTTTTTTTTACTTTCCTCTCCCTCGTTTGATGTGTATTTGTTATAATTTCAGATCGCCTAACTGGGACATTTATTGGGCGTCTAACTATATGTCCATATCATCTTAAACGTGTCTCTCGAAGTTTTTATCAATAGATGCAACTCTGACTTTCTCTCTAATACTCTTATTCCTTATTATGTTCATCCTCGTATGTCCACACATACATCTTAACATCTTCATCTCTACAACTTTCATTTTCTGCTCATGTGGCCGAGTCATAGCCCAACATTCAACATTATATAACATAGTAGATCTAACTGTCATTTTGTAGAACTTCCCTTTAAATTTTAGAAGTATTTTACAATCACATAAACACCCGATGCTAACTTTCATTTCAACAATCATACTTGTATTCTATGTAAGACATCTCTCTTAATCTCCCCATCATTTTGCAAAACGATCCTAAATATTAAAACTCCAATCATCTTCTATCTGAACAATTGTCTCATTACGTCTAATATTGCTAAACTTTAAATTTTATATATTCTGTTTTACTCTACTAAGTCTAAAATCTTTCACTTCTAGTGTTTTCGTCAAGATTCTAGTTTAGCATTTACTCCTTCATGTATCTCATCTATCAAAACAATATTATCTGTCAAAACAATATTATCTGCAAACAACATGGACCATGGTACTGTATCTTGAATGTGTCTAATGAGTTCATCCATAATTAGTTTAAAAAGATAGGGGCGTAGAGTTGATCATTGATGCAACTAGGGGTGAGTATTCGGTTAAAACCGAACCGAACCGAACCGAATAGATCGAAAACCGAATAAACCGAAATTTTTCAAAAAAACCGAACCGACCGAATTTCATAATAAAAACCGAGAAAACCGAACCAATAAAATCTCGGTTAATTCGGTTTTTAACCGATTTAACCGAACTTTTAAAATTTTATTCGATTTTAATTAAAAAAACAATGATTTTATTTAATTTAATTATATTTTTAAATAAAAATAATTAAATTAATATTCTTATTCGGTTTATTCGGTTTAACCGAATTACAAAATTGAAAACCGAAAACCGAACCGAATTAACCGAAAACCGAACCGAATTTCGAGAAAAAATTCGAAAACCAAATTAACCGAACCGAATTCCAAAATTCGGTCGGTTCGGTTCGGTTAATTCGGGTTTTCCGAATTTTTGCTCACCCCTAGATGCAACCCTATCTTTATTGAAAATGCTTCAGTTAATTAGCCTAAAGTATTCACTCTGGTCGTTACATCTTCGTATATATATCCTTAATTAGTTCAATATATGTTACGCTAACACCTCTCTTTTCTATAACTCTCTATATAATTTCTCTTCAAACTCTATCATAAATTTTTTGTAAGTCAATGAATATTATGGATAGATCTTGCTTTTGCACCTTATAATTTTCAATTAATTGTCAGAGAAGATGTATAGCTTCTATTGTCGACCTTCCAAGCATAAACCCCAATTGATTTTCAATCACCGTAGTCTCCTTCCTTAATCTTTTTTCTATAACTCTTTCTCAAAGTTTCATGGTATGACTCATTAGTGTATTACCCTAATAGTTTGCACAATTTTATACATATCCTTTGTTCTTATATAAGGGAACTACAGTACTTGCCTTTCATTGATTAGGTTTTTTTTTCATTTTCAATGTCATATTAAATAAATTTGTAAGTCATTCAATATCGTATTTCCCTAAACACTTCCATACCTCTATTGAGATATCATCTAGTCGTGCGGCTTTTCCATTTTGCATCCTTTTCAAAGCTTGTTCTACGTCTGAAATTTGAATTTTACGATAAAAATTTAAATTTCTATACTCATTTGACCTACTTAAATTGCCTAAGTTATGTTAGTCACCTAAACCATCATTAAAAAGTTGATGAAAATATGTCTTCTACCGCTTTTTTATTTCTCCATCATTTACTAGTACCCTATTGGATTCATCTTTAATACATTTTATTTGACTAAGATCACTTATTTTCCTCTCTCTCACTTTAGCAACTCTATAAATGTCTTTTTCCCTTTCTTTGTATCCAAGTTTCGATATAATCGTTCAAGAATTTCAATTTTTTCTTGGCCTCTTTCTTAACTATTGTATATTTTTTTAAGATTTCCTCATTCTTACAATTATATAATTCCTTATAGGTTATTCGTTTTTTTTTTACTTTCTTCTGTAATTTAAGATTTCATTCCGTGTCGAGCAAAATTTACAATTCCGCTTGTCACCCGCTGCCCGACACCATGGATACCACAGAGGGTACCTCTGCAAGTTAAGGCGAGCAACCTGTGCCAAGGTTTTGGTCCCAGACCGGAATGATACGGTTTCTGTATTGTATTGTGTCGTACAGATACAGTTTCAATATTTTTTATTTATATATAGTAATTATTAGATAAATATGTTTATTGTGTATAATTTAAAAATAAATTGTATATTGATTTTATATAAATTTTAATTATTGAACAATTTAATATTATTAGAAAAAATAATTAAATATAGTTTTCTTTAAATAAAATTAATGTATCAATAATTCGAATTAAAATTGATACATCGTAATTATATAAATTATTATTTATTAATTTAATTCATTATTAATTTAAATAATATATATTTAAAATTGTAAAAAAGTTTAGAATATCAATTAAACTGTAAAAAAATAAAAAATTATCAGAATATAAATTTGATTTATTAGAATTTTTAAATAAATTTAAAACAATAAAAAAAAGAATTTTCATAATATCAATTAATAAAATTTATTATTATTTTTTAAAAATTTTAAATATATTTTATTAGGATAAATTAATTAGAGTATATGAAAACCTCTTTAAAATATCACATTTTAGTAGGGAATTCTATTAATTAATTAAATATTAAAAAAATCGGCGCTCACTTGACAATTCCAGTGCCTGCGGAAGCGTCAGAAGTGTCGCATGACACAGTTTCACTGCCATGCCAATTTCACGCCCGCACTAGAACGGTAAATACCAACAATTTCAAACGGAACAGCATGGCTCTTCAATCCTTGACGGCTAGGACACATGTATTGCAACCTCCGCAATTTGCGTCCCGAAGAGGGCACGAAGGTTGTGGCGAGGGCACAGAGGTCGTCGCGACTCCACGGCATATAGGTCGCAGAGTGGGCGCATAGGGTGCAAGGCAGACAAAAAACTTCATATTTAATAATAAAACTTATGTTAATAATTTCAACCAATTCCTAACTATAATGCTTAATCAAATTCTAATAAAACTTCTTTTTTAATTAAATATATAATAACTTATTTATTTTAATTCTAAATATATATTAAAAAATTATTTATTTATCATATGAGAGGCTGCAATGTCATATTTTTTCTTTTTTAATTTTTTAAAAACTATTTAAATTTTTATTTTTTTATTTTTTAATATTAAATTAAATTTTTTACTTTTTAATTAGTAGATTTTATATTTAAAATACCAAAATTATATCGACACGATAATGAAATTGTATCATTCCGGTCGTAAATCAAACTTCAGGTCAAGATTTAAAATCATGGATCGTACAGATTCTTAAATCCATACAAGAAGCTCTCACAATACCAAAATTTAAGGTTGTTTTAAGAAGAGATCCAAGCACCAGAAAAGTATGGGATCATGGAATATCATTGAACTATCACCTGAATGGAATCTATAGCTTGCAAATGAATCTTCACAATTAAATACAAAAACATGGAAATGTTAAAAATGTTGATTGATTCAAAGCTCAACTTATTACAAAATGATTCACACAATCACATGCGGTGATCTAAATGCCGGTTGAGACGGCCGCCTAGGCGAGAGGCGGGAATCAACCACACCGCCTCAAGCTAAGGCGGTGTTGTAGGCGATAACTCACCTTCTTCCGCCACCGTAGCACCTAGAACCATCAGTGTCACCGCTATTGCACCACCACGACGCATTCGGATGCACTACTTGGGCAATGCGACACGTCCAGACACGTTGCCCGGCCTTGGCGACCCATTCAAACAAGTCGCATAATCTCGGATGCATGCTCGGCAATGGGCCTGAAGGCGTCGCCCGGGACCGACACAGGCTAGGAAGCATCGGTCGGGCCTGATAACGAGCCCGAAGCCGTCACCCAAACTCGGCAAACCGTCCGAAATCATCGCGTGGTCTCGACAATGCATCGAACTCATCGGCCACCCAAAAAAAGGTATATGGGTAAGTTAAAAGTTAGTGTTTTAATTCAATTACTTTATGTTAATAATTTTAATTAACTCCATTGGAATAATTTAAATAGACTTAATTAAAACTTAATAAAATTACCCATTAATTATATATATATATATATATATATTATTTTTAAATAGTTGGATTAAATTTTTAATTAATATATTTCATTAAAAATAAATATTATAAAGAACAATGATTATTTATCATATTATGTTTAAAAAATAATAAAAGAATTCAACCGCCTAGGCGGCCGAGACGGTAAACGGTCACTGACTGTCCTGCCATCGCCTAGCGTCATTTACAACACTGATCACATAGAATCGATGATGAAGAAGTTTTCTCTCTTGTAACCAAATTAAACACAATTCGAGTTCTATCTCTATATGCATATCTAGACCAGCCACTTCATCAATTCTCAATGCAGATTTGGTCGGAAAAAATTTACAAGAGCATCCCTTCTGAATCCAAGTCACAAGTCACAATCAACAAAGTTTATAGGTTGAAACACTCATTACACAATCTCAAACAATCCCCTAGAGCTTGATTTAACATATTTACTAAATAACCAAGTACTATAGTAATCTACAATGTAGAGTGGATCACACCCTATTTGTTAAATGTTGACCACAAGAGAGAATTTCCACCACCCTTATTGTATATGTGGATGACATTATTTAGCAGGAGATCACTGATAACAACACACATTGTTTTGCTCTTATGCTGGGCATTTTTAATCCTATCGTGTGTTTAATTCTGTGTTTATATTATATTTCAAAGTAAGAGTTTATTTTGAGCTTTATTTCAAATCCATCCTAATTGATTGCCCTTTTACTAAAATATAAATGCACTTTATTTTATAGGCAGCAAAGGAGGACTCAGAACACACAAAATAGAAGCCAGCACACAAAATAGTATCAAACATTATTTTGGACACCATGCGCAGCACACTGTATCGATTTGATGATGGGAGATATTGGTAAACTCGATATAGTGAAGAAGGTAGTGAAAAAAGGTCAATCTTTAACAAAATTCCTCTATAATCATCATTGGATTCATGGATTAATGAGAAAATTTATCAATGGTGAGATTCTACGACCAGGAGCGACTAGGTTTGCCACTCACTTTCTCCTATTAAAATCGTTGAATCAAAAAAAAGTTGGATTGAAAGCCATGTTCTCTTCTGAGGATTGAGAAGTCTCTCGATATTCTAACACAGTCAAAGGTAAAGAGGTGTAAAAAATTATTATATCTGTTAGATTTTGGGACTATATTGCAGATATTTTTCTAGCAATAGAACCTTTGTACGTTGTTCTACGTAAAGTCGATATGGACAGGAAGCCACAAATGGGCAACGTTTACCGCCTAATTCATGAAGCAAAAGAGGAAATTAAGAGACGTCTTCAATCACCAACCAAATATCAACATTACATTGACATAATCAATACAAGATGGGACGATCAAATGGGAAAATATATTCATTTAGCAGGTACGTATTTTTTAATAAAGAATTTCTAATATTGTTGTTAATAATTGCATTTTTATATATGTTTAATTATTGCAGGTTATTATCTCAATCCGGCATATCAATACCGTTATAATCTTGGCACAAATGATGATTTATTACAAGCCCTCAGACATGTGATATCAAGACTACAAACAAATAGAGAATCAATTGCTGAGACTATTAATGAAAGCCGATTATTTCGAGAAGCATATGGTTCTTTTAGTGATCCTATTGCAGTGTCATGCAGATATAAAATGGATGCAGGTAAATATAGTAAAAATTATTATTAATTATTGTCAGCAAATATAAATATTATTTTAATTTTGTTCTTATTTATTTTACAGCTGAATGGTGGTTATAATATGGAGGATCAGCTCCAAATTTGAAAAATATTGCAGTACGAATTCTCTCACAGACAACATCCTCAAGTGGTTGTGAAAGAAATTGGTCAACTTTCTCCCTCATTCATACAAAAGTAAGAAATCGTCTTTCTTATCGTCGATTGGAGAAGATAGTCTATATTCATTATAATATGCGTTTTCAATTAAGAGCAATAACAGAAGAAAATGAAGAACAAGAGGCTGGTGATGTAGACCCATTTGATATTGGATTTGTCCAAAATGAGAATGATCCAATGATGGATTGGTGGAGCGCTGTTGAGGCTGAAAATCCATTACTTGATGAAGCAGGAGACCCACCACGACCATCTCAATTTCTTACTCAACAGATTGAAACAATACAAGCTACAGGAGATATCAGAGAGGGAGAAGATTATGATGAAGCTTTTGATCAAGAATTTCGATTTTCTGGATCTCGATCAAGACATTCTGAAACATCCCAAACCCAACCAAAGTTCATAGATAAAGGTAAAGCTCCTACAGTTTTTACTAAAAAGAAAGAAAAAGTCAAGCCTCCTGCTTTTACAGGAAGGGGTCAATTGAGAATTAGAGAAAATCCATTTGATGCAATTGATGAGCAAGAACATGATGACAGTGATGAAACATCATCACCTTCTGATACTGTAGTCCGACGAGAAGTTCGAGATGAGGATAGTGATGTTAATAGCAGTGTAAGTACTCATGCAAGTGATGATAGTGGCGATGCATCTGGTGGTAAAAATTATGTTCCCCCTACTCTAGCACCGGAGCCATGGACATGTGAGGCAGATTACACATGCAACTCAAGATGATGATCATGGAGCTAGACCTATTCAATATCAACGTCGAAATAACGATGGCAAACAAAAAAAAACTCACAATTATCAAGATATGCGACAGAGTTTAGCTGACATTGATTCTGGTCGAAGTTCATTATACTCTCAGCCTTCTTATTATAACTCTGATGCATCATATGGTGATCCATCATACCACAGTTCAGAGGCATATGTTTATCCTTATCCTTATCCTGTGCCTGTACCTGTTCCGATTTCAATGGTGTCAGTTCAAGTCCAACTTCCAGTGATGAATCGAGATACACTGATGGACATGTGGAGAAATCAGTATCAATATTGCATGTCATGGGATGCTTATTTAATTTGGGTGTTAGAGAACTATGGAATTGATCTAAGCAGAATGCTGCAAGAACCAATGTCTTCATCTGATTCACGTCACTCCTTTTGGTATTAGTAAGGTAATATATTGTAATGTATCAATTTTATTTCGAGTTATTGATAGATCAATTTTCTTTAAAGAAAGTTATATTTAATTGTTTTCTTAACAATATTAAGTTGTTCAATAATTGAAAACTTATATCAAATCAATATACAACTTATTTTTAAATTATACACAATAAATATATATTTATCTAATAATTATTATATATAAATAAAAAATACTGAAATCATATTGGCACGAAACGATACGATACCGAAACCGTATCGTTCCGGTCTGGGACCGAAACATCGGCACGGGTCGAAATTTAAAACCTTGACAATTAGATTAACTTACATTATCCGTCAGCCAGATGCAAGCACAAGGCAACAACTTTCCTTGCAGAACATTCCTAATGATATAGACGTACTTGAGAAGATGTAGTGTAGAATTTGTGATAATTTTGTCTCTGATTCTACTGCTCTACAGGACTCCTCTATTTCTTTGTGTCGTGATGATGAATTTGTTGATGATGTCAATTTTGATGATGATGAGGATGCATGCAAAAATCTGGATGAAAAGATTGTTGTTGCAGATATTGATGGTGCATGCAAAAAATGGTGAAATTGCTGTTACAGATGTTGATGATGATGGTGCATGCAGTATTGATGAACTTGTAGATATTGTAGATATTCATGATGTTGCATGCAAAACTATGCATGAAAATATTATTATTGCTGAAGTCGAAGATTCTGATAATATGGATGTTGCATGCAAAAATCTGGATGAAAATATTATTATTGCAGATGTTTTCGATGAT
The DNA here is from genome assembly GCA_024364735.1 of Boesenbergia rotunda. Lineage (NCBI taxonomy): Eukaryota > Viridiplantae > Streptophyta > Magnoliopsida > Zingiberales > Zingiberaceae > Boesenbergia > Boesenbergia rotunda. The sequence goes on from JAGFNQ010001134.1 coordinate 559,188, forward strand.
GATGGCACATGCAAAATTCTGAATGAGATTGTTTATGCTCCAGATATTGAGGAGGTCGATGTGTTTCCAACTGAGCCAAATGCATGATTTTGTTATCGATGAAAGTATAGGAATTTGTGAAGTGGAGGCAGTACCTCCAAAGTTACTTCTTTCAGTTGTGCAGTCGCCTGAATTAGAATTAAAGCTCCTTGATCACTTTAAGGCAGAATAAAGAAGCTCGCAAATGGACACTTGCAAGTGAACCTGGGGTAGCAAGCAAATATGATGAATTGATCTCCACACGAGTGAATTAGAGCTAAGGAGGACTGCCAACTCAAGGGTGACAACTCCCAGTAATAAACTGAAGTTCTCAAACCATTCCCCCGGTTTGGAAGGAAGGGCCACCTGACATTAAATTGTAATATATTTATGGAAATAATCAAGCTTCCCGGTTTTAGTTGAATACTTACCTAACTGAACTGCTTCCCATAGAACCTAGCATTGCCAAGCCTGCAAACATATACAAACAAATTAAATATTAAATGACAACTTCATTAAAGTAAATACAACACAATCAAGCTTCAATAATTTTAATTATTTAAATAATATATATTTAAAATGATAAAAATATTAAAATATTAATTAAATATAAAATAATAAATATAATAAATAATTATCAGATTATAAAATAATTTTTTGAAATTTTTTAGATTTTATTTAGGGGAGTGAATACTGAATTTAAATAAATCTTTTATTTATTTTTTTTTTTTTTTACAACTCCGCCGCCGAGAACTGCGAGATTCCAACCGCCCGAAAGATCCGCCGTGTCTCCGACCTTCAAAGGAAAAATGATGGAGCAAGCTTTCAACAAGAACTTCGCTTCGCTGCGTCTTCGTTGCTGCTAGATCCTTATAGCCGGAAAAAAACTGCGAGACAGGCTGGCGCACCGACGCACACTTGAAGGCTGTCGCCGCTCGCCGCTGTCGCCACTCGCCGCTGTCGCGCGTCTCCAACGCTGGCCTCTCCTCCGAAATAACTTTCCCTTCTACTGCAACTATTCCACCTTTGGAGCGGATGCTAACCACCCCGGAAAACTTTCAACGAGGTGATGATGGAGGGAGCCGAATTTAACAACATTGATCACATGAAGGTGCTCACCTCCACTCGGACCATCCCGTTCCTTTCCTCTTTTTTTCTTGTTTTTCTTTATCTTTATACTTATATGTTACTTTACTTTAATTGCTTTGCTTTGAATACTTTGCTTCTTGCTTTACACTTTGTGTAGTTTTGTTTTGCAATTCCTTGAATTTTCTCTAGTAGAACTTTGAGAATCGTAAAAGCTTTTGAAGTTTGACCATCAAGTTTTGAGATCGTTTGATATGATTGAATACTCTACTTACATGTTATCATATCTTAATAGATTAATTTGATAATTGATATTTACCTAGTGAGGATTTTAGTTATGGTTACTCTTTATTTTCTTGTATGTGAGTTGCACTCATGACAATTGATACTCTAGAACCTGCTTTGCTTCTTTTTGAGACTACATTATCATATGCATGCATGAATGTGATGAAGGCCCTCTCATTTGTTCACTTTGTGATTTTCCTTCTTGTTTAGTTACAAGCGGAATAATTTTTTTACCTTCATTATTCGTTATATTTTCCTTGACACATCTTTATTGAGTTATTCTTTGCCCTATCCTTTGATGAGAGTTTTAGGTGATAGCATGGTGAGTTACATTGTCTGAGATGGACAAATTCTAAGTGTAGGGGGATTATGGTGTGAAAATGAGAGTTTTCAGAATGTAACGCGAGCAGACCGTGTTAAGTGGCATAGTTGTGCCACATTCTGGGGGTTTCAAAATAAGAAGAGGTTACAGAATCAAACACGGGCATGCCATATTAAGTGACACGTGCTTAATTCTATATGCCTGAAAAAATTTTGAACCACAACCTAGCCATGTTGAGTGCCACGACCGTGGTAAATTCTGCAAATAAAGAAAAAAGAAGAAAAGAAGTTTTTCTTATTTGGGTGAAAGGAAGTAGGAAGTTGAGCATTAGAATGTTTGGGTGAGACTTTGACGCATGTTATGTGATTGTCTTTATCATGTTCATCATCCCGAAACTCTTATGTTCTCTTTGCCTTCTCTTCTTGTTTAGTTATGCTTCTTGCTTCTTTTGATTTCTTTTTTACACCATTACAACTCAAATAAGTGTTTCTGATTTATACGTACAAGTGTTTATAGTAGTGGAGAGTAGAAAATAAGCAAGCAGTAGTGCAATGTTGTGAGTAGCATTAGCGAAAACTCCACCATGCAAATGTTTATGTAAGCAAGAGTGAAACCACTTACCTTGTGAGGTTCTATCATGCTTAGTTTATTCGAGTCGATTGAAATCACCATGCTTGATGATTTGTGTAAGAATTGAGTTCATGAACGTTTTGATGCTTGTGAAACTTAATGGTCCTAAGTAATATTATCTTTTATGATATTCAACATATTGATAGGGGGTTAACTAAAGAGATGAGTATTGGTTTTCTTTTTAGTTTTGTTTCCTTACTCGAGACGTGCAAGAAATAAAGTGTGGATAACACCCATTTTGACATATTGTTTTGCCCATATGCTTGGAGTTCTTAATCCTATCGAGTGTTTAATTCTATGTTTATATCATATTTCACGAGTAAGGCTTTATATTGATCTTTATTTCAAATTCATACTAATTGATAGCCTTTTTGCTCAAATGTGAATGTACCATGTTTAGTAGGCATAAGAAGAGGGCTCGAATGCACAAAACAAAATCCAACATGGCCTGACTGTGTCCCTTAACACAGCCTAGCCGTGTCCCTTGTTGTTCCCTACAATCCGCAACCGAAGGCCAACTTCCGACATTAAACACGGTCGTGCTTCCCACTGCTCCTCACGTCACTGGGCAGAACATAGCTATCAACAACTGACACCAAGGTAGTTAAAATCGGGATTTTAACTTGAATCGGAAGGGGTACTTAAAATCGTAAATCTTAAAATCGTAAATTATATCGTAAGATTTTATAAAATTCCTATATATATGCATATAAAATTATAAAGTCATATATACGGATGTCAAATAGCATAAATAATAAAAAAAAACTTTTAAATCGCTAAACAAACTTAGATAAACTTGCATTCATAATCAATATTATATTAAAAATGTCATCCATAAGCCATAAAATAGTGAAAAAAAACATAATAACTTCAATTAGAATTAGAAAGGTTCCACCAACCATCTAATTATAAAAACTAGATGTCTAATCTATAAATCTAAAAAATGTGACACATTAAAATCATAAGGTTCCATATATATGACTCCGATTTTAACGATTTTTTAAAATCGTTAAAATCGTATTTAAATCGAAAAATCGCAATTTTAAGGGTTAAAATCGCGATTTCAAAGGGATTTTAATAAATTACGATTTTAACTCCGATTTAAATCGTTCGGAGGTCAAAAATCGTAAAATCGTAGGATTTTAAGATTAAAATCGAGATTTTAACTACCATGGCTGACACAATCGTGCCGTTCTTTTTGGGATGGTCGTGTCGTACGAAATATAAAAGCAAATGTCAGTTCATCGAAGGAGGAATGCACCCATTTTGAGCCACCAAATCTAGATCAAGGAGAGGGTTCTTCTTCCTTCTCCTTCTCCACCTCCATCAAAGCCCTCATCTGGATTAGGAAAGGCACTTCCATCTCCGTCCACCTCCATCTCCAACGGCCACCATCATCCACAAGCACTATCATCCGTTCCACATCTACCTCCATTGACCATCTCGACCGGGCTAGGAAGAAGCTCCTCTTTATCCACAAGCTTCGTGGTATCGAAATTTGGTCCATTCCACATCAAGCGCTCATCCAGGTTGGGAGAGGCACTCCCTTCTTCATCGCCAGAATCTGCCACCAACAAGCACTCATCCGGGTTACGAGAGGCACTTCCACCATCGTCTGCAAGCTTCGTGGTATCAAAGCTTGGTTCATTCCGCAGCCATCCATCCATTGGAGGGAGAGATCTCCACACTAATCTTTAGTTTAGCTTATTTTAGTTTTTATGTCTGCCACGTGTTTGTTTTAATGTCCCTTACACTACTTACAATTGTTACTGATTTTACTTGCCAAGATTTAAAATCTCGACACGTTCCGAGGTTTCGGTCCCAAACCGGAATGATATGGTTTCGATATCACATCATGTTGTGCCGGTATAGTTTCGCTATTTTTTTATTTATATATATTAATTATTAGATAAATATATTTATTGTGTATAATTTAAAAATAAGTTGTATATTGATTTTATATAAGTTCTTAATTATTGAACAACTTAATATTGTTAGAAAAAAAAATTAAATATAACTTTCTTTAAATAAAATTGATCTATTAATAATTCGAATTAAAATTGAAACATTATAATATGCTATAATAACTAATAAGTATATAAATTAACTAAAATACTACTTTATATATAATAATTATATTAATTAATTAATTAATTATTAATTTAAATAATATATATATAATGATAAAAATTATTAGAATATTAATTAAATACTAAAACAGTAAAAATAATAAATAATAAAAATTATCAGAATATAAAATTGAATTATTACAATTTTTTTAGATTTTTTAAATTTTTAGAATTTTTAAATAATATTTAAAACAGAAAAAGAAATTCAAAAAATTAATTAATAAAACTTATTTAATTTTTTAATTTTAAAAATAATTTTATATATTTTATTGTGACAATGTTATATAAGGAAATGTTAGATTAAATAAATAGTTTTATTATTTTTCTTATTTAATTTGTATTTAAAGTGGGAAATGTTGAATTTTAATAAAGTTTTTTTTTCCTACCCTAATGTTCCGCCGGAGGCGGAGGAGCTGCGAGCCCATGAGGGTGTCCCACGGGTCCAGCGTCGTCTGGCGACCCTTCCGGCGAAGCCGAAGGCGTCCGACGACACCTCCGGCAACGCCGGAGGAGTCCCAGGATGCCTCCGACGTCGCCTACGCTGCGTTTCTCATACCTTGGCACCACCGCCGGGATAACTTCGCCTCGCTACTGTCGTGCCTCACTCCTACCCACTGTTGCTGCTGCTGCTGCTGCTACTCACCAATGTCGCGTGCGAAATCTATCAGCGTACTGTGCCGATTTCGGTGCCCGAGCGGAACGGTATTTTCCGCTCGTAATGGGCGGCAAGGCACGGCACGACACCTGAATCCTTGATTCTTGCAATGCTTGTTTCATTTGAATGTTTATGTTTGGTTATTCATTTGGATGCAAGTAGGTTAGGTTAGCCAGATTTTGCTTAGTTTCGTTAAATGCTTCATTTAATGTTGCCTTTAATTCTTCAGTTAGCTAGGTTAGTTTTAATTACTTACACTGTTTTTCAATTGTTAGTCTTAGAATCAAATCCAACACAAACCCTCCATTTCAATATCAAAAACCCAAACCTCAAACCAATAATGACTTAATCCTACAACTATCACCCTATCGCCACATTCCTTGTGAGAGACAATTCAAATCATTCCCTATGCTATATTAGTGTAATGGAGTTTGGTAATTTGTTAGATACCGTAATGTGACACAAACGGTCCTTATCAATCACACACACAAGAGCCTATTAACTAAACAATTCAAACTCAAAGATTTAGGAAGCCTTAGGTATTTTCTTAAATCGGAAATAACTCAGTCAATGGCAAAAATATCAATCTCTCAAAAATATATATATTTTGGACCTTCTAAAAGAAGCAATAATGCTTAGATGCAAGTCAACAGATGCTCCTATGGATGCAAAATCAAATTAGGAACAAAAAGGGATCGTGCACCAGTTAATAAAGGCAGATATTTGAGGCTCATGGACAAACTTATATATTTTGCACACAAGACCCAACATTGGCTAGATGGTTAGTATGATTTGTCAATTCATGAACAATACAAATGAAGAGCATATAAAGGCAATCTATTGGATCCTAAGATATTTAAAACTAGCACAGCTTATATTTCAAGAAATCAAAAGGTAAAAGCATTAAGATATGTGCGGGATCGATAACAGATTGAAGATCAACTTTCGGCTATTACACATATGTACGGAGAAACTTAATTGCATGGCATAGTAAAAGTCAATCTATTATGTCAAAAAGTGGTACAAAAGTCGAATTTAGAGTAATGACACGCGATACATGTGAAGGGATGTGACTAAGAAGACTCTTGAAAGGGTAAAAGATCATTGTTGAAAAATATATAAAGATGTTCTGTGATAACCAGTCTACTATTAGTATTGCAAAGAACCCAAAACATCATGAGAGAATGAAGCACATGGAGATCAATCACCACTTCATAAAGGAAAAGATAGAATAGGGAATATTCAAGTTACTACGTTAGCCAACTAGTCTACAGACAATAGGCATCCTCATTAAGGCTCACCAAGGGAGAACTTTGGAAATTTAAACTTAGTAGGGTTGTGTACAATATGATTTTTGTGAGTTAATACAATTTTAATTTCCAATACAAAAAATTGTCAATAAAATCACAATTCCAACATTTATGGATATGTGCATAGGATCTCATCCACGACTGAGACAGTTGTAGATGAACTGAGGGAGGATAAGTGAACATAGAAGCGCGGAGATGGCGCCCAATGGGGAGTATTGCTATTGCAGATGTGAAGAAGGATGGTGCCAGGTGTGGAGTCACTGAGAGGGAGAGGGAGAGGGAGACATATAGTAAGAAGAAGAATATTATTTTTCTCAATGCTTTATAGTTTACAATATCAATTAAGGATCCTTTTATAGATTCCTAAGAAGACAATTTCTAACTAAAATTTTGAAGTTTTCTTCAATGGATGTTGCTTGGGTCCTTACTAGCACAAATGGGGACAAGTTGATCAATTCCTTTGGGGTAATTGGCTCCCTTTGAAAACTTACCCCTCTTGAAACAAGTTTTCTCCATATCCAATTGGGATAAGGCTCCTCATATCACAGACAAATTCATTGAGTCTTTATTTTCCAATCAAAGTCATGTTAAGCAAATTGAAATTAAGAATCCCCGAAATGGTGTGACTAACATGATACAATATTGCTAAATAGCTTACTTCCCATCAACATTGCAATATTTTAGTGCTCGTTCAAATTGATTTCTCCTGAGATATCAAGGTTTGGTGTACTCAAATTAGCTTCCATCAATCATTCAAAGGAGCATTAAACAAAATGTCAGCTTTGTAAGAATTTTGATAAAGGGTAAAGAGTGTTATTGTGGTTGTAATCCTTATTAAAACAGTAGCAGTACTCCAATGCCCGTTTAGAACCCATCTTGGGCAACAAAATATCAGCCTCGCCCATCTAAGTCTAAACCACATAATTCACAATGGTTATGCACTCAGGTGCATATAGCCAACCAGTGTTCCTTCTTTAACTTTACAATCAATATCAAAGCAATTAATTAAGATTAAAGAAAAAGAAAAACACTAGAAGAAAATAGAAGAAAAGAAAAACACCTGAAAATGTCAAATCGTTCTCGAGCAAACTTGAGGCAGGCATTCTTAACTCGGTTGGCCTCCATTTCCGCAGGCCCATAGGCGGCGGAACCATCCACATCTCCACTTGGAACCACAGAGGTGGAATCCTCAAAGTAACCATTTGCTCTCAACTTGTCAATGAATCTCTCCCACTCAGGCCACGGATGGGAAGACGAGGGAGGTTCCTCGGTGTTAAAAGGAGGCACATCTGAGCCGAACTCCGCAATGGAACTGGAGGTGAAGGTACGAAGAATGGGGAGTTGAGCTCGGGGGGCAAGGGGATGCGGGACGGGGAGAAAGAGTTTGGCCCGGCGGTGCAGAGGAGACGGGAGGAGTAGAGATGGTGCAATGAGCCGATAGACGAGCCGAAAGGGAAACGATGAGGTCAGACGAAGAAGCTTAGAGGCGGCAGTCATGATGCGGGGGTATTAGCTTCGAGGACTAGGGCATCGAGGGCAGTAGGGTTTTAAGTGGACGACGCATGTTATCTTTGCGCATTGTTACCTCCAACTGTATCCAGTCCAAATCTTAGTTACTGCAGGATTGATAAAAATGAGTAATACATGCGTATTATCAATTTTAATAATAAATTTTAAAATTAAATTTATTTTTATCATATTATTTACTATATCAAAAATTATAAATTTATAAAAACATCCTCAATAGTATATCTAAAAAAATTTATTCTTATCACATCAAAAGTTATGAATCACTAATTCATTTCGTATATATTTATTTCTACGTTCACATTTTAAATATCTTTATTTATAAATTTCATTTTATATTTTTTTCTTTTAGTAAGTAAATAATTTTTATAATTTAAATACAATATTTTCGCAAACAAAATATAAAATTTATTTCATATATTTTTTCTATCTTCATTTCATATACCTTTATTTATAAATTTCACTTTATAAATTTTTTTATTTGATAATTAAATATATTCTTTATCATTTAAATATAGTATTTTTGAAAAATATAAAATTTGTTTAAATCTTGAAAATAAAATATATAGAGTCAAATATAGTTATAGAGTAAAATATAATGGCTAAATATTAATGACCCATAAAAATTTGATAAAAATCTAATTTTTACTTTTGGAACCAAGTTTTTTTATTTTAACCAAAAACCTAAGTCATCCAATGATAATAAGTTTAAAAAATGATGTTTATTTTTTAAACCCAATGATTTAATCCTTCATTGGAGATTCCCTTAATGAACAATAAATAAACCTGTTGGTGCTGCTAAGGGCGATAGGGTTTTTTAGTGTATCAAAATCTACCGTGGTAGTTATTGATATATGATAAAGTATCACATTTGAATAGATGTCTAAATTTTTTTATATATGTATTTATACTTTCTTAAATATCAACTCATCATCAAATTTTACCTCCTCAAATATACTATAATTTCTCGTCTTCCAAACATGATGTATCATCGATGACATAACGAGGTATCAAGCATGCATCAACCTACTAGTACCCGGTAGTGGCGCTTGAAGAACCACAACATCCTCTTATATGTAATCATCTCATATGTCATGTGGAGCCACCATCTAATAAGCTTCCATAGTTGCCCCCCTAGGTAAGATTTTCTTGATGGAGGGCTCCCATAGGTTAGTATGTACAAGGTAAGCATGATGGACTCATCTAATCTAGAGTACATCCCCTCTATACCCCAAAGGACTTTGAACAATAGAGCATTATTTCAAACCTTAGGGCCACGGATCCTAAGCCATCTTCCTCTTTTGGCTTGTACATCTCAGACCATGCTATTAGAGGATGCTTAGTCATCCACATGCAACCACTAAATAGTGGGAGGATAGATATCCAATAACATTCAACTCCCTGTAAGATGGAAATGAACAATTGTGTTTTCCCCACATTTGATAATGTGTTATTGGATCGTGCTTTAATTTTGGTTATTATGGAATCCAACAATGAAGTGTAATCTATTGGTACAATTAGCCTCTAGGATTTTGATATTTGTTTAACAATATGTTTAATAGAACTTGGTCAAAGTTAATCTAGTCGGGTGAGTAGTCTACCGAGTGACTAGCAAGCCCAAGCAGATCAAAGTGACCTGATGCCTGACAGAGAAAAATCTTAGAGAGAGGTGACCTTAGGTCTTGGAGGAGCAAACTCCAAGCAAAGTCCTAGTGAGTGAAACTAAGTAAGAAAAGCCCTAGTGAGCGAAACTAGACCCTAGTGAGTGAAGTCAGGTAGTGGGAAGTCCTAGTGAATGAAGCTAGGTAGTGAAAGTCCTAATGAGTGAAGCTAGGCCCTAGGAGGTAACCCTAGGTGGTGAAAGTTCTGGGTAAAGTCATACAATAAAAAGTCCTAGTAAGTGAAGCTAAGTTCTAGGGGAGGTAATCCTAGGTAACAAAAAGTATTAGAGGAATGAACTCCAAGCAAATTTGACCGAAGGATTTTTAGTCAACCGCGCACGATTGACTAGACCAGCAGATTTTAATAAACCTAAGTACAGGTTTATTACCACTACTTTGCATTACTATTATTACTGTTGTGTTAATTTAGTATTGCAGGAAAGTCTTAGCAGATTAAGAGATCAGACACTAAGCAAAGTAAGTCCAAACAGATCTGAAGGACTAGATGTTGGGCAAGTGAGTAAAGGTAAGTTCCTGGAGGAGAGTGCAGTGAGGTTGTGTCCTGAAAAAATAGTCTTAGGCGCTGATCCAACTAAAGAAACCTATGGAGGTTTCTAAGTTAAGATCAAAATAGGTTTTGTTGTCTTTATTTATGTATACTATTTATGTACTAACTCTATTATACAGGGTTAATATTTTTATACTATTTGCATTGTACTAATGATTTTGTGTAGATTAGTTAAACATAGTTGACCAAGGGTTCAATCGACTGATCATCAAGATCAGTTAACTGATCCAACTTGAGTAGCACTATCACGGAGTAAAAAATAGATTTATCTGTTGACTGATCATCAGGATCGGTCGACTGATCCATACTTTGTATGCACAGGGTTGAAAAAGGAAGCTTCATCTGTCGATTGATCAGAAGGATAGGTTGATGGATCACATTTATTACAATGCTAGCCGAGCACAGCCGAGCAACAAATATAAAAAAAGGCATGGGGTTCCGTCGATTGAACAAGTGGTTCAGTCGACCGATTAGATCAGTCGATCGAACGTTTTATCAATCGACCGAACGACTACTATATAAAGGGACCATGAGAACTGAGTTGATAATTACTTCTGCTTGCTCTTTATTCACTTTCTACGTTAACGAATTGCTTGAGCTCTATTGCCATGATGTTGGAAAGCACATTAACACGCTATGCTCAAGTTCAAATCTTCCGTGTTGGTATACTTTATTGTTATTGTACTTATACTTGCATTGATTAAAAAATAAGATAGTAGGGTGTTATTATCGTTCTTTACATCTTGTATTATTTGCTTTCTTCTAAAGGCTTTTGAAGAAAGGAATTTAGTAGATTGCCCAATGAAAATGATCAAGGAAGTCGATTAAGGCTTTGAACCAAGTAAAAGAAAAGTGTCTTTGGATTTCTATTTTATTTTCTCCGCTACATTACTTTGGTTCGATTTTATGTAAAAGAAAAGACAGAATTCAAATGAACAAGATTCACCCTCCCCCCTCTCCCTCTCAGTACTAAACAATCTACGTAATCATCAATCTTCAATTTCTTAGAAGCCAATGAGTCTCAGGTATCCAAAGGGCATGGTCCCCTCCTGGAAGCCTGTCAGTGTGAGTAGTGCCTTCCATGTGCGATCATCCACCATTACCATATAGATATTTGATTTGGTTGTATTGGCATGTAGTCCAACCATCTATCCACACCATGCCAAGCATTTGTGAGTATGGTGACTGAGGATATATCTCCTTTAGAGAAGAGTAATAGATCATTTGCATACGTCAAGTGGGCAATTCTTAACTCACCACATTTCGAATGAAAATGAAAGCCAGCTCGCCATGTATATTAATTCAGTAGTTGTGCCAGATATTCCATGCAGATGTCAAATAGGTAGGGTGATAAAGGATCACCTTGTTTGAGTCCATGGGCCCCTTTAAAGTGTCCATATGTCCCTTCATTGATAGCCAATGTGTAGGAAGTAGTGGCGATGCACTATCTTATCCATGATATGAAGATAGTTGAACCACAGCTCGCCAAGCATCTCCAGAGAAAATCCCAATGGATAGTGTCAAAGGCATTTTGCATATTAACTTTTAATGTGCATCTAAGGGAGACTCTTTTCAATGTATAGTTTCTCATTAACTCTTAAGCGAGAAGAATGTTATCGGTAATGTTCTTGCCTTTGACAAATGCAACATGAGCGGGGTAGAAGAGATGGTAGGCTAGTCTTACTGCCAATAGCTTGGATATTACCTTGTAAAAAATTATGCAGCATGAGATGGGTTTGTAGTCTGATACCTTGGTGGCAAATGTAGTTTTAGGGGCCACGGAGATCATTGTATGGTTCCACTACTCGAGTATCCTTCCATTCCTAAAGGATTCCAAAACTACTTCAAGGAAGTTAGTTAGTCCAAAGATAATTTATAACCTGCAAAACAAAATTAGCATAATATAAATAGGGTAAATGGAATTAGTAGTAATTATATCCTATCTTCCCAAGACCAGGATCTAATCAAGATCTTAGCTCAGAGCTCTGAAATGGTTCTGTCTTTCACTTTTTTGTAAATCAATCAAGTCAAAGACGCAGCGAAAATAAATAAAGCAAACAATGCTAATACATTTTCTTTTACTTGGTTTAGAGCCTTCGAAGACTCCTATTCCAAGGCCTACAATCATTAATCACTTTCATTGAGTAATCATTATCAATTTGAAATGTTATAGTAATATGAATTTAAGATACAATTGTAAAACTTAAGTATATTGGCAAATTAAATATTCAGGCTTGAGCGTCATTGTCAAGGTAGTGTAACAGCGTCATAGAGCAGTTTTCGGAGTAGCACTTAAGAGCGAATGTTGTATAGAATTGCTTAAAGGATGGATGTATACAGCTCTGGTCGAACCCTCCTTATAAAGGCTATTCTGGGTGCCTAGAAGCTCCTTCGGGCACCCCCATGGTGTTGACGTGGTGAGACTCGGTGAAAACTCTATCCACCAAATTCTATTCGGTTCCAGGTGCTTGGACTGCCTTCTGGGCACCTGGAATGTGACATAAGCTGGCCAATAGGAACGTGCCACCTCAACCACGCCTAGCTGGGTTTGAGAGACTCTGGGCGCCTGAACTCCTTTCCAGGTGCTTGGACTTCTAGGATCCTAGATTCTAATTTCCCACTAACTCCTGATTTTGTTATCCTGCGCCACCAAGTTAGAATACAAGCAAAATATAGTATGAACATGAAATATGATAGTCACAGGATAGTCTGGTTATGACTTTAGATTTGGTTGAAATCCTAGGTCAAACCGACGTCTATTGCTATCTCAACCGGGAACACATCCTCACTTACTCCTCTCAGGAGAAGTTACCTCTCGCCAAACACTTGTTTAAACTTTTTAGTCAGCATCCAATCTTGACTTCTGGGACTCTAGTCGTCCGATCCTCAACCAGCCTAAACTCTTTCCCATCATCCTTAATCAACCTGATCAAATAAGACTTTCCTGCAACACCAAATTAGTACAATAGTAACATAAAGAAGTGTTAGCAAGATTTCTCATTATCTATGGTTACCTCCCCCTAGGGTTTTCCACTACCTAGCTTCACCCATTAGGACTTCACCACCTAGCTTCATTGACTACGACCTATCTTCACTCACTAGGACTTTCACTGCTTGGTTTCACTCATTGGGACTTTCATCACCTTGCTTCACTCACTAGAACTTTCACCACCTACGGTTACCTCCCCCTAGGATTTTCCCTTGCTTAAAGTTCACTCCTCTAAGACTTCTCACTTGTCTAACCTCCCTTGCTAGTCATCTGGTTCTAACTAAACTTCTCTCACATCCAAACATCAAATCCTATTTGGATTAACATTTCGTCAAACTTACTAGACTTAGATACATTGTCAAACATTGAAACCCTAGAAGTTCATTATTATTATTTGATACTCCCTACATCAACAATCTCCCTTTTTTGATATTTGACAATAATCTTTAAGTTAGGTTTTGGTTTTTAGTGTTTTATACTAAAGTTGGGAGATTGAAAATATTTCTAACTTAATATCACTCTCCCTCTTTGACACACATCAAAAAGTTTACCTAAGGTTCCCTTCAATTTTGCACCAACAATTTTGAAAATACTTGAAATAATTTTCTTTAAAACATTTGTTTTCAAACCTTATTTTTGAAAATATCCTTTTGAAATTACCTTTAAAAGAATTTTAAAGAAAACATTAAAATATTTTTGAAAAATTATTTCAAAGTTTTTGCAAGATCATTTTTTAGAAAAATTTTACAAAATGTTCTAAAAGGTTTTCAAACGCAGTTTCAAAGAATTTTGAAAACAATTTTTTAAGATTTTCTAGAGTATTTGCAAGAATTTCTAGAACATTTTTATTCAAAACAATTTTTAAAAATACTTTTAAAGATTTTTCAAAGTTTTACAAAGCTAATTTTTGAAAGAATTTTGAAAAGTATATATATGTAATCTTGTAATCAGGAGTCCTCCTCAACCTAATACATTTTTAGGAATCTTTGTAAACCATAAGGAATACTTCCAATATGTCTTAGAGGTTGATCCAAATTACAAGTAAAACTAATGTATTTTCAAAATGTTTTCAACAACTTTCAAAATATTTTTCAAGGAATTTCCAAAATTATTTTCAAAGGTTTTCATAAGTATTTTTAAAAATAGGTTTGAGAATTTTCAAAATATTTTTTGAAACAATTTTCAATGACTAAAGATTTTACAAAACCATTTCTTTATTTTAAAAACCATTTTCAACATATTTTTTAAATAATTTTTCAAAAATATTTCAACACTGTCTCTCCCTTAACCCGATATACCCTGGTTATCCTTGTTAATTTACAAAGAATTTTATCTAAATGTCTTGGGGTCTTGGTTCTAATGTTGGTCTAGGGATTATGTGTCTAAGTGTTGATCAATCAATTTTCAAGTAATAGTTTTGAGGAAATAAACAAGCCAATAATTTAAGATTAATATCATTATGGTCCAAATGATTAATGAGGGTTTTCCAACCTCGGGCGACCGACCCAGCCTCATTGAAGTTTCCCATCGGCCGTTAGGGTAAATCGGGAAGCGCTCGCAGTGGGCGGTCTAGAAACCCAATGTCCTAGGGTTCGCGCCCCATTTGGAGGAAAAATTCCTGCAAATACACCGTAGCTGGGGATCGAACCGTGGATGTCTGGGATAGCGACTAGTCGCTCTACCGCTACATCATAGCCCCGGAGACATAAACTGTCCAGGTAAACTTTTTATAGTGACCGACCCCATCGCCGAAGCGGCCCCATATTCAGAAACCCCCTAAGGGATTTTTGGAGGCACAGTTACACTAGTTGATAAGAGCATTCACTGTCAAGACAGCACCTCAGTCAACAGACCCCTCAAAGTGAGAACTTTTTTTTTATTTTTATTGCTAAGAGGACTCAAACCCGAAACCTCAGGTAACACATGTCTCCATGCTTACCACTTGGGAAGCATGCATGCAACCTATTATTATGAAATTGTCCTTATTGAAATGTTCGACTTAGTTGATTATCTATACGGATTTTAGTTAATTGAATTTTGAATTATTTTTAGTTAGGGTTTAGATTAATCAATTTATAGTTTGAAATAATTTGCATTAATTAAGTAGTTTAATTAATCAGTTTAGATTTAATTGATTAAATTGATATTAATTCGATTAAGTTAGATTAAGGTTGATTAGAATCATTTCATTAAAATTAATTAAGTTAGATTAGTTTGATTTAGTAATTTACTTAAGTAAGTTGAATTAACTAAGTTGGTTAATTAGGGTGCATTCATTAAATTTATTAATTAGGTTTACTTAAGTTAAGTTTGGGTTAATTAATTAGGGTTTCATTTAAGTTAATTAATTATGATAAATTTAATTTATTTGTGTTAATTTCGGTCTAATTAAAGTTTTTAATTGGATTGTTAAAATTAATTAAGTAATTTTTGTTAAATTTTAAGTAAGTTAATTATGTTGAATTAGATTAATTAATTATGTTAAATTAATTAGGTTAATTAATTATGTTGCATTTGACTAATTAGTTAGATTAATTAAGTTTGATGGAGAGTTTCAATCAAATTAATTAGATTTAATTAATTAATTAAATTGAATTTCAACAATATTTTGAGTTTGATTAGTTTAAGTTTGATTAGTTAAATTAATTGATGCAAGTTTAATTAAGCTAATTTGAAATTAGTCTTAAAATCTATCTCACCCTTTTTTCTAGATTTTCAAACAGGAACCTTATGGATTTTATGAGAGGGTTATTAAGTTTACCTTTATTGATTAAAACTGAAATATAAGGATTTATTGACATTTGAATTAGATTCAAATTTAATAATTAGTAAGTTAAGTGTATATTTCAAAAATTAGCTTCTAGGTCATTGCGACATATAGGGACATTCTTGGGTATCGAAGCAATGACCATTTCTGAACAAATCCTTTTAAAGAAATTATACATAATCTTCTTCTTGAAAAACCCTGATCGAGCTAGTCTAAAATATACAAAGTAGCTTCGGTTAGTTCCACTTGGCTAAGTAGATCAAATAGGGTATATTTTACCCTACTTGACTCCCTAGATTGAATTTTTCTAACGTACTATCATTTCATGTTACCCTGGTACTAGGTTGAGCAAGTCTTAATCAAACCTAAGTCAATTAATAAGAGACTAACATGAATGACATGACATTTATCAATATAGATTAATTAAACATATGCATATTAATGGCAATTATGCATGGATCAGTCATGTCAAGCAATTATTGTAGGACCGGTGCCATCGATAGAGGGGGGGTGAATATCGACCTTTAAAAATCTTCAAAAACTTGTCGTAAACTTTCGAATGTTCATTCTAAATACAGAGTTAGTAGCAGCGGAAAAACAATAGAAATAACGAACAAAACAAACGACAGATTGCACACGGGATTTACTTGGTTCACAACCCCCTAGGGTCAGTACATCGAATGCCTAAGCACGGGAATGTCTGTCCACTATTGGTCTCCTTTCCGGACTTTCCGGAGGCGGAGAAACCCGTTTTACAGTGCAATAATTACAATAAAAAATATAGGAAATTCAGTGCAGAATAATAAAAGCAAACCAAAACAAAATGGTCGAAGACTCGGCCGATCTGGACCTCCGAAGTGTCCTGCACTTCCTCCTGGAGCCTCCCGGTCATAGACTCTCGTCTTTAGCACTTCGTCATCAGTCAGAAAGCTCAGAATAGATCTTGGAAGTTGTGTGCTGAGCTTTGGGGTCGAAGTCCTTTTATAGGCTTCATTGGGGCGCCTGTGTTGATGGGGGCACCTCAAAGGGCTTGGTCAAAGCTTATCTCCGCGCCGAACTCATCGCAACTGATATGGCTTCTGACCAGGGCGCCCAGGACCTCCCAGGCGCCTGAATGAACCCAGTCAAAGCTTATCTCTGCTTCAAACTCGCAGCAACAAATATAGCTTTGAACCAGGGCGCCTGTATTGATGGGGGCGCCTGAATGAAGACCCATTTTGCCTCCTTTGATTGAGGCGCCTCCTTCAATGGGGGTGCCTGAATAGAGGCCTGGTTTTGCCCCCTTTGATTGAGGCGCCTCCTTTAATGGGGGCGCCTGAATGGAGGCCTTCCAGCCGTGTTGTGTGTTGTTTGTCTGCTTTGTCTTTCATTCTAGGTACCTGCAAGATATAAAAATACAAAGCAACTATACACACAATCTTAGCCTTAACGAGATGGTTCTGACTTCAGATTGCCACAAAACCCTAGGTCAAACCGACGCAAGTTTCCACCCCCGGGAATGCGCCTTTCACCTACTCCTTTCAGGAGACGGTTGCCACCCAGTCCATTCGGGTGAACTTTTGCTTAGCCTCCGATACTCTCGGATCTCGAGACGTCCGAACCTCGACCCGTCTCTACTTCTGTCCTTAATCATCGCTCAGCTAAGTTGCTCAATCCCTCGGACCAAGACTTCGTGCCCAAACCCTAGGTCCAGGTCTTCGGTGCCCAACCTTCGGCCAAGTCTTCGTGCCCAATTCCCCGAATTAGGTCTTCGGTGCCCAACCCTTTGCCAGGACTTCTTGCCCAGTCCTCGACCAGGACTTCGTGCCCAACTTCCGGTCAGGTCTTCGGTGCCCAACCCCTTGCCAGGACTTAGTGCCAATCCATGATCAGAACTTAATGCCCAATTCTTCGAACCAGGACTTATTGCCTCGGTTTACTAGGACTTTCTTTTACTTTGGTACACCTTTCTTGAGTAACCCTTCCCCTGTTGAATGTATCACTGACTTAAGCATATTGTCAAACATTAAAACATTTAGAGGAGGACATCAGTGATGCAACTTGCACCGCCAACAATTATTAATTGACTTTTGATATCAAATTATGGATTTGATATATTTCGTGTGAACCCATTTTAATAAATTTTGATTTTTATTAATTTTATTAATTAGTTCCATAATTATGAGGTATATTATAATTAATTCTAAGATTTAAGTTTAAGTTTTAATTTGAGTTTGCAGTTTTAAGTTTAAGTTAAGTTTTAATTAGAGTTTATTTTTACTAATTAGTTTTATAATTAAAAAATACTTGATTATAATATGGATTATGGGGTTTAAGTTTTTCATTTAGATTTGACTTGGAATTGTAACCCATGTCTAAATTTTGTGAGTTGACAAAATTATTAATTAATTTTCTAATTTATTAATTTTACTTTTAAAAATATTATTTTGTTGTTCTAATTTTCTAAAAATTGAATTTTGGTTTTAAACTTAGAACAATTATTTTTGTTATTTTTTAAATTCAAGGAAGAATTCAAATTTGATTTTTATTAGTTGAAAATTTATTTTTATTTGGATTTGAATTAACTTGATTAATTAAATTACTTAAATTAATTAATTTGTTTGAGTGAGTATGCATATCTAACTTTTCAGGAAAATCTAAATTAGACCAAAAATGATTAGCTGAGTTACTAACATGTGTTGTAAAAATTAGATTTTCATGTAATGTAAACCTACTAATCTTGATTACTTCTTTTGGATCCTTAGGTCTTCTTTCTGGGCATTCACTTTTATAATATTCGAATTCCTAACATTTGAAGGATTGATGTACTCCTTCCCTTTCCAGACACTTGGCATCAATTTCTTCTTTGCTTCCGGTTGTGTAGATTGACTTTTGTAAGTATAACACTTGCTTTTGTAATGTACTCTTTCACTGCATTTAAAACATATTATATGATTTTTAAAATTTGAATTTACAAGTTTACCTTTTGAATTCTCGTAAGGATTCTCCCCCTTAATTATTATTGTCTCGGATTTGGTTTTGGATTTAGGTTTAGACTCGATCTCGACTACTTGTGCTTGTACTGAGAGTGCAAGGTAGCTCACTTGAGCTTGTTCTTCTTTATCCGACTGTTCCAAAGATTCCGATCGAATGACTTTCAAAGTCTTGATCTTGAAAATATCTTTGTGTAGCTTGATCAACTTCTCCCAAATCTCTTTGGCGTATTTGAACAGTCCAACCTAGTTCAATTCTTCTTTGGTCAGGCCGCATTGTAGGGTTACAGTCGCTTTAGTGTCAACCTCTACCTTCCTCTGTGTTAGTTCGTACCATTTGTCATAGGCAAGTGGCATTCCATATTCGATGGGGAGTGTGAATCCCGTTTGGATTATTTTTCACATATCTATTTGGGTCTTTAGGTGGAACTTCATTCGGCCCTTCCAGTATCCAAAATTCTTGTCGGCAAAAATGAGGCAGGCGATGTTGTAGTCTTCTTGATGGGTCATTTAGAATAATCTTCACAGACAAAAAAAATGACAAAGAATGTATCAAGACATTGTCTTGGATTAGTAGTGTGGGAGAAAAATAACAGGAAAAAAATTCACTCAAATAGTGCTACACCAATTTTGAAAAAAAATAATAAAAAAATAAAAAATAAAAAATAATGATAAATTTGTCAGAAAAGGTAATTGCACCAATTCTGACTTATAGTGAAAGGGGGGAGGGTGAATAGCGAAAAAATAATTTTTTATAACCCCAAAAAATATTTTTTTTGTTTGAAAAAAAAGCAAAAAAATGCTCTTATGGTGGTTTCATTGATTCAGAGCGACCCTACTCTAATTCCAATTGTAGGATCAAGAAAGCATGGGGGGGTGGGAAGGTGAATAACACTCATGACTTTTTCACTTTTTTATAAATCAATCAAGTAAAATATACATCAAAAATAAATAAAGAAAACAACACTAACACGTTCTATTTTACTTGGTTTGGAGCCTTCAGCGACTCCTACTCCAAAGTACACGATCGTCGATCGCTTTCGCTTGGCAATCACTATCAATCCAAAATATTACAGTAATATGAATTTAAGATACAATGTAAAAATAAAGTATACCGACAACTTGAATATTCAGGCTTAAGCTGTAGGGATCATTAGGCAAAAATATTCAAAAATCGCAGTGGAAATAATAGATCCCATGAGCGATCCATGCAAAAGAAAACTCATATAAAGTTACGATACAAATTCCTATCGTATAGGCATACCTTTGGCGCGTGCCCTTCACTTATCCACTTGTCCGAGGTATGCCGGATCTCTTGCACGTTCAAGTGTTCGTGGCTCTATGCGTATCCACACGAACACGATCTCTCAAGCTTCAGAGAAGAATCGCCTTTGTGGTGCTAGCCACAAGAGGAGATTCACAAAGTAAGAAGGAGAGGGAGAAGAGGGTTTTCGGCCAAGAGAAGGAGGGGAAGGAAAAATGACAAGTTCTACATCCAAATGACAAGAAAAACTCTTATATTCATTCCATGAATATGAAGAGTTTTTATCCCTTTAGCTTCCCTCCATTAATGCCAATAAAAACCCAATTAGAGCATATTTTCTCATGTGGCTCTTCAACTTCTTTTCATCCAATGAAGAGAAACTTTTCATCTTCCTCTAATATTAATTTATTAAACATTTTAATGAATTAATATCTTATTTAAATATGGTTGAGTCTAATCTAAATGAGTCAAACTCAAATTAGATCTCAATCCCATAATCCAATTGGATTGACTTGAGTCTAACTCAATTAACCCAATTCGGATCAAATCTTAGTCAAACTAAGATTAATTATCTCCGAAGTATCGTGTCATTAGTGTGTGACCCAATAGGTTCTCGTAATATTGGCAATGTGTCTAAACCACTTTAGACACATAAGCAATGAGCGCCATCTAGCAATGCATCATTGCTACCCAAGTGACGAGAAAGTCGAGATCCGACTTAACCTCAATGACCATGACAATGTATGTCCTTGTCCTTTTATCCTTGATATCTAGATTGACTAATGAGGCATAGATCATGTCATCCTCGATCAATCTTTGTGTTTCATGATCTCCGAGTAGACTCACTCAAACAAATGAGCTCAATATCTCATATTGACTCATTTGAGCATGACCATGCGTTTTAGTAGTCCTACTCGATCAAGGGGCCCACAGACATCACTCCCGTTATATGGGAGGGATAGATCCCATCTCTATCACTCACATCCCTCCGCATAATTCATTACATACCCAGTGATCGCCTTTATAGTCTACCCTGTTACGGGTGACGTTTGACGATACCAAAGTACATAACTCCTTATGTAGGGAACCATAGTGACTTCAGGTCTAAGGACTATTCATACTAATAGTCACATGAGAAAGTTTATGATACTCATATGACAATCTATGAAATTTTCTTATGGCGGGTCAATTCAGTACACATTCTCTAATGTATACTCATTTGTCAATTTAATATTATATATCTATGACTTGTGATCTCAAGTCATCAATTGACCTATATGTTAGTCTTCATGCATTAATATTATCCTTGAATATTAATGCTTGACTAGGAATGGTTTAGTGTAGTGTTCTCTACATCATCTCACTATCGATTTAACCAATCGATATGATGTAGATAAGAACATACTACTCAAGGATATTATTATACTTAGTTATTTGGCACAAATATAAAATAAGTATAATAACCAAACACGCCTTTATTAATGATAGAATATGATACAAAAGGTCCCTAGTCAATCATCACATAATTGGCTGTAGGGCTCTTACTAACAATATCTCACTAGCACTAGTTTTAATTAATGTAATATCTAATATTCAGTGACCTAGTGTGACCATCATGCTTCTTCTTTACCAAAGCCTTGGTCAAAGGATCCGCGATGTTAGCATCAGTGGGTACTCTGCATATCCTTACATCTCCTCTATCGATGATCTCTTGAATGAGATGGAAGCGCCGTAGTATGTGTTTGGTCCGCTGATGAAAGCGAGGTTTCTTAGCCTGTGCAATAGCCCTATTGTTGTCACAATAGAGGTCTATTGGGTTTGTTATACTAGGAACCATACCAAGCTCTATAATGAATTTTTAGATCCAAACAACCTCTTTTGTTGCATCAGTCACAACAATATACTCGGCCTTGTTGTAGAATCTATGACTGCATTGTACTTCAAACTCTTCCAGCTCACAGCGCCAAAATACATACCCTAACTGCGATCTGAAATCATTTTTGTCGGTTTGGAAGCTTGCGTCACTGTAATCCTTTACAATTAGCGCCTCATTGCCTCCAAATATCAAGATATATTCTTTTGTCCTTCGTAAGTATTTAAGAATATTCTTGACAGTTGTCCAGTGACTTTCACTTGGATTTGACTGGTATCTTCTCGTCATGCTCAAAGCATACGAGACATCTAGACGAGTACAAAGCATGTCGTACATGATAGACCCTATAGCGGATGCATAAGGGATGTGATCCATGTGGTCTCTCTCCCCCTTAGAAGAGGGACATTGAGTCTTCGAAAGACACACACCATGTGACATCGGCAGAAATCCCTTCTTGGGATTCTGCATGGCAAAACGATTAAGCACCTTATCAAGATATGTACTCTGACTTAAGCCAAGCAATCTCTTAGATCTATCTCTATAGATTTTGATGCCTAGGATATAGGTTGATTCACCTAAGTCTTTCATTGAGAAACAATTCTCTAACCACGTCTTCACAGACTGTAGTGAAGGGATATCATTTCCAATGAGGAGTATGTCAATCACATATCAACATCAGGATATGATAATGTGCATCTCCACTATACCCTTTTGATAGATCACAGGTTGCATCTTCATTCTTTAGATGAAACCAAATCGCTTTGATTTTCTTTTTAGCCATGTGCATCTAGCCAACTCGAAGTTCCATGCTGTAATGAGATATTCTATTTAGCCCATTTAAATGATTGCATTTTTATTTTTTTTTTTTTTTTTTTTTTTTTTTTTTTTTTTTTTTTTTTTTTAGCTATTTGATCCCTACTTGTAGACATCCCTCCAGGTTCATCTATACAGTGTCATTGATGACATGATCCGAAACGCCTTGCATCCGCATTAACCGGTCATCAATCTTGATTTTTTCTTTTTTTTTTTTTTTTTTTTTTTTTTTTTTTTTAGCTTTTAGCCTAAACTCTTATTAACTCATACGCATGATTTCAGCATGATAAATCTTGAATCCTTTTTTTTTATCAAAACCCCTTTCATGGTATTATTTATATCTGATCACCATTTAGTCAAACATGGATTAAATCCGCTAGGTTTGTGAACAAATCCATCTTCTTGCCGTAGTAATCTCGTCAGAGGGAATCGCTAGTTTAAAAGAAATATCTTATTATCTTTTTTTTGATCCTATATACTTATTATTGTTACTTTTCTCTATCCAAACGAAAGCTGGTTCGCCACTCTCTCATAGCGCATGACTGGTTCGTTCTATTGTTTTTTGTTTTATCTTTTGCATTTGTTAGAATTCAATAATATATAAATTTAATTTAATATTCTAATTAGTTCAAATCGGTCTGTCATCATAGTCGATACCATAAATCTGCTTGAAACCTTTAGTTACTAATCGCCCTTTATAGGTATGCATAAGACCATCCTTGTCAGTCTTTCTTTTAAAGACCCACTTACACCCAATGGGTTTAATTCCCTTAGGTGGATCAACAAAAGTCCATACTTAGTTAGTGTATATGGATTCCATTTCAGACTTTATGGCCTCTAGTCATTTCTCAGAATCTGGGCTCATCACAGCTTCTTGATAGGATGTAGGCTCGTTCAACTCAACAAACATAATGTCATCATGGTCAGACAAGAAAAATGAGTATCTCTTAGGCTGACGACGTATCCTATTAGATCTGCGAAGAGATTAGTCTACTTGAACAAGTTGTTGTTCCACAACTTCTTGTGCAACAATCTCATGATTCACAACATTTTGTGGTGTCTATTCAATGTCCATCAAGGCCTCAGTACTATCTGCATCTTGAACTTCTTCAAGAAGGATTTTACTCTCACTATTTCTTCTAGAAATAAACTCTCTTTTGAGAAAAATATCATTTCTAGCGACAAACACTTTGCCTAATGTGGGATTGTAGAAGTAATATCCCCTCGTTTCCTTGCGATATCCTACAAAATAACACTTATCAAATTTGGGTCTAAGTTTATCTGAGACTTGATGTCAAACGTAAGCCTCACAACCCCAAATCCTCATAAAAGACATCGTGGGACTCTTCCCAGTCCATATCATATATGGTGTCTTTATGATGACCTTTAATGGAGCTCGGTTAAGTGTGATAAGAGTCGTCTCTAGAGTGAATCCCCAGAAAGAAGTAGGAAGATCTGTCTGACTCATCATCGATCGTACGATATCTAATAGAGTACGATTTCTCTGCTCGGACACACCATTCCATTGTGGTGTTCCAGGTGGAGTGAGTTGAGATATGATCCCACACTCTGCTAGATGGTCACGAAACTCTTGGCTAAGGTTTTCACCACCTCGATCTGATCGAAGCATCTTAATACTCTTGCCAAGTTGGTTTTGTACTTTACTCTTGATTTCTTTAAACTTTTCAAAGGATTCCGACTTGTGTTTCATGAGATACACATAGCTGTATCTACTGACATCATCAGTGAAAGTGATGAAGTACTGATAGCTTTCTCTATTTGCGACATTGAATGGGCCACATTTATTAGTATGTATGAGTCCTAACAAGTTTGTCGCTCTTTCACCGTGTCCACTAAATGGAGTCTTGGTCATCTTGCCTAGAAGACAAGATTCACATGTCTCATATGAATCAAAATCAAATGAGTCCAGTAATCCATCCATATGGAGCTGGGATATGCGACTCTCATTTATATGACCTAAGCGACAATGTCAGAGATATGTTTGGTTTAAATCATTTAGTTTGAACCGTTTGGTATTTATGTTATAGATTGGTTCTCTAAGTCTAGAACATAGAGTCCATTTATAAGTGGTGCACTACAATAGAACATGTTATTTAACATTATAGAACAATATTTGTCCTTTATGATAAATGAAAAGTCTTTCTTGTCCAAATAAGATATAAAAATTATGTTCTTATTTAGTGCAGACATATAAAAGCACTCCTCTAATTCTAAGATAAGCCTAGTAGGAAAAGACAAGAAATATGTTCCTATAGCTATAGCAGCAACTCTTGCGTCATTGCCTACTCGTAGGTCCACTTCGTCCTTTGTCAACGATCTAGCTCTTCGAAGACCATACACATTAGTACAAATGTGAGATGCACAACTGGTATCTAATACCCAAGAAGAAGAAATAGATAGATTGACTTTTGTAAAAAAAATACCTGAGGCAGAAGTCTCACTTCTTTTCTTCTTTACTTCCTCTAGGTAGAGTTTGCAATTTCGCTTCCAATGTCTGGTCTCACCACAGTGGAAGCAGGTCCCTTCCTTAGGCACCCCGCCTTTGGCCTTCAGTGCAGTAGAGTTGACCTTGCCTTTGACTTGAGTCTTACCCTTGCCCTTAGGCTTCCATTTGCCTTTGCCTTTCTGTACCATCAGTACATTACTGGTCTTGGTTTTCTTGAGATTGGGTTCAGCAATTCTCAACATGCTGAGCATCTTAGGCAATGGCTTGTCAATTTCATTCATGTTATAGTTTATGACAAATTGATTGTACCCTTCCGGCAACGATTGTAGGATAAAGTTCGTGGCCAATTCTTAACCTAGTGGAAATCCTAGTCTTTCAAGGTTCTCGACATATCCAATCATCTTGAGTACATGAGTTCCTACGAGAGTTCCTTCTTGTATCTTGCATGTAAATAGGGCCTTAGATACCTCAAACCGCTCATGCCTAGCTTGCCCTTAATATAATTGTTTTAAATGCTCAACCATATCATGTGCATCCATTCTTTCATGTTGCTTTTGAAGCTCAGAGTTCATGGTGACAAGCATGAGGCATGATACATCAAGTGTATCATCCTGATGCTTCTTGTAAGCATCTTTTTTGAAGCGAGTGGCGGTACTGATGGGTGTTTCTGGAAGAGGTTGCTCTAGGACGTACAATTTTCATTCTTGTTTGATGATGATCCTCAAGTTTCTGTATCAATTCAGGAAATTAGCTCCTTTGAGCTTGTCCTTCTCAAGGACGGGTCGCAGAGAGAGAGAGAGAGAGTATTTGACGTGTTAGACATGGTGATCTACAACAGTAAAATATGAAGAAATAAGTATCATATCTAGATCATTTAATTAGGTCTTTAATTAAATGACACTCCCACTGAATTGTAGAGCTTTGGTAGGGGCTAGTCATGGATGTAGGTAAACTCAATTTGCCCACACTACTAGCTCCAAACCAAATAATGACTACATTCATATGGGGCAAGATCCATATTATACCTCATCTTGAGTTAGCTTTGGCTAATCACCCAAGACTTAGTATAATTAGGTGTAATATTTTATCAATTACATCTTATGTAACTCTTGGAAACAAAGGGTCAAGATCCACATTACACATTATCTTGAGTTAGCTTTGGCTAATCGCCTAAGACTTTATATAATTGTTCTTTTACCCAATTTTACTAACTTTTGGGATATGCCTCTTAGTTTCTCAATCCAATTGAGGTGACTTAGTTAAGTCTCACCCAAATTTCGATAGGGGACATCACATTTGTCCTCTCGCACTCTACCAAGATAAAATGTATTGCTTTGCTTTGGCAAACCAACAACAAATGATCGAGGTAGTTTATGAGTACCAAACTTTGGTAGGCATATCGAGTTGACTTAATTAAGATAAATGGTTATCTAATCATGCATCACATACACACATTGCATATATCAACATATAAACAGTGAAATGTGATATGGTTATAGCCCGTATATTACGATCTTCTCAAGCCAATGAGAAAATCGATGGTCAACCAAGGGATAACATCTTCTTTAAGTGCATCCTTCGGTCGTCATGTGTCGTCGGCTTCCTTCTTATAACTTCATTCTTCAATGGTCATTTCACTCCTTATTTTGTACATTACAAATTAGGAAAACTCGAGTTATATTCGAGTCTAAATCTATTTTACAACTAGAAAAATAGAGATAAGGCACAACACGCATGTCGTATTATAAATTACATTACAACATGCACACACACACACATATACGTCCAATCATATTGGGGTTAAGGCCATAACCATGTACCATGTCATTAATCACACATAATAGATTTAAGACATCAATTTTTATTATGATTGTAAAAATGCTCATGAGCTGAAACCATAGGTTATAAAATTTGTTGAGTATAATCGGACCATAGTACACTTTCATATTCATATGATAATGCTATGGATTTTTAGTTTGATCAACACAAACTTTTGTATCTCAACAAATGCTCATACATTACACAATCTATAATAAAATTATGTCCTACTTTTATATCATATATAAAAGTTTTTCTAAACTTTGTATGATCTTTCGCAAGTGGCTCTGATACCACTCTAGGGATCTATATGCAAAAAATATTCAAAAATCGCAGTGGAAATAATAAATCCCACAAGCGATCCATGCGAAAAAAACTCATACAAAGTTACTATTCAAATTCCTATCATATAGATATACCTTTGGCATGTGCCCTACGCATATCCCGCTTGTCTGAGGTATATCGGATCTCTTGCACGTTCAAGTGTTCGTGCCTCTATGTGTATCCACATGAACTTGATCTCTCAAGCATTAGAGAAGAATCGCCTTTTGGTGCTAGCCACAAGCAGAGATTCACAAAGCAAGAAGGAGAGGGAGAAGAGGGTTTTCGGCCAAGAAAAGGAGGGGAAGGAAAAATGACAAGTTCTACATCCAAATGACAAGAAAAACTCTTTTATACTCATTCCATGAATATGAAGAGTTTTTGTCCCTTTAGCTTCCCTCCATTAATGCCAATAAAAACGCACTTAGAGCACATTTTCTCATATGACTCTTCAACTTCTCTTCATCCAATGAAAAAAACTTTTCATATTCCTCTATTATTAATTTATTAAACATTTTAATGAATTAATATCTCATTCAATGGTGGTTGAGTCTAATCTAAATGAGTCAAACTCAAATTAGATCTCAATCCCATAATCCAATTGGATTCACTTGAGTCTAACTCAATTAATCCAATTCGGATCAAATCTTAGTCAAACTAAGATCAATTAATCTCCGAAGCATCGTGTCCTTAGTGTGTGACCCAATAGGTTCTCGTCATTGGCAATGTGTCTAAACCACTTTAGACAAATAAGCAATGAGCGATATCTAGTAATGCATCATTGCTACTCAAGTGACGAGAAAATCGAGATCCAACTTAACCTCCGTGACTATGACAATGTATGACCTTGTCCTTTTATCCTTGATATCTAAATTGATCAATGAGGCATAGACCGTGTCATCCTCGATCAATCATTGTGTTTCTTGATCCCCAAGTAGACTCACTCAAACAAATGAGCTCAATATCTCATATTGACTCATTTGAGCATGACCATGCGTTTTAGTAGTCATACTCGATCAAGGGGCCCACAGATATCACTCCCGTCATATGAAGGGATAGATCCCAACTATATCATTCACATCCCTCTGCATAATTCATTACATACTCAGTGATCGCCTTTATAGTCCACCCTATTACGGGTGACGTTTGACGACACCAAAGTATATAACTCCTTATGTAGGGAACCGTAGTGACTTCAGGTCTAAGGACTATTCATACTAATAGTCACATGAGAAAGTTTATGACACTCATATGACAATCTATGAAACTTTCTCATGGCGGGTCAATTCAGTACACATTCTCTAATGTATATCCATGTGTCAACTTGATATCATATATCTATAACTTGTGAGCTCAAGTCATTAATTGACCTACATGCTAGTATCCATGCATTAGTATTATCCTTGAATATTAATGCTTGACTAGGATTGGTTTAGTGTAGTGTTCTCTACATCATCTCACTATCGATTCAACCAATCGATATGATGTAGATAAGAACCTACTACCTAAGGACATTATTATACTTAGTTATTTGGCACAAATACAAAGTAAGTATAATAACCAAACATGCCTTTATTAATAATAGAATATGATACAAAATATCCCTAGTCAATCATCACATAATTGGCTCTAGGACTCCTACTAACATAAGCATCATTGTCAAGGCAGCGTAACATCATCATAGAGCAGTTTTCAGAGTAACACTTGAGAGAATAAGTCATATAAAATTGATTAGAGAATGGATGTACACAACTTTAGTTGAACCCTCCTTTAAAGGCTGTTCCGGGCACCTGAAAGCTCCTCCGGGCACCCCCATGGTGCTGATGTGGTGAGACTCAACAAAAACTCAATTAACCAAATTCTATCCAGTTTCGTACGCTTGGACTTCCTTCTGGGCGACTAGATTGTGAATAGGCTAACCAATAGGAACACACCATCTCAGTCGCGCCTGGCTAGATTAATGAGACTCCAGGTGCTTGAACTTTTTTCTAGGCGCTTGAACTCCTTTCCAAGTGTCTGAACTCTAATTTCCAGTCAACTTCTAATTTTGTTATGTTGCGCCACTGAGTTAGAAATATAAACAAGATATAGTATAAACATGAAATATGATAGTTACGGGATTGTCTGATTCTAACTTTGGATTTTGATGAAATCCTAGGTTGAATCGACGCCTACTGTTCCCTCAATGAGGAACGTTTCCTCACCTACTCCTCTTAGGAGAAGTTATCTCTTGCCAAACACTAGTTTGGACTTTTGCTCAACATCCAATCTTCACTTCTGGGACTCTAGTCATCCGATCCTCGACCCGCTTAAACTCTTGCCTGTCATCCTCGATTAACATGATCAACTAAGACTTTCTTACAACACCAATTTAGTACAATAGAAACATAAAGAAGTGTTAGCAAGATTTCTCATTACCTTGGATTACCTTCCCCTAGGGGTTTTCACTGCCTAACTCCACTCACTAGTGTTGGGTATGGGATGACAGGTTTCCTAAGCGAATATCTGGTCATCCATGAGAGACCTCTCGATGTCCACAGATTAATAATTAATCCGAATGGAGACCTATCTCCCAAACAGTCATCTCGTCATCGTACCAATTGATTCGAGTTACAACTTAGCCAAACTTAAAGTTCAAGTCTTGTAACTCGCCTAACCAATTGGTCACGGAAAAGACAATGAGCGGATCGCCGGTTTTTGTGTTTATTATCGGGTCCAAATAATTAATTATCAACAATAATTATCAAATCATTAACAACATGGTAATTAATTAACAACCACATAAAATGATAGAATCAAAGAGCCAAGAAAGAGGTTATACCTTCCCGTTACCTCGCGATCTTCTATCGTATGACCCTCCCCTCTTGGACGTCGTGTGGGCAACGATCTACCAAGAACCGGAATCACCAAGGCCTTCCAATCAACCTTCACACACCAACCAAAACCCTAGCCAAGGTAAATGTACCCATACCTTGAATTCTTTTACCTCGATGTTTCTCCACATCATCCTTGAATTCTTTGAACTTATAAAAGTATTCAGACTTGCGGCGCATCAGGTAAATGTACCCATACCTTGAATAATCGTCTATAAAAGAGACAAAGTATTCAAAGCCACCTCTAGCCTGGATAGACATAGGACCACATAAATCAGAATGAATCAGTTCCAACACATCTTTGGCCCTATACCCTTTGGCCTTGAAAGGCCTCTTGGTCATCTTACCTTCCAAGCAAGATTCACAGGTTGGGAAGTCTTCCACCACCAATGAACCCAAGGGCCCATCAGCTATCAACTTTTGAATCCTACTAAGGTTAATATGACCAAGCCTTAGATGCCAAAGATATGTTTGGTTCATCTTAGAAGGTTCATTTCTCTTATTTTGGTTAGATGATGAGATATTAGCTTCTATTTGCATCGTAAGAGTTTTTGGTTCTAAAGTATATAAATTGCCAACCATTTTACCTGAACAGATAATCTCTCTATTTCTTTTTATAACAACATGGTTATTAAAAGAAATAGAATATCCATCCTTTATTATTTTTGAAACCGAAACAAAGTTCTTTCTAAAAGAAGGTACATAAAGGCAATCTTTTAAAACCAAAATTTTATTTCTCTCAAAAGACAAATAAACGTCTCCCACTGCAATAGCCGCCACCTCCGTAGCAGTGCCCATGTAGACGGTAATTTCTCCTTCAGCTAGTCGTCGGGATTCCTGGAACCCCTGCAAAGAATTGCAGACATGATCAGTGGCTCCCGTATCTACACACCAGGTACTGGTAGATAACACCGCTAAGCATGTTTCAACGACAAAAGAATAAGATATACCTTTGTCTTAACGACGGGGACAATTCGCCTTCCAGTGTCCAGTTTGCTTGCACGTGAAGCACTTACCTCTCAGCTTCTTCATGCCAGTCCGAGGTGCCTGAGATCCTATTGCCTTCTTGGCCTCACCTTGTTTCTTCTTCTTTTTGCCTTTCAGCATAGAAGTAGAAACCCTCTGAGTAACCAAGGCATGAGAACTCTGAAGAAAAAGCCCCTCTGCCATCTGGAGTTCGGCCAGAAGTTCCCCCAACGTATATATACGCTTGTTCATATTGTAGTTCAGGCGGAAACTCCTAGGCAGAGACTGGAGAATGATATCGACCTGGGTTTCACCGTCGATCTCTGCTCTAAGGACCTCAATCTCATCGAGATGAGCCATCATTTTGAGAATATGATCCCTCACGGGTGTTCCCTCAATCATGGTAGTTGTCCTCAAGTTTCTCATCGCAACCTGCCTAGCGGTCCGATTTTGGTGTCCGAAGAGTTCCTTGAGGTTTAGCATCATGTCATAAGCAGTGAGCATGGTCTGATGCTGATGTTGCAATACATTTGACATAGAAGTCAAAATGTAACACCGCGCCATCTCATTTGCCTTGACCCACTTCTTATAACGCTCCCTCTTCTCTTCACCAGAATTCTCTCTAGGCTTTTCAGGACATTCCTCAAAGAGTACATATTTGTACTCCTCAGCAGTTAGGATAATGTCCAGGTTTCTTTTCCAATCTATGTATTTAGGGCCAGTAAGTTTGTTTTCCTTAAGTATGACAACTAGTGGGTTAAAGGCCATTTTGAAAATACCTGAGAATCACAACAGTCACAACTTTAGACTTCAAAACATATTGATTCCTCAAAACAATAAATTTGAAATCAACCAACACCTCAAAACACCGAGAATTTCGCATGTCACGATGGTATGGACGTATACGAATTCTACATTTGTAAGAGGAGGTTTTACCCATTAATTTTATTATCTTGTCAACCTAACTTTTTGACAAATAAAATTAATAGTTGGTTCACTTTGGCCCTACAAATAATAGCAGTGACTCCGATGAGAAGGATACTATTATTTGCCTCTAAGTGTTTACCATTACACGATACTAAGAAAATTATCTCGGATTATGTATCGCCCGATGGAATAAATCACACGCTCCTTAACAATTTTCTATAATCATATCTGACCCAGTGATCCGCAGAACAAGCCCATCCGATGGGGAGGAAGATACTCAGAGCCGATGCGCAGGCTTGCTCACATCACTTGTCAAATTAGTAATGGAGGTCGTGGGACCCTTAGGGTCCCTCTCCCACTTAGTTATTTATAATGAGGAATTTTCATGCACACACACGACAAGCACATAAACCAAAATAATAAACAAGAAAAATTCTAAAATTTTCCAACTATCATGGCTTTGGTCTCCAATGTGCCTCCAGTCGTGTCGCCACCTCGTCCGCTCCTCCCTACACCATGCGCAAGCCACCATTGAAGGGATCTTCGAGCCAAGATGATAAGTTACTTATTTACATCCATTGATCCTATACTCTACAAAGGAGTGTACATATAATCTAGATCGAAAGTAAATAAAAAGCTCGGCTAAACATATGCCATATTTAATTACAAAAATTAAATACCTATTTAGCCTCATCAACCCCGAGGATTCAAATAATTACAACCATGCACAACCAATCACATACACACATTATTTAAGCCATAATAGTTGAACTCTAGTGCCTGCAACAAAGAGTTAGCCTACGCACATCCTACTATTATCCGACAAAAATAATATACATGATAATGTGCAAAAAATAACCGAATCCTAAACACACAAAACTGGAAACCTCAGATCTAATACCAATTGTTGGGTATGGCTTGGCGGGTTTCCTAAGCGAATACCTGGTCGTCCATGAGAGACCTCTCCATGTCCACAGATTAAAAATTAATTCGAATGGAGACCTATCTCCCAAACGACTGTCTCGTCATCGTACCAATTAATTCGAGTTACAACTTAGCCAAACTTAAAGTTCAAGCCTTGTAACTCGCTTAACCAATTGGTCGCGGAAAAGACGACGAGCGAATTGTCAGTTTTTGTGTTTATTATCGTGATCCAAATAATTAATTATCAACAATAATTATCAAATAATTAACAACATGATAATTAATTAAGAACCACATAAAATGATAGAATCAAAGAGCCAAGGAAGAGGTTATACCTTCCCGTTACCTCGCGATCTTCTATCGTATGTCCCTCCCCTCTTAGACGTCATGTGGGCAACGATCTACCAAGAATCGGAATCACCAAGGCCTTCTAATCAATCGCTTCTTCACGCGCTAACCTAAACCCTAGCCAAGGGCTTGCCGCCGGCCACCTCCTTCCCTATTCCTTGCGTCGCCGGCCACAAAGAGCTTCCCAAGCTAGCTGACCACAAGGAAGCACCGGAGAAGAAGAAGAAGAAGAAGAAGAAGAAGAAGAGAAAGAGACTCTTCTTCACCAACCTTAACCGGCCAAACCTCCTCTACTCCTCCTTGCTTGCGGCGCTTATCATCGTCGGGTCTCCCTCCTTGCCGTTGGCTATCCCCTCTCTTCCTACTCAAGATTGCTCCAACCAAACCCGAAGAAGAGAAGGAACCTCTTCTTCCTTTGCGCCACCAATCAAGAGAGAAGATGGGAGAAGGAGAAAGAAGTCTCTTCTATTGCCGTCGGTTGCCCTAGGAGAGAGAACAAGAGGGAGATGAGAGAAAAGCCTAGGTTTGATGATCAATTGGATGCCTTGATTTCATGATATCATGGGGTATTTATAGGGCCACAATAGGGACCTTGAGGAGGAGTTGGTCTTAGTCTGCTAATGGATCCAAACCCGATCCATTAATGAAGAACCATTCCACTTAAGGTTCTCCATTGAATTACCTCACCAACCCCCATATTTACATATGGGCTCCACCTATTATGTGTACAATTTCTCCCCATGTTTAAGATATCGAATGCCCGTTGATTAATTTAAATTACTGATAATTTTAATTAATCAACCTCTAACTCCTTGACTAGTACCACTCATCCTTATCATCATGTTGGACCAAGTCCACCTGCAGGATTTAACATGATAAACCTTATGAGCTCATCAAGGGGGCATTATCATCCCGACTCATCAGGACATGGATTCTGTCTATAATCAATGGCACACCATGTAAATAATATTATTTCTCAACTTACCAGGTCTATCGATTTAGCAGAATAAATCTTGCTCATTGGTAAATCAAAGAAATAAATACTAAGTACATGTGCCTATTATTATATCGGTATTCAGAGCATGTACTCCATAATAAACTGAGGTCTGATCCAATTATAATGTCAGTATAAATTGGATCACCTCTATGTTGGTCCTGCTCAATGCACACAGTGCACTAGTGTAATTCTATAGTCAAGATAAACCACACCAAATTACACTACAACCATCCCGATGGTTTGTCCAACTCTATCTCGGTTGTGAGCCTCTATTTACACTCTGCAAGGGACTAAAAACATGATCTTCTGTACGTCACCACACACCATATTATCTACAATGCAAAGCATCAGGCAGTTTGCACATACTAATATAAACATGCAACAGTGATCTTGTGATTCTCTTTCAAAATTTAGATGTTCATACAAAAAAGACAAGACTTTTAGTATACATCCTAACAACTAGGACTTTCATCACCTAGCTTCACTCACTAAGGCCTAACTTCACTCACTAGGACTTTCATCACCTGACTTCTCTCATCAGGATTTTCACAGCTTAGCTTCACTCACTAAGACTTTTACCACCTGACTTCACTCACTAGGACTTTCACCACCAAGCTTTACTCACTAGGACCTAGATTCACTCACTAGGACTTTCACCACCTAGGGTTATGTCCCCCTAGGATTTTTTTCTTTCTTAGAATTCACTTCTTTAAGACTTCTCACTTGTTTAACCTCTAGTTAGGAGTTCCGTTGCTAGTCATCCAGTTCAGACTAGACTTCTCTCACATCCAAACATCAAATCCTATTCGGATTTAGCCTTGGTCAAACTTACTAGACTTAGGTACATTGTCAAACATCGAACCTCTAAATGTTGATTGTTATTATCTAGTACTCCCTACACCAACAGAAAATAAAGAAGAAATAGTAAGGTTAATTATTAGGTTAAATATGGTTCAATCATGTGATTGATTAATCAGTAAAGGTGTTTCATTAATTGAGAGCAATCAATTAATCAATCTAACTTGTCGTTATCCAAATGTTTACATTCTAGCAGGGTTAAATTATGGTGATCATTTAGTTCATATTAACAACAATGTTAATTATGTGAGATGGAATTAACTAACATCTAATTATTTGATTAATTGAATTATTAATTAATTAATGAGTAGATTAATTAATTAAGGATGAATAAATTAAGAAGTTGATTAATTAATCAATAGGGTTTGATTATTGATTAATAGACTCGTAGATTTCATATTCTTTATTTGTAGATGCTAGCTCGAGATAGATCCTCTGACTTGAAAACTATTAAGACAATCTATGATAAAGGTAGGTGTTGCTTTCTTAACTTCTGTAGTTCATTGTCCTTAGTGAATGGATAGTTATGGAGTAGAATAATTTTGCCTTGACTCTACTCATACTTATCTGAGTTTGATACTTGCATGCTTGATTTTAGAGATGATCCATTTATATCTTCTATAGTCTTATCTTTGGCTATTCATACTCTGTAGTGTAGACATGTGTATGGTGTGTACAATACTGATCATTATACATACTTGTTAAACTGGTTCGGGTATATGCTTCCATTATGTCATTTATGGTATGTACATATTTCCTACTTGTGAGACTGCATACTTTGATCTCCTTTACACTTTGACCATGCAATTTCCATATCTTTTACTCGTGGAGTCATTTAGACTCACTACCTGGTTGCTTATTTTTTTTCCTTTCTTCAGGTAGTAGATAGATGTCCTATGGTGTCACTTGGAGATCCTGTCTTCTAGTCCCACATCGCATCGAGAGTTTTCTCGCTATTACTTTTATTGCATTTTGGATTTCTGAACATGTTCATGTAATAATTAACTTAGTTATGGATTTTAGTCTTGTGATGTACTTTTTATTTGGTTATGGTCCTTGATATGTTAAGTCGTATCGGTATGCCATCGAGTAAGTTTTATGTGATTGTTATTATTTTTGTGTGGTTTGTATTTGTACCAACTGTGTGAGCTATATATTATTATCTTGCATGGTTTGATTTTATATAGCTATGTGGTTATGTAATAGTGTAAAAGGTTAATTCTTATATTGTCATACCGGGGGAGGGGATGCTATCTGTTTGTTGGGCATTTATACACCCAGGATATATTAATTTATTGTTATCAGAGCCACGAGTGTACACTCGAGAAGTGACAATTTATTGGCATATATTCTTATCTTTGTGTTTCAATTTTTGTGATTTGTTCTCTTGATGTGACTTTTTGAGTTTGGGGATGGTAGGATATCTCCGAGCTATAGGAAAATAAGATATACTTTTAGTGATTATCTTATCTTTTGTGTTCATTGCCTTGTATATATTATGGTTAGATACTCTTCAATTTAGTTGGATTGTGTATCTGTTTCTATACTTATTTATTAGGTATTCACTGACTTGGTATTAGAATGATGACACCTAGTCAATCAACCCTATTTACAATCATGGTCGAAGATGATCTCCGACCATGGAAGTGGCCAGTTGACATGTTGGGGACTCGACCTTAATGAAGAAAATGTTGATTCTCTTATATTGTTGACTAATACTAAGTCAGAAAATGAGGGTCGAATCTATCAACAACCTATTTGAGATTAAGGAACACAGTCTCAGGGAATACCAGTAGCAATACTGCTCCTACCACTACCAATTGGGTAATGGACATATACCCATACTATCATAATTAGTAGAGGATCAATGCATCTTATTCCATGGGATTTTGCCCACGGACCACTTATTCCTGGTTTGATAACCTAGAATATATATTAGAATATATGAGTTGCACTGATACAAAAAAGATAGAGCTAACTGATTTTCACTTATGAGACTAAGCCACCTCTTGGTGGAAGACACGGAAGATGATCTTTGGTAAATAAAGAATCACTTGATGATTATTTTGAGATATTTTTGAGAGATAGTACTTCTCTACCTCTTTTTCTATAGCTTGTCATTAGGAGTTCCTGAACCTTAAGTGGAGAGATCGAAGCATAACAATTTATAAGGCGATGGCTAGTC
Source organism: Boesenbergia rotunda (assembly GCA_024364735.1). NCBI lineage: Eukaryota > Viridiplantae > Streptophyta > Magnoliopsida > Zingiberales > Zingiberaceae > Boesenbergia > Boesenbergia rotunda. The sequence goes on from JAGFNQ010001134.1 coordinate 596,741, forward strand.
GACTCACCTAACATTGCCTCCACCTAGTAGTTCTTGTTAAGCTAAACAAACAAGCTTGAACACACATGTGTTCAACTCGTTAACATTCGTGAACAATGTTCATGAACCATATTCATTAATAAAACTCTTATCAACATGCTAAATAAATAATAAAATAAAATAAATAAATTTGAATTATCAAGTTCAATAATCAATTAATCAAGTAAAATTTTGAAATAATCAAATAAGCTTAAATTGAGAGCTCAATAACATCTAAACAAACCAAGTTCAAGCCTATAAAAAAAAACCAAGCCAAGCTTGAAAATCATTTCAAAAGATTTGTTAATTTTAAGCTCAGTTTGGCTTGGCTTGATTACCTTATCAAACAAGCTTGAACATCCCAAAGCTCAACTCGGCTAGGCTCAACTCATTTATAGCCCTACTCCTACTTATCATCATCCATCATATGAGTGATTTCATTGGGACAATAAAATGTCCAAGTCTAGGGGAAGTTGTATATATGTATAGATTTTAGTTACATTTTTCTTTTTCATTGTAGTTCAATTCTTTTTTTTTTAGTTCAGTTTGGTTTGAGTTTTCTAATTTTGCTTTCACTTTGATTTGAGTTTAATTCACTTGCTTTCAATTTAGTTCATTTGAGTTTAGTTTAGATTGATCATAGCTTGTATTACATCAGCAATTAGGTTATTGCTGACTTGATCTCTAGTAAGAATTCTAGCACACTTATTCTTGATTCATGTTGTTGTGATCTTAATACTAGTATGTTTGGTGAACTCCTATTCTCTATCTTTAGTAGTATTAATTGAGCATTGCTTTCATTTAAATATTCATGTGATGACCTAATTTTAGGATCTCTATTCACATTGCCTAGTTTGGATAATATATAACTCTAAAAATAGTCATGATTCATTGATTAATACTTATGTTTCCATGGTGATGCCTTCGACTACATTTTAGTTATTAGATGAGCTTGAATTATACAACCTCACTTGAAAACATCTTAATCCCAACATTTGCATTTGTATTTAAGCATTTATGATCTTAGCTTGTGTTACGCCAACAATTAGGTTATTGCTCACTTGTTCTCTAGTAAGAATTCTAGTAAGCTTATTCTTGATTCGTGTTGTTGTGATCTTAGTTCTAGTATGTTTGGTGAACTCCTATTCTCTATTTTTAGTAGCATAAAGTGAGTATTGTTTTTAATGAACTATTTGTGTGATAACCTAGTTTTAGTATCTCTATTCACATTGCCTAGTTTGGATAGTAAATAACTTTAAAAATAATTATGATTCATTGATTAGTACTTTTGTTTCCATGGTGATGCCTTAAACTATATTTTGATTACTGTATGAGTTCGGATCATGCAACCTCATTTGGAAAAATCTTAATCCCTACATTTGCATTTGTATATATGCATTTGTGTTAGTGCTACACTTTTAAAGTACTAAAAGAAAAATGAAAGAATAAAGAGATATAAAAAACAATATCATGAGTGGAACCTAGCAATTTACCCCTTTGAGACCGAGTAAGGTTACTTGTAAATAAATGTTAGTTTTCTCTTAATTTCGAGCTCACCTTTGAGACTTAGGCAGTTTGAGAAAGATGAACCAAGCGTGTGGTAGGTCAGTGTCTATCACCGAGAGCATAGGGAACATAGAAAATGATGACTTGACTAGGGTTAAGGATTGAAACTTGGCAATTTAAGGTCACTCATCACACCAAGCACGAAGAACTACTATATAGGCTACACACAAATAACTTTATTATCATGCTCACCAATGAAACTATCTGATAGAGTTTGATTGATTCACCGAGAATTATAATGCATTATACCAACACTTGAGTCTAGATTATAGGTTTTTGCTTGAGGACAAGCAAAGGTTTAAGTCTAGGGGTGTGATGCACATAAATTATATATGTTTATAGGCGTTATTTGACAATAATTCACATACTTTTCTTGCTTATGATTTATGCCCTCACATCCCATTTTATCATTTATCAATATAATTACTTTATTGTTCGGAGATCTGATCTTTTAATTTTTTTTCATGAAAAAATGTGGTTTAGAGATAATTTGGAGCAAAAACATACATGGAAGGTAAGTTTAGCAAAGCTTACATAGTCATGCCATGTCCCAGAGGCACAGTCGTGCCCCTCCAAGCCACATCCAAGTCCATTCCAGAATTTCACATGGTCGTGCCTTGTCCCAGTTGTCATGTCTTTCAAAGGAAATCAGAGGCAATTCCAAAAGCTCACACGGTCGTGTCATGCCCAGTGGCACAGCCGTGTCTCCCTCTAGCCAAACTAACATGGGTAGGTCGTGTCCATGAGGCACAATCATGCCTCACTTGGTCGAGTTAGACACAGGAGGGTCGTGTCTTTGAGGCATGGTAGTGCCTCCCTTCAGTGAAGTCCACACGGTCGGTCATGTGAGGTAGCGAGGCATGGTCATGCCCCTACCTATAAAAAGGAAAGTTCTTCCCCTTTTCAAGACGAGGAGGGTTCTTCCCTTGAGGAAGACACAAGAGGTCGAGATCTGACACCGTTTCGGCCAACAATTGACAATCTGAAGCTGGAGTCTCCACCCTGTCTACCTCGTAAGTAAGGATTGGATCTTGAAGACACGGATTCCACACTTGGCTAAGTTTCCTTCTCTTTCTCATAGCTTGAGTAGAAGCTTGCCTATTTTATGTCTTTGATTTCTATTCCTTTGTTATAGAGTAGATCTTTGATCTCTAGAATGTAGGGAGCAATTGTAATATGATTGTTGATGTAAACACTATAGATTTTGTCATTTCTTATTCGATGATATTTTATCCTTATTCCATGTGTGTTGTGCCTTGTATGCACTTGATTTAATGTATATGTGGCTAATTCATCTGGTTGTGAAGGTTTGGTCACCACGTGGGGGAATGTCTGAGATCGTATTGTTGGGGCAATCGACCCAAGAATGATCAGGGAGATCATGGTTTTGATGTGTGTGTCAATATGTTTAAGGTTAAGGTGTTATCTTGTTATTTGATATGTGTGATTGAGTTTGCAAGACTTGGAGAATCACACATAGAGGACTCATCCGAGGGACGAGAGCCGAGGGAAGAGAACTCTAAGGGCAAGCCGGGAAGTGGACTTCAAAAGGCACACGTGAAGGATGACATGGAGGCAAGCCGAGGGCTTGCGTGCGCATCCGAAGGATGATAGCCGGTGGAAGAAGACTTCAAGAGGTAAGCCAAGGGAGTATACTTGAAGGCACACGTGAAGGAGGGTCGTCGGAGTAACGAAGAGTGCTTGTATAAGCTGGGCAGTCGACTGGGGGAAAATCAATCGACTGCCAGTTCTTCCCGAGACATCAGTCGACTGCCCATGGGGCAGTCGACTGGTAACCCCGAAAATTAGCCGTTAGAGTTAGCCGTTGGCTAGCAATTAAGGCTGGATCAGTCGACTGGTATCGGGCTGGATGACTTTAGGAGTTGTCCTTTACCCTATTTAAATGGTGACTTTTTGGCACGACAAAGGTACGATTCTTGGGGGTACCTTTGTACTGTTAGTGCTAAAATTCTCCTGCTCTTCCTCTCATTCTCAATTCCATCTTGTAAGAGGAAGAGGACAACCTTGTAAAGGTTTTCTCCACCTTGAAGGAGGCTTTCATAGTACTGGAGATAGTGCGCTCATGTGGATCCTTGGATTAGTCACCTTTCTGAGGTGGATACCAAGTAAACGAAGGTTTTAGTATTGATCTTATTGTTTTCATTGTTTTTCTTGTATTTTGCTAACCTTCTTGTAGAGAACATCGAAAGTTTCTATTCACCCCCTCTAGAAGGCGCCACGATCTAACAAGTGGTATCAGAGCCGGTTCGCTTCGGGAGAACTCACCGTCAACCGGAGCATTCAAGAATGGTGTTTCAAGAGGGTTATAGCACCGCAAGGCCACCGTTCTTCGACGGAAATGACTTCGCCTATTGGAAAGGTAGGATGGAGTATTACTTAATGAACGCTATTGAAAATTGGTTGAGTATTGTAGATGGCTTCGATGCACCCGTCAATGAAAGAGGAGAGCCACTACCGATGAGAAATTGGACCAAGGAGATGATGATGAAGGCGCAAGCCAATGTGAAGGCCACCACAACGCTTCAATGCGGATTATCAAAAGAACAACTAAACAAGGTGGGTCTTTCAAGAGCGCAAAAGAACTTTGGGAGAAGCTTGTCGAGCTCAATGAAGGATCCAATGAGTCAAGAAGGGCGAAGAAGGACCTCTTGGTTGCACAATTACAATCGCTCTCAATGAAGGCTAACAAAACGGTAAGCCAATTACATGGAAGAGTCAAAGAAATAATCAACGAACTCCATGTCATTGGTGAGAAGGTTGAGAATCGAGATATTGTGAGGTATGTTCTACAATCATTCCCTAGGACTACCTTGTGGGCATCAATGGATGATGCCTACAAAGTGTCTAGGGATCTCTCTACGGTAAAGTTAGATGATCTCTTTTATGAATTTGAGTTACATGAGCAAGCTAACATTTCTACTAAAGAGAAAGGTGTAGCTTTTATTGTAGAAATGGAAAGGAAAAAGAAGAAGGAGAAAAAGAAGGTCATCTACTCATCATCATCCGAGTCGGAGGAGTCTAGTGCCTCCATGGATAGTGACCAAGAAGCCTACATGGTAAGGAAAATGCGTAGAGCTTTTAAAAGTTTTTCTAACAAGTCTTATAGTAGGAAAGGTTCAAAAAGTAAGAACAAGGGAAAGGAGATCATTTGCTATAATTGCCATCAAGAGGGGCACATGAAGAATGAGTGCCTACAATTAAAGAAAAGAGAAGAAAAGAAGGAGGAGAAAAAGAAGGGTGACAAGAAGAAATCCAAGGGAAAAGAAAAGAGTGCCACAAGTCTCAAAGCTACTTGGGATGATCCATCTTCATCGGAGGAAGAAGAAGATCATGTGTTACACTTCGCACTAATGGGAGTGAACAACTTGGAGTCATCCGAAGATGAGAGGAGTTCAAGTAGTGAAGATGAAGGTGAAGACTCATCATCCGAATCCGATGTATCGGTAAGTGAGGTATATAACTTATCCACCTCTACTCTTGTTAAAATTATTACTAGTACAAATGATGATTTGGCTGAGGCTTGGAAGAAAGTTAAGGAATTAAAAAATGAAGTTTTCATGCTCAAATTAGAATCCATGAAACTTAAGGACAATGTGCATGTTTCCTCTACCATGTCAAATGATTCATGTTTCGAAAAGGAAAATAGGGAACTAAGGGAAAAGGTAGAAGACCTCACCAAGACTCTTGAAAAATTTAAAGTTAGCTCTAGAAGTCTTGACATAATCATAAATAGCCAAAGAGTCATATATAACAAAGCCGGGTTAGGTTATAGACTCAAAATCACGGAGGTGGCATTTGTCTCACTTATGGGTAGGAAGGGTGCTTCTAGGAGACAAGGTGTTAAGCGAAATACAAAGAAGGCATGGGTACCAAAGAAATATTTAAATGATACTTGTGGATCTAACATTTGGGTACCAAAAGCTTGTGTTTTCCGTGTTGCTTAGGTAAAGGTGAAGGAAACCTCAAAAATATGGATAATGGATAGCGGGTGTTCAAGGCACATGATCGGAGATGTGAGCAAATTCACCACTATTAGCTATCTAAGAGAAGGAACCGTGTCATTCGGAAATGGTGGAAAACTCAAAATAATTGGTAGGGGCACCATTGAGGTATCTCCTACAATCACAATTCATAAAGTTCTTTTGATTAAGAATATGGAGTTTAATTTACTTAGTGTAAGTCAACTTTGTGATGCCAGGTATAGGGTTGAGTTTCATGCTAGAAAGTGCTTAATTAAACAAAATGATTCCGAAAATATTATGTTAGAGGGATATAGAGAAACAAATCTTTATTATCTTAATTTTTGTTATGCTTCTAACATCTCTCCTAAGTGTTTCATATCCAAAGAAGAAGAAGGATGGTTGTGGCACCGGCGACTTGGACACATTAACATGAAGAGTATTGCAAGAGTGGCAAAGAAGGAGTTGGTGAAGGGGCTTCCCATGATTAAGTATGAAAAGACCAAGATGTGTGATGCATGCCAAGAGGGTAAGCAATCTAAATCATCACACAAAGGTAAAACCTTAACTAGCACTTCTTTATCTTTAGAGTTATTACATTTATATTTATTTGATTGCCATAGTACTCCATCAATAATATGAAGTAAATATTGTTTGGTAATTGTAGATGACTTTTCTATATTTACTTGGGTATATTTTATGAAACATAAGGATGATACCTTAGAGATATTCATATGTTTTAGTAAGAGTGTTGAAAATGAGAAACACCTCAAGATCAACCGAATTAGAAGTGACCATGGTGGGGAGTTTGAAAATTCAAACTTCTCACAATTTTGTTTAGAAAATGGGTACAAGCATGAATTTTTATGTCCAAGGACCCCTCAACAAAATGGTGTGGTAGAAAGGAGGAATAGAGCCTTACAAGAAGCCGCTAGGACCATGCTTAATGCATATTCTCTACCTAGCTACTTTTGGGCCGAAGCGGTGAATACCGCTTGTTACATCCAAAATCGGGTCTTAATTCATAGGTTTTTAGGAAAAACTCTATTTGAGTTGTGGAATGGGAGAATTCCACAAATTCACTATTTTAGGGTTTTTGGGTGTAATGACTACATTTTAAACACGAAGGATGATTTGAGGAAGTTTGAATCTAAAGCGGATGAGGGGATCTTGGTTGGATATTCATCCACTAGTAGGGGGTATAGAGTATATAACAAAAGGACTAAGGTAATTGAGGAGTCATCCAATGTGGATTTTGATGAGTCTTCTAGCACTTACCCTAGGAAATCTTCTATTGATAAGGACATAGAAGAAAGTCAACCCCTTACCCAAGAAATTCAAGACCTACATTTGGGGGGCATTGATCAAGGGGGAGAGAGAAATGCACTAGAGGATGATCATCATGTAATAAATGAGCCTATAATCTCTAGAAACTTAAGGCACCATCAAGATCACCCCATTGACCAAATAGTTGGGGATGTCACCCAAGGGGTAAGGACTAGGTCTTACTTTAGGGAACATAGTAGTCAAATTGCCTTGATTTCACAACTTGAACCGAAATCTATTGATGAGGCATTGGGAGATGTGGATTGGGTCCTCGCCATGCAAGAAGAGTTGAATCAATTTGAATGAAGTGAAGTATGGAGTTAGTACCTAGACCCAATGATTGTACAATTGTCACCACAAGATGGGTCTTTAGGAACAAGCTAGATGATCAAGGAAAGATAACTAGAAACAAGGCTAGGTTGATTGCAAGGGGGTTTAATCAAGTTGAGGGACTTGACTATGATGAGACATATGCCCCGTAGCTAGATTAGAGTCTATTAGAATTTTATTAGCATATGCCGCTCACATGGGGTTCACACTTCACCAAATGGATGTGAAGTCGGCATTCCTTAATGGGGTCATTAAGAAAGAAGTATATGTAGAGCAACCACCCGGATTTGAAAACCCAAACTATCTTAGGCATGCCTACAAACTAAGAAAAGCCTTGTATGGATTGAAACAAGCTCCCCGGGCTTGGTATGAAAGACTTTCATCATTCTTAGTATCCAATGGTTTTAGGAGAGGTACAATTGATCTAACTTTATTCCTAAAATCTAAGGATAAAGATATCTTTGTGACCCAAGTGTATGTTGATGATATTATTTTTGGGTCAACCAATAGTGAATTTCTTCATGAGTTTATTAAATGTATGGAAAATGAGTTTGAGATGAGTCTTGTGAGAGAGTTGACTTTCTTTTTAGGACTACAAGTCAAACAAACAAATGAAGGGACTCATGTGTATCAAACCAAATATGCTAGGGAAATCATAAAGAAATTTGGATTAGAAAATGATAAGGTAGCATCTACCCATATAGGAACAAATGTCAAAATGGATAGTGATCTTGAAGGAAAAATAGTAGACTCAAAATCATATAGGAGCATGATTGGTAGCTTGTTATACCTAACCGCTAGTAGACCGGATATATTATTTGCGGTAGGTATGTGTGCAAGGTATCAATCATGTGCCAAGGAGTCTCACCTAGTGGTAGTTACGAGGATCTTAAGGTATATTAAGGGTACTTTTAATGTTGGGTTTTGGTATCCTAGAACTCCAAATATTGAACTTTTTGGATACACCGATTCGGATTATGCGGGTTGTAAACTAGATAGGAAGAGTACTAGTGGAGAATGTCAATTTATTGGGTCATATTTAGTTAGTTGGAGTAGTAGGAAGCAACTATGTGTTGCCTTATCAACAACGGAAGCCAAATATGTAGCAATGGGTGGTTGTGTGTCTCAACTACTTTAGATCATGCATACCTTAGAGGATTATGAGTTACACTACTCCAAGGTCAAGGTTTTGTGTGATAATGTAAGCACTATTAACTTGATTAAAAATCTGGTTCATCATTCTAGAACAAAACACATTGAAGTGAAACATCACTTCATTAGGGATCATGTGGCAAGGGGTGACATAGAATTACATTATGTTGAGTCAAAGTCAAACCTTGCTGACATATTTACCAAGCCTCTTCCCGAAGCGGAGTTCACATCCTTAAGAAGGGGCCTTGGTATGTGTTCTGTAGAAGTATAGGATGGACCTTGGAGTAATACAATAGCAAGTTGATGCATGATTCATTAGGATGATACAAATGATTCACTTATGCTTATGACATATTGTTGGGTTATTAGATGTATCAAATTATTGAAAATATACTAACCATGGGGAAAGCAAATGTTTAATTAATGGACATCTTGCCCAAAGATCATGGTTGTACATTTTAAACAATTTGAAAACATTTCTGTGTCTTCTTTGTAATGCCATAAGTTTGAACAATGCATGATTTCAAAATTGGATTGGAAATTTGATACAAAGTTAGTGTCTTTCAAGAAAATTGAACTTTTATCAAAAAGTCAAACATGTTTGAATTTTTCGCGAAGTTATATTTTTCCCTGTTAGAGTCTATCATATGGAACATGTTTGCAAAGTTTTGTAATTTTTGAAATTTTCTGAAATTTTTGAGGAGTTTCTGAAATTCAGCCCGGAGGCTGAAATTCTAACTGACAGAGTATCAGTCGACTGTCCTCTGTCGCAGTCGACTGATACTCTTAGTTTCAGGTTTCTGGGAGTTTTCAGAAATGAGACTGTCTCTCATTTGATGCAATAGGTTTATGTTGCTCCAGGCAATCATTTTGATGGTGTCAAAGGGGGAGAATTGGGAGGTTTAAGTTAGGTTTAACTTTGGTTTATGATGAGAATTGAAAATGGAAGGAGGCATAGGTTAAGGGGGAGGTTACCTCTTGGATTTTACTATATCTTGTATGTTCAATTGCTATTGTTTTTCCCTAACTTAAACATATTGTCACACATCAAAAAGGGGGAGATTGTTGGGGCAATCGACCCAAGAATGATCGGGGAGATCATGGTTTTGATGTGTGTGTCAATATGTTTAAGATTAGGGTGTTATCTTGTTATTTGATATGTGTGATTGAGTTTGCAGGACTTGGAGAATCACACATGGAGGACTCATCCGAGGAACGAGAGCTGAGGGAAGAGAACTCTAAGGGCAAGCCGGGAAGTGGACTTCAAAGGGCACACGTGAAGGATGGCATGGAGGCAAGCCGAGGGCTTGCGTGCGCATCCGAGGGACGATAGCCGGTGGAAGAAGACTTCAAGAGGTAAGCCAAGGGAGTATACTTGAAGGCACACGTGAAGGAGGGTCGTTAGAGTGAGAAAGAGTGCTTGTATAAGCTGGGCAGTCGACTGGGGGAAAATTAGTCGATTGCCAGTTCTTCCCGAGACATCAGTCGACTGCCCATGGGGCAGCTGACTGGTAACCCCAAAAACTAGCCGTTGGCTAGAAATTAAGGCTGGATTAGTCGACTGCCCCAGGGGCAGTCGATTGGTATCAGGCTGGATGACTTTAGGAGTTGCCCTTTACCCTATTTAAAGGGTGACTTTTTGGCACGACAAAGGTACGGTTCTAGGGGGTACCTTTGTACTGTTAGTGCTAAAATTCTCCTGCTCTTCCTCTCATTCTCAATTCCATCTTGTAAGAGGAAGAGGACAACCTTGTAAAGGTTTTCTCCACCTTGAAGGAGGCTTTTCTTAGTGGAGATAGTGCGCTCGTGTGGATTCTTGGATTAGTCACTTCTCTGAGGTGGATACCAAGTGAACGAAGGTTTTAGTATTGATCTTATTGTTTTCATTGTTTTTCTTGTATTTTGCTAACCTTCTTGTAAAGAAAATCGAAAGTTTCTATTCGCCCCCCTCCCTCTAGAAGGCGCCACGATCTAACACATATGACTAGTGGGCCCAACATGACAAAGAGTACCCTTTTCACCGGACATCTCGAGCGTTGCTGTGAAATGGAGGTCATTCCTCTATAAGAGGTTATCTAATCATGCTTAATGAGTTTCTCTCAATCTCTTATTAGGAAATGTTTAGTGTAATCTAGAGATATATGACGGGAACCATCATGTGACAGGGACATCCCTTTAACCAGACTCTCTAGATTATCTTCTCTACTTCGTTGCATTGTATACTCATGGGGGAAGGGCTTCAGTGCACTCTGCAAAGTCCACTTCAGTACCTAGTTAGGATATGAATAATACGTAGTACATCAACTAGCATTGCAATGAAACCGAAAGCTTAAAAAACTATTCCAAAACACTTTCACCCCTAGAACTCTTGGACCACTCCTCCTTCTCTCACTCTTTCTAGTTCACATTCTTTAGAGTTCGAGACCCTACATACTTTCGTTATCCTAGATAACTTCTTTCGCATCCTAGGCTAGTGCTTAAACCTCAATCCTTGTGGATATCTTTTATTACTAATGACATAACCGTGCACTTGTAGTGACGTAACAAATTCTTGATGTCAAGCTATAGTATGATAAATGACAAGTCCATGCCTAGAATCATGTTAAATTACATCATTTTTTCCAATTCTTGTAGCTCATAGTAAGAGTACGAGTACCAAGGTACAAGGATAACCCTCAACTTCTTGACTAGCTGTATACCTAATATGAGGGTATAACTATAACTCTCATAATCTTGCCCATGAATGTTCATCGATAAGTGTTGACAAAAGGGTCGAACATTCTGATCTGATAATAGACTTCAATACCTTGAGTGAATGATCATATATCTTGTGTATATTAAACGAACATAAACACACTCTTACCAAATCAAACACCAAGCTTGTTCATGAATGTTTGGTTCATTTACATCCCTAAGTAGGAGGGCACTTTGGTGAGTAGTCTGGGAAATTTGGACCCCCAAGGAACCTAGGAAGCTATCTCATAGTACTCTCCAAGAATTTCTAATATTTATAGATAGAGTTCACTTCCACGTGAAATTGACGTATTATACTCCGTAATTCTCTTTCATCCTTCCATTCCCTCCTTCGTTTTCTATAAGATTTGCGATTACTTTAAATAGTTTTTCCTCTCTTTTAAAATGGTTCCGCCAAACTTGAAATTGTTCATTGGACATGGATGTTGGACCTTGGATGGCTAGAGGGGGGGGTGAATAGCCAGACACTAAAAACCTTGGCTTCTAAACTTTCTTTCTGCACTTAAGTTAGCAGCGGAAGAAAAACAGACAGAAAGAAAGAAATACCAATAGAAACAGAAACGAACCAGTCGCTAACAAGGAGGGTTTACAAGGTTCGGGGATAACTTGCCCCTACTCCTTGGTGTGCCCGTAAGGTGGGCGATCCCTTGATCGTCGGCAGATCAAGCCTCGGAAATCCGGATAGAAAAGAACTCCTTCTCAGTGGAGTAACCTCTCCACAATAGTCTCAAGAAAGTATACGAATAAGCACAGAGACTTGAGTAAGCTTATAGAGCGCGATCACAGAAAGCACGAAGAAGAGAAAACTTCACAGATCACAACACAGCACACCCAACGCAAGAACCTTCACTCAGCTCTTCGTCCTATTGTGTCTACTTGCTGATCGACTTCGAAAGGTCTCAAACATTCTCAAAGTTAGTGTCTCTTCTTCACCAACCTTCTCTTAAGCCTCTGCTCATCACCAGGTCATCACCAAGCGCGTCTACAACCAGCTCATCACCAAGCGTGTCTGCAACCACTGAACACAGCTCCGTCACCACTGACCCACTGACCTCTACTGGGCTCAGTCCACTGAAACCTCTTTAGCCGAGCCTCAGGTCAGTCGCCAGCTCCGCCAGACAGTTGTCAGCCCACGCCAGAAGCCGTTGAATCCTGCGAATGGAAAACAGACAAACATGCCCGAAGCGAAAGTCACCAATTGACCCTCCTTCTTGGTTTGTGTCATCTCTGTATCACCTGCACACTCATCAGAAAGATTAGCGCAGCAAATCAAAGTGTATCAGTAGGTACCAGCAGGTATCAGAAAGAAATCAGAGTGAAATCAGAAAATCTGACAAAGATTCAAATTAAAGTTATCAGACACTGATCGGTCACCCTGACCAATTAGTTACCCTTCTGACCGATCAGACTCACCTCTGGTCGATCCAGTAAGGATCTGATCGGTTACACTGACCGATCAGAGATTGGGGATCGGTCACCAGAACGATCCTAAACCAACTGAGAATTCCATATTATTTCCAGTGGGCACTGATCGGTCAAAGTGACCATTCAGTGAAGGACCTGATTGTTGGTGCCGGAAGCACCATATCGAACTTTATTTTGATATTGGCAAAGGGTTCAAAGTTAAGTACTAATTGTGATCTAATAAAGTTACTCAAGTGTGCAGGAAAGTCCTAGTTAATCTAGGCAATAAGTCCTGGCCGTGGGCTGGGTAACTAAGTCCTGATATAAGGTTGGGCAATAAGTCCTGGTCGTGGACTGGGCACTAAGTCCTGGCTGAGGGCTGGGCACCGAAGACCTGGTTCGAGGAATTGGGCACTAAGACCTAGCCGAGGGCTGGGCACCGAAGACCTGGTTCGAGGAATTGGGCACTAAGACCTGGCCGAGGGCTGGGCATCGAAGACCTGGTTCGAGGAATTGGGCACTAAGTCCTGGTCGCGGATTGGGCACGAAGACCTGGTGAGTAAAGCTGGGCAAAAGTCCAACCGGAGGAGCCGGTTAGCAAAAAGGTAAATTCTCCTGAGAGGAGTAGGTGAGGACGCGTTCCCCGTCGAGGGAACATTAGGCGTCGGTTCGACTTAGGGTTCCATTTGGAAGACCCGAAGTCAGAACCAAGACAGCTACGACTGTAATTATTACTTACTATGTTTTTTGGGACTAACCTTAGTTGCAGGGTCGAAGGACTGATCGTCTGCAAGTGAAGGTTCTTCACTGGGCCTAGGCGCCCGAATGGAGTCAGGCGCCTGAACGGGCTCAGGCACCCGTAAGGATACGAGCACCCAAGAGTGAAGGCAAATCCCAAATTATAGCCGCGAAGCCACTGAACCAAGCCGAATCAGGCGCCCGTGAGCTCACGGGCGCCCCCATCAGCTCAGGTGCCCAAGTGGGGAGGATAAGCGCTGACCGAGCCCACGGATAAGGATTCGCAGATCGAAAGGCACGTGTCAGGTGCCCCAGCCCATCAGGCGCCCGATAGAGTACTATAAAAGCGGCTCGACCCCAAGGCTTCAATAACACAACTTTCTAACGCTCCAAAGCTTTTCGTTCAAGCGCTCTGCTCCGGCAAACTCCGACTTTGAGATTCCAGCGCCGACGACGACCCTCTGCTCCGAAGTACGATCCACATCGGGCGTCAGTAACGAAAATTGTAGTTCTTTTCATTTATAGCAAAATTTCTGTACTCAATTTGTAAAACTGCTTTGCGCTATTATAGTATTGCCCAAAGTAAACGGTCAAGGACCGTGGACCTTGGAGTAGGAGCCGACCGCGACTCTAAACCAAGTAAAAATCTTGTGTTCCTGTGTGATTGTTTTATTTTCCGCTGCGCGTTTTTTCTTTCCTTAATATGAAAAAGATTTTAACGATATTCACCCCCCCTTTATCGTTTTTCTCGATCCAACAAGTGGTATCAGAGCGGGTGGCTCAAATTTGGTGCAACCACCAATTTGTGAGTTTTTTTTCGGATTTACGAAATTTTTAATTTTATTTCATTTCTTTCTCGTTAATCGAGGTTGGTGCAACACCACTCGATCTTTTTCTCTTTTTATTTCAAATAAATAATATCTTTTTCGCTTTTTCAATTTTGAATTCTTATTTTCTCACCATAAGTCAGAATTGATAAAATGATCAATTTTTGAAATTTGTCCTAAATTTTTTTTATTATTTTATTATTATCCTCGAATTCGTGCAACACCTTTTTGTGCTAGTTTTTTTTCTTCTCCCGCACTACTAATCCAAGACCAAGTCTTGGTACATTTTTGGTGTTTCTTTTGTGTATAAGGTTTAAACTAAATGGCCAACCAAGAGTGGAACAGTGCCCGTCCACCGCTATTCTCCGGCGAGAACTTCAATCTTTGGAGAAGTCAAATGGAGTCCCTTCTGAAGGCCCACATGGACTTATGGCTGATCATCCAAACGGGATTCTCTTTTCCTGTAGAAGATGAGTTATCAATCGAGTGGGACAAACTGGATAAACAAACCCTCAACCAAATTGAGACCGATACAAGGGCAACTACAATCCTACAATGTGGCCTAACAAAGGAGCAACTTGAACTAGTAGGTCCATTCAGATGTGATAGAGAAATTTGGGAAAAATTGATTAACCTTCATCAAGAGATCTCAGACGAAGAAGAAGATCACCTAGGTTATCTTGCACTCTCGGTCCAAGCACAGACAGCCGAGTCAGAGTCTGAACCCGAATCCGAAGCCGAATCCAAACCAGAATCAAAAGATGAGTCTAGATCCGAGGCGGCAAGAATCAAGGGGGAGATTCCCAATAAGGAATCAAAAGGTAAAATTGTAAATTTAAATTTTAAAAATCATGTAATTTGTTACACATGCAGGGAGAGAGGGCACTACAGAAGTAAGTGTCATACTCGTAAGATACGAACGACACCATCGACGGCGACAAAGGAACCAGTTCCAAAAGCACGAAAGGACAAAAGTCACATCCAATGCTTCAAGTGCTAGGAGTTTGGGCATTACAAAGATGAATACACAGATAGAAGAGCCAAAGATCCAGGACAACCTATCAATACGGGTAACTTTAATTTATATCAAAATCCACTCTTTACCATGAATGTTGATAGTTTACTTAATCACTCTTGGTCAAATTTAGATATGGACACATGCCTAAGTAACTTAATGAAATCATGTATATTAATAAATTCTAAATTCAAAATGTTAAGACAAGAAAATGAGACTTTGAAAATTAAAATTGATATACAAGAAAAACTAATTAATAATCTTGCTAACTTAGAAAATCCAAAAATTTCCCCTCATTATAATTTTACTTAGTTTTTTCTTGGATTTAGAATTGGATAGTTTAAGGACAAACGGTTTAATTAAAATTTGAACAACATAGTATTGGGTGGAGGTGAGATGATAGTACGTTAGGGAAGCCTTTCTAATAAGGTCAAGTATACTCTACTTGGTCTGTTTAGTCTGGTGGAACTAGCCGAAGCTACCGATCCAAGACCCAAACTAGTTAGACCAAAATCTTTCAAGGAGTAACTTGAAGATGAATTTTCTATAAAAGGCTTTGTCAAGGAAAGGGTTGATGATCCAATAAGGATACGACCAAAGAAGGCCTAGTGCCTCGCCAAGACCTGGAAGCCAATTATAGAAAATCAAATTCACTTTACTATTATCAGATTTGAATCTAACACAAGTTTTAAGTAAATCTTAGATTTAACATAAAATCAAAGATAAAATTAATGCATCTCACAAAACAGTTAAGGATATCCTGTTTTGTGACTTAGAAATGAGTGAGATGTTTAGGACCTAAAAGTTTAGTCCAACCCAACCAACCTTACAAACTGAATCGATTTCAAATTTCAGAATTTAAACTTTAATAAATACTTTTAAAATTCTAATTTAATTCAACTGAACAACTTTCAAAATTCAAATTTAACCCTCTTAATTAATTTTAAAATCCTCAAAAATCAAATTTAACTTTTTAAACTAAGATTTAATATTTCAAATCATCTTAGGTCTCTTTTATTCACTTACCTGAAATTTATTCCTTTCTTTTGCCATTATACAAAGAAATTCTTTTAGGCAATCAAATTATTTTTGTTGGTCTTGCAAAAGTCACCTTGGGTATTATTTAGGATGTTTTTTTCTTATGAAAAACGTCTGCAGTCCGGGCTTTGATATTTAAATATTTTTCGGACTAAAGTTTTTAAAAAAAAAGAAAAAAAACTTCTATTTTTTTCTTAGAAATTATTTTACATATTGAATTTCTCCTTTTCAGTTCTCTATATTAACTTTTGCAAAATGGAGAGAGAAATTATGTTTCAAATCATTAAAACAAAATAGTTAAAACTTTTTTTTAAAACTTAGTCCTCTTCTCTTTTTGTTTGAATAAAACCCTAAGACTCAGAGGAGAATTAACTTGTGGTCAACAAGCCTCCTAGGACTGTGTCAGGTTTAGGGGGAGTTCAAATTAAAAAAAGAAGTTTAAAATACTATGTTTTCAAATAATCACTATGTTTTTCAAAAATTGTGCTTTACAAAAATCACTATCACTCATGCTTTTCGAAAACTATGCCATCATTTCAAAATATGTCTTTCAAATACTCAGTTTTTCGAAATGTTAAGAATTGTGCTTGATTCCCTTTTGATTTTGACAAACCCTAAAGACACAAGGAACTCTACTTCATGATCTACAAGGATTCCTAGGAAGTATCAAATTTAGGGGGAGTCTAAATCGAAAGAAATTATTTCTGACAATTATTTTTCAAAATTATTAGATAATTCTTATAATTTGAATCAAACCTTAAGACTCAGAAGAAGATCGCTTGTAGTCAACAAGCTTCCTATGACTGGGTCAAGCTTAGGGGGAGATTAAATTAAAAGAATTATTGAACATTTTTCAAAATTATATGTTTTCATGCACTACACTTTTAAAATCCTTTTGAAAACATAAATAATTTTTCTTTCAAAATACTATCCTTTTAAATCATTTTGCTTACATATACCACCACTTTCAAAATTTTGCTTGACTTTGGAATACTTTTAAAATCTTTTTAGAATACTTTTGAAAATAATACATACTTGACTTTGGAAAATTTTCAAGGACACTTAGGGAAATGTTCTTGTAGTTAACAAGGTTTCCTATGATTGTGTCGGACTAGAAAAGAAATCAAGTCATGTAAAGTATTATGTTCTCAAAATAACATTAAAATTTTTCTTAAAAGTACTTATATATTTTTTTTCAAAAATGCATAATCTTCAAAAGTACTTATATTTTCCAAAAATATGCATAACATCTTTCAAAAGTACTATTATTTTTCAAAATATAATGTTTTCAAAAGTACTAATACTTTTCAAGGCACTAATGATTACAAAGTACGAATATTGTTTTACAGTTTCAAAAGTGCAATACTAACGTGTTTTCAAAGAACAATCTTTTCAATCTTGTTCAAAGTGAAAATGTGTTTCAAATTTTCTTTTACCGAACATTTGTTTAAAGTATTCATCTAAATGTAGTATTTGTTAAATGAAAATCTTTTTATGAGTACAATCTTTTGAAAAATCTTTTCTAAATATAAGTTTTTCTAAGGCAATAGTGTTCTAAGTGCGTGAATTTTCTAAAGACTTGCCTACAAATACAAAATATTTTTTCAAATTGCACAATACTTTTCAAAGTGGAGTTTTGTTGGTGCAATTTAAGCTTTTTGCTATGCTTTCAAGAACTATATTAAGTATTTTTATGTTTTCTCATAGGCTCTGATACACAAACTTTTTCCTTAAAACTTCTTTCAAAATATGGTTTTCAAAAGTTCTTTATTAATATATGGCCAAGGGGGAGCTTTATGCAATGTTTCAATTTTGCAAGGTTTTGAAATATTCTAAAAATAAGGGGAAGAGTTTCATATTAAGGGGGAGCTTCATGAAAATCTCTTTACTTATATTTTCATACTTCTTGTTTTTCAAAACATAATTCTCAAAACTTCCAATCAAAAGTATTTTTTCAAAAAGTTTTGTAACATGTTTTGTTTGAAAACTATTTCTGAAAAAGTTGTGAACTCCTTTACTTAAATTTATTTTGGTAAAACTCAAAACTCTCTATTAGAAACCTTATTTGCCCATGTATGTTTTTGATATATGTCAAAGGGGGAGGAAATGTCAAAGTTAAGTGATTTATAACACAAGTATTCAGAGTTTTAGGGGGAGTATGAGAAATAAAGGACTTTTTTCAAATCTACATTTATTCTGTTCATAATTGCTATACTTCATTGATTTTTACCTTATTTTCTTAACTGTTATATGTTGGTGCAGGAAGCACCATATCGAACCTTGTTTTGATATTGGCAAAGGGTTCAAAGTTAAGTACTAATTGTGATCTAATAAAGTTACTCAACTGTGCAGGAAAGTCCTAGTTAATCTAGGCAATAAGTCCTGGCCGCGGGCTGGGTAACTAAGTCCTGACATAAGGTTGGGCAATAAGTCTTGGTCGTGGACTGGGCACTAAGTCCTGGCCGAGGGCTGGGCACCGAAGACCTGGTTCGAGGAATTGGGCACTAAGACCTGGCCGAGGGCTGGGCACCGAAGACCTGGTTCAAGGAATTGGGCACTAAGACCTGGCCAAGGGCTGGGCACTGAAGACCTGGTTCGAGGAATTGAGCACTAAGTCCTGGTCGTGGACTGGGCACGAAGACCTGGTGAGTAAAGCTGGGCAAAAGTCCAACCGGAGGAGCCGGTTGGCAAAAAGGTAAATTCTCCTGAGAGGAGTAGGTGAGGGCGCGTTCCCCGTCGAGGGAACATTAGGAGTCGGTTTGACTTAGGGTTCCATTTGAGAGACCCGAAGTTAGAACCAAGACAGCTATGACTGTAATTATTACTTACTATGTTTTTTGGGACTAACCTTAGTTGCAGGGCCGAAGGACTGATCGTCTGCAAGTGAAGGTTCTTCACTGGGCCTAGGAGCCCGAATAGAGTCAAGCGCTCGAACGGGCTTAGGCGCCCGTAAGGATACGGGCACCCAAGAGTGAAGGCAAATCCCAAATCATAGCCGCGAAGCCACTGAACCAAGCCAGATCAAGCGCCCGTGAGCTCACGGGCGCCCCCATCAGCTCAAGCGCCCACGTGGGGAGGATAAGCGTTGACCGAGCCCGCGGATAAGGATTCGCAGATCGTAGGGCACGTGTCAGGCACCCCCAACCCATCAGGCGCCCGATAGAGTACTATAAAAGGGGCTCGACCCCAAGGCTTCAATAACATAACTTTCTAACGCTCCAAAGCTTTTCGTTCAAGCGCTCTGCTCCGGCAAACTCCGACTTCGAGATTCCAGCGCCGACGACGACCCTCTGCTCCGAAGTACGATCCACATCGGGCGTCGGTAACGAAAAGTGTAGTTCTTTTCATTTACAACAATATTTTGTACTCAATTTGTAAAACTGCTTTGCGCTATTATAGTATTGCCCAAAGTAAACGGTCAAGGACCGTGGGCCTTGGAGTAGGAGCCGACTGCGACTCTGAACCAAGTAAAAATCTTGTGTTCCTATGTGATTGTTTTATTTTCTGCTACGCGTTTTCTCTTTCATTAATTCGAAAAAGATTTTAACGATATTCACCCCCCCTCTATCATTTTTCTCGATCCAACACTGATCGATCAGGCTCCTTCCTGATCGATCCCGTGACACTCTGATCGGTCACCCTGACCAATCATAGACCAGGGATCGGTCACCCGACTGATCCCTCCTTAGGCCATTGGGATCCAAGCCAAAGTGCCCTGATCGGTCATCAGACCCATCAGGGCACTGCTGATCGGTCCAGCTGACCGATCAGGGCGCTGCTGATCGGTCCAGCTGACCGATCAGCTTGTGGCTGGACCGATCAGGACCCATCCTGATCAGTCCAGACCTGACTGATCGGTCCAGCTGACCGATCAGGGTCTTTCTGATCGGCTTCTGTTCGCTTTCTGATCGGTCTCCAGACCGTTCATTCACCCCACACAAGGTTTCTGATCTATTTCTGATCGTTCACCAGACCGATCAGACGCCCTGGATCGGTCATCAGACCGATCCACAACCACAGGAGTTAGTGCCAACTCCCTGATCAGACCACAGACCGATCCAACTCCGACCATTTCGACCCTAAGTCCAGAGAACAGGCTCCCTTGCCTTCCCTGACTCATTCTGGTCCTGGAGAAAAGAGCTCACGTGCCCTCTCCGACAAGTACACTCAATGCTCAGTCCCCTGAACCAAGACTTCGTGCCCAGCTTCACTCACTGGGACTTTGTTCAACCTAGCTTCCCTCGCTAGGACCTGACTTCACTCACCAGGGTTTCCTTCACCTAGCTTCACTCGCTAGGACCCGACTTCATTCACCGGGGTTTCCTTCCACCTAGCTTCACTCACTAGGACCCGGCTTCACTCACCAGGGTTCCCGTCACCCGGCTTCACTGACCGGGACGCGACTTCACTCACCAGGGTTTCGTTCACCTAGCTTCACTCACTAGGATTTCCTTCACCTGGCTTCACTCACCAGAACTCGTGCCCAGTCCCCGACCAGGACTTATGCCGAACTTACCTTACTCACCTAAACTTAAATCGGTGTCAACACCAAAACAACAATCAGGTCAGACTGCATCAACAATCTCCCCCTTTTTGTTATTTGACAACCCGATTCTAAATTTAGGTATCAGAAGTCAAATGAAATCAAATTTCACTATTGTAAGGGAATCAGAGTCCCCCCTATATAGTTATATTCGTAATAACCCTAAACTTACCTAACCAATCTCTCCCCCTTTGTCAAACACTGAAAAGGTCTGGTTATTAAGTTTAAACAACTCCCCCTTAAACGAGGGTCTCCCCCCAAAACAAACAAGAGATAATAAGTGGAAAACATATGAAATAAATACAGCAAGACAATATATTCATATGCATCATATGAAAGTAAACATGGACTATAGATCATGACAGAAATGGTCACCAAACCAAAGAAAATCCATCAGAATGTCATACACATAAAGTCATGGAATAGTAGTCATAATCAGAATACAACAAAAAGTATCACTCCTGATCAGCGGGATCATCAGACTGCATCGAATCGACCGAGGTGTCATCGATAGGTAGGAAGCTCCCCGGAGCAGTGCTGTTGGATGGCGGAAAGCCAGGAAATGTCTACTATGGCTGATGACCAGCCATCCAAGCGCGCCACTCAGCAAACATCTCCCTCTGATTGGCACGCATCCCAAAAATCTCAAACCGGATCTCCTGCGGACCGGCATGCAACCCAGAAATCTCAGACCGGATCTCAGACCGAAACTCCTGCTGCTCGAGCTCCAACATGTGAAATCTATGGTCGAATGTCTGCTCGAGCTCGGCGAGCTGCCATCTGAGATCTGGGTCCGCCTCGTAGTCATCCGCTGCTGCAGCGGGCGCATCATGATGTCCAGCTGGAGCTGCTACTGCCTGAATATGTGCCCGTGGGAGCTCCCCCAAACCCCTCCCATCCTTCCACCTAAGGCCATGAGGACCGGCAAGAATGTCAGACTTGGAAAACGCGCGTCTCCCAAGTCTCCAGTCTTGCCGAACCATCGACACAGTCCTGCCCTTGGACACATCGATACTGACTGACTAGAGACAATCAGTAATAATGTGACCAAAAGGCATGTAAACTGTACGACGGCCGGTCCCACTGTAGTAGACAATAGAACTAAAAACGCTCGCCAAGATATCAAAGTCAAGATGACGATGCATCCCATATAGCATCAGGCAGTGATAGGGATGAATTTCAGCGAGCGGTTTTGAAGTGATGGGTAGGATGTAGTTTGTGATGATCTTGAACAGAACATAGTCAGAGGCAGAGAGACGTAGGGCAGCAAAGGTAGGAAACTCACTAGCATCAAGCTCATCAACCCCACCAGGTCTAGGCTGTCCGAAAAAATACTCATAAATAGAGTTCGAAGTGACACCTTCGAACGGAAGTGGTAAAGGGTTCGGAAGAAAAGGGTAGAACACAATGAAATGTGTTGATCTACAACAGCCAAGATACTCAGAAAACAGTTGATAATTGAAGTCCAGGTTCGTCTTGGCTACCCTAGTCTTACATGCCATAAATCCATCAATCGGTTGCAGATTATTATAAAATTTAGAGACTAGATCAATGTTTATGGTTCGTTCCATAAAAACAAGGGTTTCAAGATTGTAAAACTCAATGATCTGTTTTACGGAGGGACAGTAGTCATTAACAAAAGACGGGTCCAATGATCGACAAGGAAGAAGTTTAAAAGTAGAATTTTGAAAAGCTTCTTCGAAGTATCTACTAGGAAATCTCGGATTAGTAGAGGGTTGAGGTCTGGAGGATGATGAAGGGGCTTTAGACCTCGAGGTCCCCTCAGCAGGGGCTTTCCCCTTGGAAGACTTCCTAATGTTTGGAAATAGGTTATGGTAAGGTCACGGATAGATCACAGCAAGTCACGACACAAACATGGTTTAAAAATGGGAATCACAGATCAATGAAGGTCAGCACAATCAAAATAGGTAGGATTAAGGGCACGACACAAAGTTGGATCAACACACAAGGTTGGATCACAGCACAAAATTAGATCACGACACAAAATTGGATCACGGTACAAAAACAACAAAAATAGTTTGGTAAGCCCCAAAATAACACATGATTACTAACTACAAATGAGAAGAAGTTGAGATGAGTCAAGAACATTACTTGGGTGCCATTGTCGTTGATAGGAGAAGAACTTGACAGCTTGAGGGAGAACTTGACAGAAACTCGCCGAGAAGCTGGAAAGACAGAAATCGATGGAGAAGAAGAAGAAGAAAGGGCTGTTGTGAGAGAGAGGATCGGCGGCTGTGAGGAAGAAGAAAGGGCTAGGGTTGGAGGTTTATGGGAGAAGAGTGATTTAATAGGTTGGTGGACCGATCACCAATTGAATTCAATGTTGCTGATTGGATCGACCGTCTGATCCAAGGGCACCCAGACCGATCAGGAGACCTCCTGATCGATCAGATTGGGTTCTGATCGGTCTCCGTGACCGATCAGAGAGGCTTGATCGGTCCTTCGACCGATCAGGAGACGTCTTGATCGGTCTCTGTGACCGATCAGGGAGGTCCCTGATCGGTCTGCGAACCGATCAGGGAATTGAACAGAAAGGTTTCGGATAGCTTTCTGATCGGTCTGTGGATCGATCAGACCAACCCCTAATTGGTCATCATGACCAATCAGAGTGATTCTGATCGATCTGTGGACTGATCAGGTTTGGTCCATCAGGATTTTATCAGGATTTTGATCAGATGATCCTGACTGTTCTGCTGACCGATCAGGTACAACCTGATTGGTCAAAGTGATCGATCAGGGAGAGTCCTGATCGATCGATGGACTGATAAGGATCGACACAGAAGACTTTTCTCATAATCTAAGGTGATTCCTGATCGGTCTACGGACCGATCAGATTTCAGAGGAGTGTCTGAAACCCTAATACACTCGTTTCAAACACCCCTTTCAGATTCTAAACAGTCAGATTTAATTCTTTGATCCTGGAGATGTTCTCTTAACTAGAATTTATTCCTCATCAAGAATCAAGAATTCTTATGAACTTAAAAAAAACTCCTAAACAGGTTTGTATCAAATTCAACGCTCCAACCAATTGAAATCAAGTTTGTATCAAAAATAAATCTCCAACCAAGTTTCCTTGATTGGAATGTCCAAGTATGTTTTTGGAACCAAATACACATGTATTATGCATTGGTTTTCCCCATACTTGGTCAAATTAATGATTTTTGTCTCTTCAACCTCATTACTCAAGGGATGAACATTTTGAGTAATTAGGTTGATCTTAACATCTCACCCCACTTCTAGCAATCAAAAATATTTTGTTAACCCTTATAGTTTGTGTGAGATGTCCCCAAGTTGCCCAACAATTGGAAATGATTATGAAGGGTTTTTACAATCCTATTGAGCACGACACATTCCCAACTCCCTCCTTAAGAAACTAAATTCATTTTCGGGGAGTGGTTTAGTGAAAATGTCAGCTAGATTCGATTTTGACTCCACATATGAGAGTACAATATCTCCTCTAGCAACATGATCCCTAATGAAGTGGTGACGCACTTCAATGTGTTTAGTCCTTGAATGGTGGACTGGATTCTTTGTGAGATTTATTGTGCTTATGTTGTCACACAACACTTGCACACTCTTGTAAGACAATCCATAGTCCTCTAAAGTGTGTATCATCCACAATAATTGTGATACACTCTCTCCCATGGCGATGTACTCCGCCTTGATCGTGGAGAGAGCAACACAATGTTACTTCCGACTTGACCAACTCACTAAGGATGACCCTAAAAATTGATAACTCCCACTCGTGCTTTTCCGATCCAACTTACACCCAGCATAGTCGGAATCGGTATAGCCTATCAAATCAAACAACTCTGTACGGGGGTACCAAAGACCGATTCCAATTGTGCCCTTAAGGTATCTCTAAATTCTCTTAACAACAATCAAGTGAGATTCCTTGGCACAGACTTGGTATCTAGCGCACATACCCACAGCAAAAAGGATATCCGGGCGACTAGCTGTGAGGTATAGCAAACTACCTATCATACTTCGATATTGGGTTAGGTCAACGGGCTTCCCACTCTCATCATTGTCTAACCGTGTATTAGTCGCCATGGGAGTGGTTACCTCCTTAGAGTCACTCATGTGGAATTTTTTGAGCATCTCTTGAGTATATTTAGATTGATGCACATGGATTCCGTCTCGAGTTTGTTTGATCTCAAGTCCAAGGAAGAAAGTCAATTCTCCCACTAGACTCATCTCAAACTCACTCTCCATGTGTCCAATAAACTCATTCAAATAACCCTTGTTGTTAGAGCCACAAATTATGTCATCGACATATACTTGAGCTACAAAGATATTGCTACCATCTCTTCGTAGAAATAGTGTAGGGTCTATTTGTCCTCTCACGAAGCCTTTTTCAATTAAAAATGTCGACAACTGCTCATACCAAGCCCGAGGTACTTGTTTTAGGCTGTAAAGAGTCTTCTTGAGCTTAAACACGTGGTTTGGAAATTCAGAATTTTCAAACCCTGATGGTTGTTCAACATAGACCTCTTCTCTAATGAAGCCATTTAAGAAGGCCGATTTAACATCCATTTGATAGAGTTTGAAACCTCTATGTGTTGTAAATGCAAGCATCAACCGAATGGATTCTAATCGTGCCACGGGAGCATAGGTCTCATCGTAATCAAGACCTTCAACTTGACTATAGCCCTTGGCTACTAAGCGTGTCTTATTTCTTACGATTTCTCCCTTATGGTTTAATTTATTTTTGAAAACCCATTTAGTTCCAATAATTGTGGTCTTCTTAGGTCTAGGAACTAAATCCCAAACTTGGCTTCTCTCAAATTGACCTAACTCATCTTGCATAGCGATAATCCAATCGGGATCATACAATGCCTCGTCAACTATCCTAGGTTCAATTTCAGAGATCAAGGCAACCTCATTAGCCTCATTCCTAAAGAATGATCTAGTTCTAACCCCATGATGGATATCTCCAACAATTTGGTCTTGGGGATGACTAGAGGCTAATCTAGTTTGCCTTGGTGTTGGAGGTGCTTCCTGGATGGTTTCACTAGACACAGGCTCAAACTCAGGGTCCGGCTGAGCTTCATGTCGTCTAGGCTCACCATCATCAGATTCATCCGCAACATTTCCAACACTTGGACCTTCATTCAATCCTAACTTCCTAAGTTCCAATTGAACTCCCTCTATATCTTCTGATTGATCAATTGTTTTTAGGATATCCTCAAATACAACATCAGAAGATTCTTCAACTAACCTAGATTTCTTGTTGTAGACTCGGTGAGCTTTGCTGACAAGGGAATACCCGATCAGTATCCCTTCATCAGCTTTAGCTGTGAACTTCCCAAGATAATCCTTGGTGTTTAGAATGAACACCTTACACCCAAACACCCGGAGATGTTTAACTGTAGGTGGTTTTCCAAACCAAAGTTCATGTGGAGTCTTCCCTAAAAACCTATGAATGAGGACCCGGTTTTGCACATAGCAAGCTGTGTTTACAGCTTCAGCCCACAAGTAGCTCGGTAAAGAGTACTCATTAAGCATGCTTCGTGCAACCTCTTGTAAGACTCGGTTCTTCCTCTCTACAACACCATTTTGTTGTGGCGTTCTAGGAGTAGAGAACTTATATCTATACCCTTTTTCTTGACAAAACTCTAAAAACCTATGATTTTGAAATTCTCCTCCATGATCACTCCTAATTGTTTTAATTGTTGTAGTTTTTCATTCTCAATTCTTCTACAAAAAGAAATAAAAATATCTAGGGTTTGATCCTTATGTTTTAGAAAATAAGTCCAAGTATATCTAGTATGTCATCAATGATTACAAAATAATATCTACTACCATTCAATGAGACAATTGTACTACAATCAAATAAATCCATATGCAATAATTCTAAGGCAGTAGACGTACTCACAGTGCTTTTACCTTTGTGAGAAGCTTTTGTTTGCTGACCCATTTGACATGCATCACATAGCTTTTCCTTTTCATATTTGATGGTTGGTAAGCCACGGACAAGTCCTTTGTTGGCCAATTTTTGGATGTTCTTCATGTTCACGTGGGCCAACCTCCGGTGCCAAAGTGAGGACTCTTCTTCTTTGGACATGAAACACTTAATAGAAGCATTCATAGCACTTTTAAAAGAAACTTGATAAATATTATCTATTCTTGTGCCTACTAGTACCGTGTCAAATGTGTCATTATGTCTAACTAGACATTAACTTGTGTGAAACTCAATTGTGTATCCCGTATCACACAATTAACTTACACTTAGGAGATTGAAAGTCACCCCCTTGACTAGAAGGACATTTTTGATCCTAAGACATTCGGATATTTGAATGTCTCCTATTCCTACAACCTTAAGGCTACCATTATTACCAAATGATACATTACCTTTACTTTTGCTTTGTAGGGTAGTGAACAATGATCTATCTCCGGTCATGTGTTTGGAGCACCCACTATCAACAAACCAAGTTGATAGATGTTCCCCCTCAATCAATGCCTACACAACATGAAAAATGGAAGATTTAGGTACCCAAACCTTGGGACCTAATGTACCTACAATGCAAGATTTAGGCACCCATGTCTTGATCACTTTCTTTCTCATTCCTTGAACCCTAGAAGCTTTTGATGATCTAAAATGAGTTCTAGACATCAATGAGACAAAGCTAGGTTCTTTAGGTCAGTAACATATATCGGCCTTGTTGTAAACCGCTCTTTGAGCGTTAAGGATCATGTCCAAGGTCTTGGAGCTAGTTGAGAATTTCTCAAGAATATTCTTGAGTTTATCAACTTCACTCTTCAATGCCTTGTTTTCATCCTCAAGGATTTCAACTTGTAAATCATCAATATCTCATCCTTAGAGGTTTTTAATTGCTCTACTTCTAATTTAAGGACTTCACCTTTCCCATAGACTTCTTAAGCAAATTAGTTAAGCATGTTATTGTTCTATAACACTTATCTAATTCGGGAGATATTACCTCTTCATCATCCGAAGATGATGAAGTCGCGGTTGATGGCTCACTTGATTCGTCACTGCTCTCCATGTCTTCTATAGCCATGAGAGCTACATGGCGAGTGCTCTTCTCCTTCTTTTCTTCTTCGGATAAGCTGGATGAAGACTCATCTCATGTGGCCTTCAAGGCTTTCTTCTTCTTTTTTTGATTTCTCCTCCTTCTTCTTTAGTTTTGGACATTCATTCTTATAATGCCCCTTTTTGCTACATTCATAACACGTGACGTTAGATTTATCAACTTTAACCTCACTAGTGTTACCTTTTCCTTTGTAGCACCGGATCTTCCTCATCATCTTTCTCACAAAGTTAGCCATCTCAGATGATGAAGACTCACTTCCATCCTCCTCGGATTCGGATGAAGAAGATGAGACCTCCCTCTCCTTCTTCTTTTCTTTCTTCTTCTTCGCCTTGTCCCCTACCACAAGAGCAATACCCTTCTCCTTGGGGCCTTTGTTAGCGATCTCGTATAATTCCATTTCACAGAAGAAGTCATCTAACTTAACAATAGACAAGTCCTTAGATACCTTGTAGGCATCCACCATGGATGACCACAAGGCATTCCTAAGAAAGGATTTGAGTACGTACCTTACAAGGTCGCGATTCTCGACCTTCTCATCGATGGAATGCAACCCATTGAGAATCTCTTTGAATCTACCATGAAGTTCACTTACTGTTTCACTTTCCTTCATGGAGAGGTTTTGGAGTTGGTTGAGGAAGAGGTCCCTCTTTGCTATTTGTGAATCACGGGTGCCTTCATGAAGCTCAATGAGCTTGTTCCATAGGTCCTTGGCACTGGTGAAAGGACCAACTTTGATCAGTTGCTCCTTGGTCATCCCACACTGCAGGGTGACCACAGCCTTAGCATCAACTTCTCCCTTCCTTGTTTGCTCGGAAGACCATCTGGATGAGTCAAGCTCTTTGACCTCAGCATCTTTTGGAGGGGTGAATCCCTCCTCCACTGAGAACCACATGTAGGTTTTCAGGTAATACTCCATTCGTGATCTCCAATATTGGAAATCGGCTCCATCGAAAAATGGAGGTCTATTGGTGCTGAAGCCTTCCCTTATAGCCATCCTTCTTTGCTCTCGGGTGTTAGACCGTTGGAAAGAGCCCCAGGCTCTGATACCACTTGTTGGACCTTGGATGGCTAGAGAGGGGGGTGTGAATAGCCAGACACTAAAAACCTTGGCTTATAAACTTTCTTTCTGCACTTAAGATAGCAGCGGAAGAAAAACAGACAGAAAGAAAGAAATACCAACAGAAACAGAAACGAACTAGTCGCTAATAAGGAGGGTTTACAAGGTTCAGGGATAACTTGCCCCTACTCCTTGGTGTGCCCGTGAGGTGGGCGAACCCTTGATCATAGGCAGATCAAGCCCCGAAAATCCGGATAGAAAAGAACTCCTTCTCGGTGGAGAAACCTCTCCACAACAGTCTCTAGAAAGTATATGAATAAGCACAGAGACTCGAGTAAGCTTACAAAGCGTGATCACAAAAAGCACGAAGAAGAGAAAACTTCACAGATCACAACACAGCACACCCAACACAAGAACCTTCACTCAGCTCTTCGTCCTCTTGTGTCTGCTTGCTGAACGACTCGCAAAGTTCTCAAACGTTCTCAAAGTTACTGTCTCTTCTTCGCCAACCTTCTCTTAAGCCTCTGCTTATCACCAGGTCATCACTAGGCGCGTCTGCAACCAGCTCATCACCAGGCACGTCTACAATCACTGAACACAGCTCCGTCACCACTGACCCACTGACCTCTACTGGGCTCAGTCCACTGAAACCTCTTCAGCCGAGCCTCAGGTTCAGTCGCTAGCTCCGCCAGATAGTTGCCAGCCCGCGTCAGAAGCCATTGAATCCTACGAATGGAAAACAGACAAACCTGCCCGAAGCGAAAGTCGCCAATTGACCCTCCTTCTTGGTTTGTGTCATCACTGTATCACCTGCACACTCATTAGAAAGATTAGCGCAGCAAATCAAAGTGTATCAGTAGGTATCAAAAAGAAATCAGAGTGAAATCAGAAAGTTTGACAAAGATTCAAATTAAAGTTATCAGACACTGATCGGTCACCCTGATCGATCAGTTATCCTTCTGACCGATCAGACTCACCTCTGATCGATCCAGTAAGGATCTGATCGGTCAGACTGACCGATCAGAGATTGGGGATCGGTCACCAGACCGATCCTAAACCAACTGAGAATTCCATATTATTTCCAGTGGGCACTGATTGGTCAAAGTGACCAATCAGTGAAGGGCCTGATCGATCAGGCTCCTTCCTGATCGATCCCGTGACACTCTGATCGGTCACCCTGACCGATCAGAGACCAGGGATAGGTCACCCGACCGATCCCTCCTTAGCCCACTGGGATCCAAGCCAAAGTGCCCTGATCGGTCACCTGTCCGATCAGGGCGCTGCTGATCGGTCCAGCTGACCGATCAGCTTGTGGCTGGACCGATCAGGACCCATCCTAATCGGTCCAGACCTGTCTGATCGGTCTAGCTGACCGATCAGGGTCTTTTTGATCAGCTTCTGTTCGCATTCTAATCGGTCTCCAGACCGTTCAGTCACCCCACAGAAGGTTTCTGATCTGTTTCTGATCGTTCACCAGACCGATCAGACGCCCTGGATCGGTCATCAGACCGATCCACAACCACAGGAGTTAGTGCCAACTCCCTGATTGGACCACAGACCGATTCAGCTCCGACCATTTCGACCCTAAGTCCAGAGAACAGGCTCCCTTGCCTTCTCTGACTCAATCTAGTCCCGGAGAAAAGAGCGCACGTGCCCTCTCCGACCAGTACACTCAATGCTCAGTCCCCCGGACCAAGACTTTATGCCCAGCTTCACTCACCGGGACTTTGTTCAACCTAGCTTCCCTCGCTAGGACCTGACTTCACTCACCAGGGTTTTCCTTCACCTAGCTTCACTCGCTAGGACACAGCTTCACTCACCGGGGTTTCCTTCCACCTAGCTTCACTCACTAGGACCCGGCTTCACTCACCAGGGTTTCCGTCACCCGTCTTCACTCACCAGGGTTTCATTCACCTAGCTTGACTCACTAGGATTTCCTTCACCCGGCTTGACTCACCAGAACTCGTGCCCAGTCCCCGACCAGGACTTAAGCTGAACTTACCTTACTCACCTAAACTTAAATCGGTGTCAACACCAAAACAACAATCAGGTCAGACTGCATCAACAATGGAGGTATGATGTTCTATAAGATTTCTATGATTTGCATGATCAAGATAAAATGAGTCTCTAATAGGGTGAAACTTCAAAAAAATAAATTTGGAAAGATGTTGTCTTGCTAAAGGAATCCGAGTTGGCAGCGCAATAGGAGGGAAGGTTTTGTTATTGACATTTAATAGTAGCCACTTTTCTTGCTATGGATGGTGGTTAAGTCATTGTTTGGCAAACACATTGGGAAATTATTTTGCAAGATAAGGATAAATCTATCACCATCTCTACAAATCATATGAATTGTCAAACAAGATTCAATATTAATACTAGAGGCACTATCCACAATCTCTAAGTCTTCCAAATCACAACCTAGGACTAGTGCAATATGGGTGATTAATCCTTCCAAAATAATAGGGTTAGTGAAAGATGATTTTCCTAGCTTCATTAGGTGCTTGATGAAATATAATCCAATATTTATTTTGACACCTTAAGTCATAGCCCATAGACAAACTAGTTCACTTTTACACACCATCCCCTCGCTATCACTACATCCAAAGATTGTATGTCTCATGAATAGATGAATGTAATGAAAAATAGGATTAACAATGCAAGACACTTTAGAAATAGATGATTTAAATAAACAATCACCACTAAAAGATTTCCATATATCTCTTAAATAATAAGGTGTCAATTGTGTTTTCCTATACAGTAGATTGAAACATGCATTAAAATCATTAAGAGTCCAATCATAATTGTCATTAAGTAAGCGAAATGAAATTCTCCCTTCCCCGGAAATATATTGAAGCTTGATAGAGCTTAGAAATTCCAAAACAATTCTAGGGTATGTGGGGGTAGTTCATGCCTATTAAACCGTTTCATCCAATTCTATCAATTAACCATTCAATGTCATTTTTGAATCCCAAAGTATCTAAGGTGTCATGATTTAAGTATTTAGTGTTGATAAAGGAGTGTTTTAACAAAGAATAAAGAGACATTCTTGTTCATTACAATTAAAGGTAATATCGAAGTTGTTATCCATACCTTTGAAGCACGCCCTTTGATTTCTTGAAGTCTCTAGTTTTTCTTTTGCTTTGCTTTTTTCCTTTAGTTACATCCTTCTTTTGAGAGCCCAATCCTTTCTTAAAGGGTATCAACATCTTCAATTGATTTATGAACAAGCTGGGTGGAGGGGGTTTATTTGAAGTGTTTCTCTTTAAGGGGAGAGAAGAGGGAAGCTCTTCTCTTGAGAGGCAAGAAGAATAGAGAAGTAGGGATAGTGAGTTGGAGAATAAAGAGGAGGAGAAAGAGGTGGGAGAAGGATGTTGAGAGGGATGAGGAGAAGAAGGAGAGGGAAAGGAGAATGAAAAAGAGAAGAAAGATTGCTTCAAGCGGTGACACGACCGTTCCCTAAGTGGCACAATTATGCCCTACTACGGACAGACACGACACGACTGTGTCTGGGTGAAACGAGTGTGTCATGTGTTTCTCTGAGAAAATTGACACTGCCATGTCTAGGGTCGTGTCGTGTGGATGACACGACAACAGGGCAGGTATGGCCAACAGGGCAATGTTGGCCCTGTTTCAGCTTGTCTTCCTCCTCTTTGCCTCCACACCCATGAAAAAGATCCACGACTAGCTGATGAAGGTCCGAAAAATTCTAAAAAATAACAAATTCAAATCCACACACTATCAAAGGATAAAACAAGATAAGAAACATAACAAAGGAACTCTTGGGTTGCCTCTCAAGAAATGCTAGTTTAAGGTCATGAGCTAGATCCCTATTTGCCCCTCAATCTGGTGGATGAGGTTCAGCAAAATATTGTCTTTCATCACTTGTAATGGATATTGCTAAAAATATCTCTTTAGTCTTTGCCCATTCACCTTGTAGGTCTCCGATTTCTTATTCCATATGTCCACTGCTCCATAGGGCTAAAGTTTTATAACTTTGTAGGGTTCCATCCATCTTGACCATAATTTTTCGGGAAAGAGTTTTAGCCTCGAATTTTATAGTAAGACTGACTCCCCTTCTTGAAATTCTCACTACACAATATGTTTATCATGTCATTTCTTCATTCTCTCCTGGTAAGACTTAGCGTGCTCATAAGTGTCTATTCTTAGTTCATCAAGTTAGTTGAGTTTGAGTTTTCTTTTCTTTTTGGCCACCTTCAAGTCCATGTTGAGTTTTTGAATTGCACAATATGCCTGATAATTATCATTTTGTTAATCATTCAGGCTCTCAAATTCATGTTTTGATCTCTTTTTTACATGCTTAATCTTGTATTTACACTAGGTTCCATGATATATTGCAATTTAAGGTTTGGATGCAAATCTTTTTATATTTAAGATGTTTTGGCATTTAACTTTGAATATAATTTTGTAGGCATCGAATGATCATGGACCTAGATCAGATTGGATCGAACTTGAGTTCAGACTTGGCTTTAATCAAGAGGATCAAGAGATGGATAAATGTGGGTCATCCGATCAAGAAACGGGGAGATCTGAGCCATCTAGCATCTTCTGATCAATCCGAGCTCAAGGTAGAGTTAATCAAGACCATAGATCAAGATCTGAAGTTTTGGTCTAAATCAGAAGCCATCTAACCGTTGGATCAAGCTCGAGAGGAGTCTAAGCCGTCCATTCAAAAATCAAGGCAATCTAAGCCATCCGTTGCAGATCTGATCGATCCAAGCTACAGAGAAGAAGATCCTGACCATTGATGGAGATCTGGAAAGTTTGATTCTGATCCGAGTTGATCTGACCGTTGGATGAAGCGAGGATGATCACAGCCGTTCAATTTCAAGTGGAATTAATTAAAACAGAAACTTCTCCACAAAGCTTAGTGGTCGCGAGTTCCTTCTGTTCTTCGAGTTCTTCAGCGTTTTCTTCTCCGTTCTTTGCACGGCCACATCAGATCCAGTTTCTTTTCAAGATTTCAGATCATAGAGGAAGATTCCCGGTGAAGTTTGCAAGCAATCTCGTCGCTGAAAGGGCTCAGGTGAGGGTTTCGCCGAGGGCTCTGCTTCTTCTGATCGATTCCTTCTTGGTTGCTATCTTCATCAATCGGAGCATTCGGAGGGGTTCTCTGAAGAGTTCTGAGGGTTCCTGAGCCACAATCGCCATCCAACCAATCAATAAGGAGGAGATCGGAAGAAGATTTCAACTAACGCACCAAGCTAATGATAACTGATCTCGGGAGTAAATTCTCTGCTGATTTGTCGAGCTAGAGGGTTTCTAGCTGGTTTTCGTGTGACGATAAGAAAGATCTTGGATTGAGGGATTGGATCTGTTGTTTAATTTCTGAGAATTTAGTTTCTGCAAAATCTTGTTTCTGCATACTTATTTCCTTCATTTCAGCATATTTCAGTATCTGATCGGTCTGTTTGACCGATCAGGCTAGTATCTACTCGGTCTGTTGACCGATCAGGTAAGTATATGATCGGTCTGTTGACCGATCAAGAAGTGTTTCAATCCTGTTTCCTATATTCAGTCGTAGTTCTTGAATTCAATTTTATTTCTGCAATTTAGTTATAGATCTTATGATTTCCTACATTTGATATAAGATTTTGAATTGCAATCCTATAGTT
Source organism: Boesenbergia rotunda (assembly GCA_024364735.1). NCBI lineage: Eukaryota > Viridiplantae > Streptophyta > Magnoliopsida > Zingiberales > Zingiberaceae > Boesenbergia > Boesenbergia rotunda. Next base: position 631,198 of record JAGFNQ010001134.1, read on the forward strand.
TTGCATTGAATTGCTCAGTTTTAAAATAGGTTAAGTATAGTTTCAGCAATATTCGAATTAGTTCTGTTTTAGCTAAGTTCATTCTGTTTCAAACTGTTATTTCATTCATATTCGCAAAAACCCCCATCTTATTTGAAAACCCAAATAGAAAACGACGAATTCAAGCTTGAACTAAGTAGTCTTAACTAGTCCTTGAAAAAATACGACTTGAGTCCCCTATACTACACTTAGTTTTGTGAGCTAAGGGTTTTCAATTTATAAATTCAAATTTGAGGCTCATCGTGACACTGATTGTGGGCTCTATCAAATTTTTGGCGCCATTGCCGGGGAATTATACTAGTTGAGTTTGTTTAATTTGAGCTTGTGCTTATTTTCATATTTTCTGATTCCATTTCATTTGCTTAAGCTTTCTATATACATTTGTTGCCATTTCGTTTGGTTTATGACCAGGACTGCAGGTGGTGATATTGTAGAGTTTGATCCTGAGATTGAGAGAACTTTCAGAGCTAGAAGAAATCAAGGAAGAGTTTCAGAAGCTATTGAAATTATTCCTACTCATTCGGGATGACGAGTTCCAGAGGACAATATCAATTAAGGAATGACCCATATTCATCTACTTATAATCCGGGATGGGGAGATCACCCTAATTTGAAGTATGGTAATTCATTCTATCAGCAAAACACTTCACAACAGCCCCTACAACAAAATCAGCAGCAAAATCAGAATTTTCAGCAGCATTTTCAAAATTTCCAGCAGCCTTATCAGCAATTTTAGCAAAGTAATCAACAATTTCAGCCTCAACTCCAACAAAATCAGCAAGGTTTTCAACCAATTCAAACTTTCCAACAATCTTTTCAACCTTCACAGCAATCTTTTCAACCATACCAGCAGAATTTTTTGTTTCAAAATCAGAATTTTCAGCCCTAACAATTTCAGCCTTTCAATCAACAATTTCAGCCTCAAAATCAGAATTTTCAGAACCATAATTTTCAGCAACTTCCACTTAGTTCCCAACCCAATTTCCAGCAACATCCACCTAGTTATCATCCCAATTTCCAGCAATTTCAACAGCCCATTCATTCATTTAATCAACCCCAACAACAAAATTTCCAAAGTGCACAACAAACACATAATTTTTAGCAACCTAATGCTTCATTTCAAGGCCAACAAAAGTCCCATACCAATCAAGGAGACTTTGAGAACTCTAGTGAGTTTAATGCACAACAACAAAGGCTTGAGGAGATAATGCAACAAATCATACAACAACAGTAAATTTTACAACAACAACAAGGACAACAAAAGAATGATTCCACTCTTCAAAATATTGAAAGATATATTGGTCAACTAGCTAGTGGAATGAATCAAATGCAAGCCCAATGATCGAGTCAATTACCTTCACAAGCTACTCCTAATCCTAAGGGAAATGTTAGTGCAATAACCTTGAGGAGTGGGAAAGTTGCTTCAAGTCCAAACACTCAAAGGGCTAATTTTTCTGAAAAAATTACAGCACCTTGTTTTCCACCTCAGAACATTCCCAAAATGGATTTTACATCAGTTGAAAGTGACCCTAGTTCAAGCCTAAGTCCTTCTTCAATTGATCATGCAGATTTGGAGGAAGAACAAGGAGAAATCAGTAAGAAAGGTGAACCTACAGTAGCTACTCCACTTGAAATTCCTGCTCAAGATTCACTTCCAAAAGTTTCGGCTCAAGAGGAGGAACCAAGAGTCCCTTTACCCTTTCCACAACACCCCAGAGAGGATCATTCTATCATGAGCATGGATATTTTAGATGAATTAGTTGATGCAGATTTATTTGTTGATAGAGTTTCATTTGGTATCATAGAGGATATTTTAGCTCAGATGAGGCTAAGGATGCATTAGCTATAGAGGCAGCTGAATTGAAGACTGTATCTGATTCACTCACAGTTAGAGACAATTCTATAGGTGTAGGGGATTGCACTGAGCCCCAGGGATCACCTATATTGATTGACGTATCAGGAGATTCAGAGGATAGGTATGAAAGTGTAGGGACTTGCATGGTGGGAGCAAGGACCCAAGAATCACCTCTTTTAGTTGTATGTCCACCAGAACCTGAGCCTGACGTGGAGCCTTTACCTGACCAGGAGGAGGTCATAGTTACATCCACTCTTGTTGAACCTTCAGGTATTTTTCAGCACGACAAGGTAAGTATTTCTCCTAATTTTTTAGGAAAACTCATAGAGGTACCTAAGGTTAATTTTATTAGATGTGATGCATTTCTTGATACATTCTATGTAGAGACTGATTGTATTTCATCTCTTTCTTACCCTGCATGCGTGCGGGAGGTATTTCCTTCTCATGATTTTGCAGGGTGTTGTAGGCTTCTTGAGTGGGTGCTCCAACTAAATAGCCTCCAACCTCCCGGAAGGATTTCCAAAGAGCATATAGTGGGAGGAGTTGAGCTTACTTTGACTCATAGCAATTCACCCCGAGAGTGGATTTTACACCTTAATCGTCTCCAACCACCGGGACATACTTATGCGAAGTTGATAAGGGAGGGAGCAGTGCACTATGATATTGATCACGTGAGGATAGTTCTCTCGACCACCCAAACCACCCCACTACCGGGATGGATGCTACTCCTTAATCGAATCCAATCGCCAACATAAAGGGGGGTTTGATTTCTCTTACACTCTTATTTCATTGTATATATCATTTTTATATTTTCTAACAGTAAATTTTTCTTTTATAGTGAGTTCTTGCTAATAAATGCTTAGGTAGTGTAGAGTGAATAAAGATTCATTGTAGATACCATTTTATCCTTTTTGGCATCTTGTTTCATGCATGATTTGGAATAAATGTATCTTTCTAGATTTCCTTTATATCATTTTAGAATCCTTTGAAAGTGAGTTAAATTTGGTTGTTAAAACTTAGGATTTGAGCCAATGGATGAAAATTCTTGGATACTTTAGTTCTACTTAGTTATGGACTCTAGATTGATGACTTGAGATGAATTCTTTTTACCTAGTGAGGATTTGACCTTATTTTGAGATACACACATGTGATTGTATTCTAGAACTTGCTTAGGTTCTTTCAAAACTATATTTCTATGATTGGACCACATTTATAGAGGTGAATCACCTTGTTTTCTTTTTCATATTAATTTGTGCAATAATTCTTGTTGATCTACTCCATATTCTATTTTTCCCTTCCCTAATCTCATGTTCATAATCATATTTTCCATAGATTTGAGTGCTTTGATGTTTCTTGATGTTACTTTGCCCGAGACGGTCAAAAAGCTAAGTGTGGGGGAGGTGGCTAGTGTTTTGGTAAGAAATGATGCATTTTGGAAGCTTATTTTTAGTTGAATTATAGTTGGCAATCTGTTTTGATGGATCTAAAAGAATGGAGAAAGTATCAAGGATGCAATTCAAAAAGAAAGAAAGAAAAAAATTACGGTAGATGAAAAGTGTGCCAACTTGAAGGAGTTTTGTATTAAGAGTGAGCTGCAAGAATTGGTTAGTGAAGGTAACATTTGAAGCATCTAAATTCCTAATTATTATTTGGTGTTGCAAGTTCTATGAGGCAAATTCTGATGGAAAGAAATGGGAGCTCACAAGTGTTAGTTACCAGTGATATCTTTTCAAGTCTTCCAAGTTCTTTCACTTAGAAAGTGTATTGATGGTTTTTCATCTGTCAAATGATGCTGTTAAATGAGGTCTCAACGATGGATTAACAGTCAAGAAAAAGAAATCATGGAGCATCTCAACACACAAGCTAGGAAAAAAAAACAAAAACAAAAACAGAATAGCAGCTGAAAAACAGAAAAAAAAAATAGAGAAGAAAAAGGAATAGAAAAAAAAAGAGAGAACAAAGCATGAAGTGGAAGTCAAGTGCTGGACTAGATTTCTGAATTGGAAGATGTGAACAAGGAGCTAGTTGAATTTAAGAGTGAGTTATTGATTGAAAAGAAGTGAACCCTCGGCAGAAACAGTATCATACTCTGCTCAGTTTCAGACTCTGATCGGTCTCCAGACCGATCAGGGAAGTGTCTGATCGGTCAAACAGACCGATCAGAAGCAATTCAGACCGATCAGAAGAGAGCCAGAACAATCAGGAAGAGCCTGATCGGTCTCTTGACCGATCAGAAAGGTTGGCACACTGAATTCAGTGATAACTCTGATTTCTGCAGAAAAGAAAAAAAAGAAAGGGGGCAAGGTTCATCTAGTGATATTCTTTAGTATCCAAGTCTTCCACCATCTTAAATTTTTCATCTATTTCACTTCTATTTCATTCTTATCATTCTATATTTCCTTAACTTGTTAAATGAGCCTTTTTAGGTGTGGATTCAACTCAAGAATGATGGTGGAGAGTAGAGCATAAGCAAGCTTATGGTAGTGCAAGAACCATGATTATTTTTGAGTGAGCTCCATTTTCATCAAAAATCTAGAACTTAGGAAGAGAGCCACTAAAAATTTCCTTGAGAGGATTTATGTGTTTAATTCATCTCAATTAGTCATGAAGGATGAAGTATACTTTGTTGTTGACTAAGGACAAGATACTAGTCCATTGAGTTTAGATTTTTGAGAATTGACAACCCTAGGTAATTCCCTTTCAATTGCTTCTAACTATGATTGAGAATAATCTAAAGGGGTACATCATTAGTTCACTAGTTAATTTGTGCGAGACGCCCAAGAGCAAGTGTGGGGGAGTTGATAATTACCATTTTGTTAGTCAATTCAGGTTCTCAAATCCATGTTTTGATCTCTTTTTACATGCTTAATCTTGTATTTACACTAGGTTCCATGATGTATTGCTATTTAAGCTTTGGATGCAAATTTTTTTATATTTAAGATGTTTTGGCATTAAAATTTGAATATAATTTTGTAGGCTTCGAATGATCATGGACCTAGATCAGATTGGATCGAACTTGAGTTCAGACTTGGCTTCAATCAAGAGGATCAAGAGATGGATAAATGTGGGTCGTCCGATCAAGAAACGGGGAGATCTGAGCCATCTAGCATCTTCTGATCAATCCGACCTCAAGGTAGAGTTAATCAAGACCATATATCAAGATTTGAAGTTTTGGTCTAAATCAGAAGTCATCTAGCCGTTGGATCAAGCTCGAGAGGAGTCTAAGCCATTCATTCAAAAATCAGGACAATCTGAGTCATCCGTTGCAGATCTGATTGATCCAAGCTACAGAGAAGAAGATCCTGACCATTGATGGAGATCTGGAAAGTTTGATTTTGATCCGAGTTGATCTGACCATTGGATGAAGTGAGGATGATCACAGCCGTTCAATTTCAAGTGGAATTAATTAAAACAGAAACTTCTCCACAGAGCTCAGTGGTCGCGAGTTCTTTCTCTTCTTCGAGTTCTTCAGCGTTTTCTTCTCCGTTCTTTGCACGGCCACATCAGATCCAGTTTCTTTTCAAGATTTCAGATCATAGAGGAAGATTCCCGGTGAAGTTTGCAAGCAATCTCGTCGCTGAAAGGGCTCAGGTGAGGGTTTCGCCGAGGGCTCTGCTTCTTCTGATCGGTTCCTTCTTGATTGCTGTCTTCATCAATCGGAGCATTCGGAGGGGTTCTCTGAAGGGTTCTGAGGGTTCCTGAGCCACAATCGCCATCCAACCAATCAATAAGGAGGAGATCGGAAGAAGATTTTAGATAACGCACCAAGCTGCTGATAACTAATCTCGGGAGTAAATTCTCTGCTGATTTGTCGAGCTAGAGGGTTTCTAGCTGGTTCTCGTGTGACGGCAAGAAAGATCTTGGATTGAGGGATTGGATCTGTTGTTTAATTTCTGAGAATTTAGTTTCTGCAAAATCTTGTTTCTGCATACTTATTTCCTTCGTTTCAGCGTGTTTCAATATCTGATCGGTCTGTTTGACCGATCAGGCTAGTATCTGATCGGTCTGTTGACTGATCAGGTAAGTATCTGATTGGTCTGTTGACCGATCAAGAAGTGTTTCAATCCTGTTTCCTGTATTCAGTCGTAGTTCTTGAATTCAATTTTATTTCTGCAATTTAGTTATAGATCTTATGATTTCCTGCATTTGATATAAGTTTTTGAATTGCAATCCTATAGTTTTGCATTGAATTGCTCAGTTTTCAAATAGGTTAAGTATAGTTTCAGCAATATTTGAATTAGTTCTGTTTTAGCTAAGTTCATTCTGTTTCAAACTGCTATTTCATTCATATTTGCAAAAACCCCCATCTTATTTGAAAACCCAAATAGAAAACGATGAATTCAAGCTTGAACTAAGCAGTCTTAACTAGTCCTTGGAAAAATACGACTTGAGTCCCCTATACTACACTTAGTTTTGTGAGCTAAGGTTTTTAATTTATAAATTCAAATTTGAGGCTCATCGTGACACTGATTGTGGGCTCCATCAATGCCTTATACTCCAATTCTACTAGGAGATGACATGAATTCCTTTAGATCAATTTAAACGGTGTCATTCCAATTGGGGTTTTGTAGGTAGTACAATAGGCCCACAAGATGTCATCCAACTTAAGAGACTAATCCCTCCTTGTCGTTAACACTGTCTTTTCTAAGATTGCCTTGATCTCTTTATTTGATATCTCCACTTGCCCACTTGTTTTTGGATGAAAGGGTGTTGCAACCTTGTGGCTTATCCCATAATTCTTAAGTAAGGTCTCAAATTGCTTTTCAATAAAATGAGACCCTCCATCACTTATCACCACTCTAGGAATTCCAAACCGGAAAAATATTATCTTCTTGAACATCTTGATGACCATCTTGGAGTCACAAGTACGAGAAGTGATTATAAGTACCTCGGGTTGATTTTGATGTAGTAAACCGAGTCAAGTTAAGTCCTGTTTTATTTGATGTCTTGCGTCTAAGTGTGTAGGAATATAGGAGCATAAGAAGTCGAACGAAAGATGTAGCAAGTGAGAAGGAAGGCAGGGAAGCGAGTCGATTGGCTTGGTACATTTGAGGGATTGAAACTACAAAAGAGTATATAGGTGGACGAGAATGACATACGCAATGTCCGAGGGATTAGAAGCCGAGGAGGAAGACTGCTTGAGGAAAATGTCAAAGTTGGGTTTAGGTGAGCTCAACTTTGGATGACTAAAGCATCACCCAAGCGTCGATTGACTGAATGGTCAACTTGGAGTTGACCATTCCATGTGCTTGGACCTAGTCTAGGCCCCGTGTTCTAGGCGCCTAGACCAGGTCCAGGTGCCAGGATTCCAGGTGCCTAAAATGGGACACTATGTCAACGGGCCATTAATGAAGAAGATTAGTGCGGTGTCACGTTAGCAATACTCTAGGTGCTTGGATAGGCCTCCAGGCCCCTAGACAACCAAAAGTCATCCTACGACCATTGCCAAATGGATCAAACTCGATTGAGTCCAGACACCCGGAATGTGCCATGCCAACAAATGGCTAGTTTTCTATAGGACTTAAATAGAGCCTCTTTGAGCACAAAATTCAAAACACACTATGTACTTTTCAATTCTGTAAACACTCTTTATTTTCCAAGCTTTAACTACTGTAAGAGACTACTCTGTCTTCAATGAAAGAGTTTGATAGTGTGCTCTCCACTGCCTTGAATTAGCAACTACCCAAATTGCAAACCAAGTCAATTTTCTTGCTTCTTCTTTCTTTTATGTTATTGTTCTAATTGATAGTGTGCCCTTGCTAAAGTAGAAAGCAAGAGATTGAGTTCTCATTTACAAGGATATTCACCCGCTCTAATCGGCTACACGATCTTTCAATTGGTATCAGAGCGAGATCACTTCAGAAGGACTAACTACCTACTAAAATAACAAGATAATGGCCAGATCAAATATCTACCCGCCAAAGTTCGAGGAGGAGCTCATGCTCTGGAAGCGAAAATGGAGGTATATTTCAAAACTGACTTTGAAATTCTTTTAACAATCAAGTATGATTTTATAGTACATAAAGATTAGCATGGAGTAGAAATGGAAGAGAATCTCTGGAGCAAAAAGGAGTAGATTGACTTTGTGACCAACAACAAAACAGAATTCCATCTGCAAAGTGTTTTACCTCCCTAAAAGTCAACTAGATTGGCTCCAACGACTCTATCAAGGAACTCTGGGAAAAGTTTATAGAGCTTTATGAAGGCACTTCTGAATTAAAACTAACGAAGAGAGATTTTCTCAGAAATTAGCTCAACAACTTCCAGCTTGAAGAAGAGGAAATGGTTGCTCAACTACACGTTAAACTCAAGGAGCTGATCATTGGACTCACCAACCTCGAAGAAACGATAACAAATCGAGACTCATTAATATATGCACTCAATGACTTCCCGAGGACCCCCGACTGAACATCAATAATTGATTCCTACTATATCTTTAAGGATCTTAAGGTAAGTACCTTAGAAAGCTTATATTTAACCTTAGAATTACACGAAACTTGATATGCAAGAGTGAGAAAAGAAAAGGAGCCAAGTAAGAACTTAGCGTTGAAAGCCCAGAAAGACAATCAAATTCACACACATCCCTCAACGAGGATAAAAAAGTGTACATAGTAAAGAAATTTTCAAAGTTTTTTTAAATCTAATAATTTTAACAAGAAACAAGCAACAAAGCTACTAAGGAGAAAAAGGAATATTCAATGTTATAACTGCCAAGAAGAAGGGCATATCAAGGATAACTGTCCAAAACTAAAAAGCTAGACAAAAGAAAAAAGATCAAGATGAAATAAACACAAGAACCTCAAAGTGACGTGGAATGAGTCGTCATCCCTAGAATCCGAGCTTGAGGAGTATGTCAGACTAACACTAATTGTTGGTCATCAAGAAGACGACGATGAACCCACTTTGGAAGAAAGCATCGACGAAGGGGGAGAATCTATCAACGAATTTGAAATGGTAAGTGAGGTATGTAAACATTCCCCAGACCAACTTTATGAAAGCATTAAAATGCTGAGTAGATCATTGTGTAAAACCAAAACAAAATATTTGAATTCAAATAAATAATATGAATGTCTAGTAGAAGATTTTGAAAAACTTAAGAATGAAAATGGAAATTTGAAAGAACAAATAGAAATTTTAGAAAATGAAAAGTCATACAAAAATTCAAATTTTTCTCAAATTTCAAAAATTAAATATTGTGGAGGACTAACTTAGTATTTGAAAACTATAGGGGCTAAATTATAAAAGTGCCAAGAAATTATATTCCACCAAATTTTTTATAAATCCAGTAGATAAGGACGTATTTTGGGTTCATAAATATGTTTTGAATTATTAGATGATTTTTTTTTTTAAATTATGCATGCTAGGATTTTTTTTAATTTATAGAATTTTTATAGTTTTCTTAAAAATCTTTCAAAAGCATTTTGATCTGATTTATTTTCCTTAAAATTTTTCTTTGATCAACGCAAATCATATATATTCAGTAAAAAAATTTTAGAATTTTTTTTGACCCTTAAACGAATTTTTATGATTTTGTTGAAAAATCAAAGTCTTAAATTTTAAAAATGTTTCGGAGAGTAATTTGAAAAATCAATTTTCCCCAGAAATTGGCCGCTAGATTTTGGCTTCTGGGAAAGATTATCAAGATTTTTTTTAAGATTTATTTTCTAGACTTTATGCTTCTATAAGAAAAATAATATTTGCATACAATGAAAAATTATTTATTAATGAAAACTTTTATATAGTCTGATTTGACAATTCGACATGTTCACAAAATTTATAAAATTTTCATACTTATAAATAATTTCTTATGAATTTTCTATAAAAAAAATAAGTTTTTAAATTTAAAATTTCTTAGAAATAGTTTTTTATCGAAACTAATTTTTCAGTGAATCTTGGTTAGATTTCACAACTTAGAAGAAAAGCAACTTATTTTGCCGAAGAAATTTACTTTTAAGGATTTATTTTTCAAAACTACTATTTTTTTAAAATAATCACTTTTCGAATAATAAAAAATGTTTTCGCATGAATTTTTTTAATAAATTAATAATTTTGTGTGGTGACGAAAATTTTTAGTTTTTTAATGGATTTAAATAACATTTAATTTATTTTTTTAAAATCAAACGTTTAATTCTCAAAAATTATTTAACTTGTAATTTATTTTGAAAATTTACTAATTTTTTATAAAATGCAATACTATACCTTCGAAGTTATTTTTCAGATTTTTTTATAACTTAGTTTATCTTTAACCCATTTTTTATATAATCAAAGGGGAAAATTATAATGGTTAAGATATAAGGGAGGTTTTATTATAAATTTTGCTTGTAATTTATTGCAAATCTTTTTTCATATACTTGATTGCAAAAAGCCTTTTTAGTGTTTTCTTAAACAAATTTTATTACTTATTTTTTATTCTAACTTAACTCGAGTTGATTCACATCAAAACGGTGGAGATTGTAAGTACTCCGAGTTGATTTTGATGTGGTCAATCGAGTCAAGTTATGTCCTACTGTATGTCTAAGTGTGCTGAAACTTAGGAGTACAAGAAGTTAAGCGAAAAATGTGTTGGAGCAATCGACCCTAAAATGGTCCGGAGTGACCATAGGTTTTGATGTTTGGGCAAAGGATTTAAGTTAGGTTTTCCCTTGTATTCTTATATGTGTATGTTGAGTGTGCAGGTTGTACAGGTTACACATACGGACTTGACTGGACGGCCTCGGTACGTTGAAGGATGGCATGGAGGCAAGCTGAAGGCTTGTGTGCGCATCCGAGGGACCTTGGTGAGCAGGGACGATGAGCTGATGGGCGCGGACTTCGAGGCATGCGTGAAGGATGACATGGAGGCAAGCTGGAGGCTTGCGTGCATCTGAGGGATGGGAGCCGAAAATGAAGAGGGCGCGAAGGCAATAGTCGAGGCTGCGGATGAGGAGTCAGTCGAGTCGTGAGGATCGAGTGCTGTGTGAATGTACTCGGGAAGGGATTCAGCTGGGGACCAGTCGATTGCTCTGGGAGCAGTCGACTGGTAGGTGGCTGGTGAGCTGGCAAATTCGAACGTTGGGAGTGTCAACGGTCGAATTTGGCTGGCACCAGTCGACTGCCCTGGGGGCAGTCGACTAGTAGCGAGAAATCAGCCCTGAGTCCTATTTAAAGAGGACTTCGTGGTCGCTGAGTTTCTTGACGAAACTTGCTTGGATAGGGCAAGTTAGTAGTCTTGTATACTCAAGAAGTGTCCTTGGTGTTGTGGCGAGGTTTCTCCACCCACAAGGAGCGACGAGTTCTAGCCGAAGGTTATCCAGGAATTGATCCATCGACGGATTGTTGGATTAGTCACCCGACCGGGGTGGATACCAACTAAAATCGCCATGTTAGCATTGGTTAGTGATTTTATTATTGTTTTAGTATTGTTTCCGCTCTGCAAACTAACCGTGTAGGAACAAGACTTCGGCAAAACGCTATTCACCCCCCTCTAGCGTACGGAACGATCCTTATAATTGATATCAGAGCGAAGGACCGCTCTTGATCGGACTAACCGCCGAGGGAACACACGCTAGAGGAAAATGGAAGGAGAAGGTCCGCTAGGGGACGACATCTACACTTCGCCGGCCTACGACCACGAGGATTTCAACTATTGGCGGGCGAGGATCGAGACGTGGTTCGGAATGGATTGGGCATGCCGAATCGCGCTTGAAGACCCCTTCGAAGTTCCAAAGGACAAGCACGGGAAGAAGTTTCGTCCTAGATATTAGGACAAAGAGCAACAAGAACAATTTCGGGCAAATAAGAAGGTAATAGATGTATTAATCAATATTTTGCCTACTAATGTGTTAAATGGTGTAGGGGAGTATCAAAGTGCATGTGAATTATGGAGTAAAGTGAAAGAGTATCATGAAAGTCCTACACATGCTCAAGAGCTCAAGGAGAAAAGTCAAAGTGGTCAAGAAGAAGAAGAAGAAGAAAAGGAAGTGTCAACCTCTTCAAGTGAGAAGGAGGAATTCAGTGAAAGATCATTAACCTCCTCAAGAGAAGGAGAGGAAGAGGTCTCCACCTCAAGGATTGAGGGGGAGGAGAGACCCAATTCAATGTCAGATCAAGAAGAAGAATCTACATCATCCAAGGTTGAAGAAGTCAACCTAGTCTCCACCTCCACCAAAGCTAAATCGAAGGAGCACATCACATGCTTTGGTTGCAACAAAAAGGGGCACTACAAGGACAAGTGCCCAAAAGGTAAGAAGGAGGTAAAATCTAAACCCGAGTCCATTCGATTTAAATCTAACGTGGGTTGTAGGATTGGAGGAGCCCAAGAAAAGAAAAAGGAGATTAGATGTTTCACATGTGGAGAAATGGGGCACTACCACACCAAGTGCCCAAAGAAAAGTGAGCTAAAGAAAATGGAGCACTTGAGGAGATGGGAGAAAGAAGAAAGAAAGAAGAGAAGAATCCCACATCAAGGAGGGACTCTAAAGGTAAGGAAGGTAACTTCTAACCTTAAGCCAAGATTTAATTCAAATTTAAATTTCTGTATGCATGATAAAAATCATGTTAATCATTCATCCATGCATGCTAGGATTGATGAAAATTGCTTAATGGTGCACAATTTCGGATTTAAATATAATGATAGGACTAGGGTTAACAAGGTAGATCATAACCCTAGGAAAAGCATGCATCATCATCAACCTAGGACCTTTGTACCTAAGGATCATGGTACTAATCCTAAAAAGGGGAGGAATGTGCCTAGAAAGGAGGGTAGACCTAGGAATGTCCAAGGTGGATCTATGGAAACCAAAGTTAGGGACTTGGCAAGGGAAAATCAAGTCTTGAGGGCAAGACTTGATACATTAGAAAAGGCTCTAGAAAGATTCACGGTTGGATCTAAGGGCTTAGACATGGTGTTGGGTAGCTTAAAACCCAACTATGATAGATCGGGTTTGGGTTACCGATCTAGAGTCTCCAAGGCCAACAAAAAGAAATATGCTGGGAAGGCATATGATCATGGCAAGAAGGAGAAGTCCAAGGATGGCAAGGGGGTGCCATTCAAAGGGAAAACGAGTGACTTAACCAAGGACAAGGTGTCCAAGGTTAAGAAGGTTCACTTTGTGGGCCAAGAGTCACCGAGGGCAAACCGGTGTGGCTTAGTGTGGATTGAGTCACCTAAGGAGGTGGCTAGGGCTCAGAGCTCAAGGGGGAGCTCTAGGAGCCTATGGGGTCCATGGTGAGTGGATCTCAAGAGTTTCTCTCCTAGAAAATTAGGTTGAAATGTACCAAAAGGATTGGAATACTTGGGTAAGTCTTAATTCTAGAAAATGACACATTAAAAGGAGAGTTAGGGAGAAAAAGGTGAAAATGGGGTTATAATTAGTAAAATTAGGTTTTAGTGGATAGAAACCATGTATTTCAGTGCTAAAAATGTATCATGGCCAGATATTAGAAGATATATCAAGGAAAGGCCATAATTAGGACTTTTTGAAGGAGTTAAAATGATACAATTTAGAGAAATTAGAGTTTCGTGCCAAACTTGGGATCCGGAGTACATTTGTTTGGAAACGTATTTTTTCCCAAGTAGATATTGGCTTCACAAATCTCCCCACGAAATTTCATAATTTTTGGAGATTTGTAGAATTATCTAGGCATTACTGAAATTGGGCTGAAAAACCTGAAAATCAGGTATCAGTCGACTGCCTTGGGGGCAGTCGACTGGTCTCAGCTCAGAAACATTCTGTGAGTTTTGGGAGTCGACTGCCCCGGGGCAGTCGACTGGTCCATAGGCTGAAAAAAATAGGTATATTGGACGATCGGAAATTGCAAATTTAGATTATAGGATAAGGCCTTGGATTAAAAGTCTTCTTATTCCTTGAATAAAGTGTTATTCCATGATTCAATATCTTGAAATTCAAGGAAGAGTGATAAGTGGGTGTTTACCTAGGATTAAGAGATAAGAAGAAGGAGAGCTTTATCACATTAAGAATACCTATTGAAAGGGAGAATTGAGGACAATTCCATGTGTAAATTAATATTGGTTAGAGTTGGCACACACATGAAATTAGAGATACATTTGAATATGGAAGTTGATACAAAATGTCAATCTCTTGAAATAATTGAAAGTTGTACCAAAAGTCAAGCACACTTGATATTTCCATGATATCATATTTTTCAAGGATAAGGTATATCCTAGCAAGTGTGCTTGCAAACTTTAGAGTTTTTAGACTTTTGTTGAGTTCTTTTTGGCACTTAGGGAAAGATTGCCTCGGGCAATGCTATAAGAGTGTCAAAGGGGGAAGAACTCGGGTGTTGGGTTGTGTATGACTCAACGTGGTGTCAGGAGGTTAAGTTGGGTAGAACTTGACCTGGGAAAAATGAAAATTGGGAGAAGGCATGGGTAAAGGGGGAGGTTGCCTCCTAGTTGCCTTGATTTTCATTTTGAAATTTTTGGGTTTTGTGTCAAACTTGGGAATGGTGATAGATACATGGGTAGATGTATTTTTCCCAAGTAGGTATGGATACCACAAGTTCTCCACGAAATTTAAAAATTTTTGGAGATTTGTGGAATTTCTGGTGCATTTCTGAAAATGGCCAGAAAAGACTGAAATCAGAGTATCAGTCGACTGCCCATTTGGGCAGTCGACTGCCAGAGGCTGATTTGGGTATCAGCAGCTGGTTTGGGGTCCAAATGACAAGGAACAAGTGTATGAGGGTCTAGTACACTGTGTTTAGGGTCATTGGGAATTTAAAGAACCAATTATTGGGTAATTATTGGGTTCTTTTTGATGTATGGCAAAGGGGGAGAAATATTGTGTTTAAGTGGGAAACCAATACCTTTGCTAGAAAGAAACCCTAGGTTTAGGGGGAGCTAAGTTTGAGGGGGAGCATGGCTGCTCCCTTCTTGGCGTAAGGGGAACCTTGGAGAGGTTCTTAAAAAGCCTTTGTAAGTCCAGTGTAAGGGGGAGCTTGGGAGAAGCTTTAAAAAGCCCGGTTTGGTAGAAAATCCTAACTTGGAGGGTTAGGTGGGAAAAGTCCTAGCTTAGAGGCCCAGGTGTTGGAAAATCCTAACTTGGAGGGTTAGGTGGTAAAAGTCCTAGCTCGGAGAGCTAGGTGTTGGAAAATCCTAACTTGGAGGGTTAGGTGGTGAAAATCCTAGCTTGGAGGGCTAGGTGTGGGAAAATCCTATCTTGGAGGGTTAGGTGGTGAAAATCCTAGCTTGGAGGGCTAGGTGTAAAATTCCTAACTTGGAGGGTTAGGTGTGGGATGCCTTGGGATAGGATCCAGTTATGCATTGCATATGCATTCATTTAGCATGGTTTTTGCTATTTACTACTATCTTGCTTTCCTAACTTAAACGGATTGACAAACATCAAAAAGGGGGAGATTGTTGGAGCAATCGACCCTAAGATGGTCCGGAGTGACCATAGGTTTTGATGTTTGGGCAAAGGGTTTAAGTTAGGTTTTCCCTTGTATTCTTATATGTGTATATTGAGTGTGCAGGTTGTACAGGTTACACATACGGACTTGACTGGATGGCCTCGGTACGGTCAAGGATGGCATGGAGGCAAGCTGAAGGCTTGCGTGCGCATCCGAGGGACCTTGGTGAGCAGGGACGATGAGCTGATGGGCGCGGACTTCGAGGCATGCGTGAAGGATGACATGGAGGCAAGCTGGAGGCTTGCGTGCATCTGAGGGACGAGAGTCGAAGATGAAGAGGGCGCGAAGGCAATAGTCGAGGCTACGGATGAGGAGTCAATCGAGTCGTGAGGATCGAGTGCTGTGTGAATGTACTCGGGAAGGGATTCAGCTGGGGACCAGTCGACTGCTCTGGGAGCAGTCGACTGGTAGGTGGCTGGTGAGCTGGCAAATTCGAACGTTGGGAGTGTCAACGGTCGAATTTGGCTGGCACCAGTCGACTGCCCTGGGGGCAGTCGACTAGTAGCGAGAAATCAGCCCCGAGTCCTATTTAAAGAGGACTTCGTGGTCGCTGAGTTTCTTGACGAAACTTGCTTGGATAGGGCAAGTTAGTAGTCTTGTATACTCAGGAAGTGTCCTTGGTGTTGTGACGAGGTTTCTCCACCCACAAGGAGCGACGAGTTCTAGCCGGAGGTTATCCAGGGATTGATCCACCGACGGATTGTTGGATTAGTCACCCGACCGGGGTGGATACCAACTAAAATCGCCATGTTAGCATTGGTTAGTGATTTTATTATTGTTTTACTATTGTTTCCGCTCTGCAAACTAACCGTGTAGGAACAAGACTTCGGCAAAACGCTATTCACCCCCCTCTAGCGTACGGAACGATCCTTACAAAATAAAGTTGTTAGTATTAGCCCTAGAGCTATTTATGTGATGATTGACTAGGAAACTATTTGTATAATATCTTATTAATAAAGGAATAATTTTGGTTATTATATTTACTTCATATGTGTATCAAGTGAATAAGTAAAATAATGTTCTTGGGTAGTAGGTTTTAATTTACATATATCAATTACTTAAATTGATAGTGAGATAATGTAGAAAACACTACTCTTAACTATTCCTAGTCAAACATTAATATTCAAGGACAACATTAATGCATTGAAACTAGTATGTAGGTCAATTGATGACTTGATCTCACAAGTCATAGATATGGGATATCACGTTGACACATGGATATATATTGGAGAATATATATTGAATTAACTCGTCATGAGAAAGTTTCATGGATCGTTATATGAGTGTCATAAGTTTTCTCATAGTGATTGTTGGTATGAATAGTCCTTAGACCTGAAGTCACTATGATTCCCTATATAAGGAGTTGTATACTTTGATATTGTCAAACATCACTCGTAATATGGTGGACTATAAAGTCGATCACTGGGTATGCAACGAATTATGCGGAGAGATGTGAGTGATGTAGATAGGATCTATCCCTTCCATATAACGGGTGTGATATATGTTGGGGCAATCTATGGTCTGGAGTGACCATGTGTTTTGATGTTTGGGCAAAGGTTTAAGTTAGGGTGTTGTGTTGTTTTGATATGTGTGATTAAGTTTGCAAGACTTGGTGAGTCACACATGGAGGACGCATCCAGGGAGGCAGGGATGAGAGCCGAGGGAAGAGGACTCCAAGGGCAAGCAGGGAAGTGGACTTCAAAGGGCACATATGAAGGGTGGCATGGAGGCAAGCTGAGGGCTTGCGTGCGCATCCGAGGGACGATAGCCGGTGGAAGAGGACTTCAAGGGGCAAGCCAAGGGAGTGTACTTGAAGGCATACGTGAAGGAGGGTCTTCGGAGTGAGGGAGAGTGAGATTGTAAGCTGGGCAGTCAACTGGGAATGGATCAGTCGACTGCCAGCAGGGAAACTCGAACTCACCGAAAGATCAGTCGACTGATCTGGGACTAGTCGACTGATCAAGTCGAAAACTAGCCGTTACAGCTAGCCATTGGACTACTGTTTGGCTGGGACCAGTCGACTGGCCTGGGGGTAGTCGACTGGTAACGGGATTTTTAGCCAAGAGACCTATTTAAAGGGGCTCGATTTTGGCTGAGAGCTCTTGACGAAATGAGCTTGGTTAGAGCTCATTAGTAGTCTTAGTTGCTCAGAAGTGTGTCCGGGATTGTGGCGAGGTTTCTCCACCCACAAGGAGCTATACGAGCTAGCCGGAGGGCATCCGGGGAGTGATCCACCGAAGGATCAAGGGGTCGTCCATCTTACGAACCGCTGTAGAGTAGGAGCGTTATCTCCGAACCACGTAAAGGTTGGCGTTAGCATTGTTTTAGTTTGTTTATTGTTATTCCGCTTGCGCTTGCTAACGTTGTAGGTAGAGAATCGAAGAAAAGCTATTCACCCCCCCTCTAGCTTTAAGACACGGTCCTACCAATATATGTGGGCCCCTTGATAGAGTAGGACTATTAAAAT
Source organism: Boesenbergia rotunda (assembly GCA_024364735.1). Lineage (NCBI taxonomy): Eukaryota > Viridiplantae > Streptophyta > Magnoliopsida > Zingiberales > Zingiberaceae > Boesenbergia > Boesenbergia rotunda. The sequence goes on from JAGFNQ010001134.1 coordinate 648,968, forward strand.
GCATGATCATGTTTAAATGAGTCATTATGAGATATTGAGCTTATTTTCTTGAGTGAGTCTACTTGGGGATCAAGAAACACAAAGATTGATAAGAGAATGACACGGTCTATGCCTCATTGATCAATCTAGATATCGAGGATAGAAGGACAAAGTCATACATTATAAAAGACACGGAAAGGTTGGATGGGTGGAATCTAGGATTTCAGTTTCACTACGATACTAGTTGATACCCTATGTATTGTCATATCCATATCTCCATGTCTATGCCCTTATAGAGATTCTAACTATATACCAATGTTAGCCCTGTAGAAGCACACTAGAGTGCTTCCCCTTTTGGCATCCAATGACATTAAGTAGAAGAGGTGAACCAGAAAGTCTAGTTAAAGGTTAGCCTCTGTTACAGGCTACTCCGATCATACGTCTCTAGGTTACACTAGACACTTTCTAACACAGGACAGGGAGAAACCCATTAGATGGTGTTAGCTAACCTCTTGTACGGGATCGACTTCTATTTCGGGACAATACCTGAAACATTCGGCTGAAAGGATACCCCTGTCACTAAGACTCCCTGGGCATATGATCTCGGACACTCCCTCTACGTGGCGATCAAATCCTCAAAACTACATGTATTCATCTTTCAAGCATTCTAATAAACACATACAAGGCAACATACACATACAACAAAGCATGGACATTTTATTGAATAAGGAAATGCATCGATATATAGTTTATACAACATCATCACATCCAAGCTGCTCCCTATATCCTAGATTTAGAGAACTTCCATTGTAAAGGTGATACAACAAGAAGATGATAAAGAATATCACCTACAACCCAAAACCTAAGGAGAAAAGGGAGGAGCTTCAGAGGTGGATGGATCGGCGAGGATGAAGGCTCTAGGGTTTCCATTAGAGGGAAAAATCCTTCACCAAGCCAAGGGGCAGAGCCCCAAAGCCAAAGATCCCCCTCTTAATGGAGAAGGGCCCCCTTTTATAGGGGCGCACACAACTAGCGGCATGGGCAGTGTGGCATGGCACGGCCTGGCCATGCCACACACAACTGGGTCGACACGGTCGAAGCAAGTCCATGATAGCTGGCACAGCCTGGTCATGCAGAAAATTTGGCAGGATTCACATGGCTGAAGCAAGGTCGTGCTTGTCAGATCAAGGTGGACCGATAAGAGAGGGTGAATTGCCGCTGTAAAATAAAACAAATCCTTTCTGTGACTCACAAAGAATTCAGATTAGTTGAAATAATAAAATAAAATGAACATAAACTAATTAAACTAGTAAAAGGTTAAGACATAAAAATTTACTTGGTTGCAACTAATCCAAGACGGTTGAAGTTCACTATCAAAATCTCCTTCTGGCGGGAAGCCTTTTGCAAACTTTGAAGCATAGGAAGCTAAAAAACAAGAAAGAATTTGTTTCAGTTGATTGATTGTTTGGAACTGAGCTCTAGGAGCCTATTGATAGCCCCGGTCAATTCTATCCATTTGCTGACATGGCACTATAGGGGCGTCCGAGTGGTTTTGGGCACCTGACACATGGCTTGTGCGCTATCCAGTACACAACGGTCGCAAATGGCTAGCTGGGTGGATAGAATAGGCTCTTGGGCACCTGTATCCACAGGGGCGCCGAGTGTTCTGGCGCCTCTATGCATATGGCCGCTCGAGAGCCCAAGCACCCCTATGCATAGGGGCGCCCAAGTCAGGTTTGGACAGCAGCTCGCTGACCAATCTCAAGCGGGTCTTCTTGGGTGATTTCTGACTAACCGGAGTTAGACTCACCCGAACCCGACTCCGACCTTTTGCCCCTCGAGCATCCTTCCTTCCGGATTCTTATCCCTCGAACGTCGCGCACGCCCTTCTCGCTCCACCGACATACTCTTCCGCAGCTTCTGCGTCCCTCGGATGCATCGAGCCCGTCGGCTGACTTCCCCATGCAATCCTTCTCGTCCACTGCATCTTACATTCAACTTCCTCCGCACTTAAGTTCCTGCACACTTAGACAGAGGGATCAATACAACAACAGGACTTAACCTAACTTGGTTGATCACATCAAAACCAACCGGGGCACCAACAATCTCCCCCTTTTTGATATGCATCAACCCAAGTTTAGTTAGGGTTAAGATTAAAAGAAATAACACTAACTAATAGAATTAAGCTTGATAGAAATATTTGCAAATAAAAATTACAATCTCTCCCTAAACATAAGCTACTCTCCCTTTTTTATCACAGCAATAATTGGGGCACAACAAGAAATTAGGGAAAGGGAAAGATAAAAAATATTCATTGATTAAAATTCTTGAAGATTTAATTTTTTAAATTCAAAATTACATAAAAGATGGAGAAAATTTTATTAGTGTCAACAGATGAAGAGTAGATCTAGAAAAATCAGATTTGAAATAAAAATAATTTTCCATTAAAATTTAAAATTAAAACTCAAATTTCGATAAAAAATTCATAGAAAATCAAAAAACATGTTAGAAAAATCTAAAAATTTTGTATAAGTGGAAAATAGAGTTTTGAGCTTGTATAAATTTTCAACTTTAAAAATATTATCTAAGTCCAAAAATAAATCAAATACTATCAGAGTAGAATTTTTAAAGAATAAATATTTAACATTCAAAAATACTTCAAAAAATTTAAGTAAAATTTTACTGAGATTTACTAATCATATCTAGATTCAAAAAAAATTAGATTTGAGAAAAATAAAATTTTTATCTATTTTTAAAATTTAAAATTTGAATTTCGAACACAAAATTATGAAAATTCGATAAATAATCAAAAAATTTTAAAAATTCACAGTAAGTAAAGAAAATGTTCATGTATTTAGAAAAAAAATATGAATATTATTTTATCAATTTAAAATTCGACTGCTATTCATTTTTCAAAGAAAGAGAATAATAAAGAGTGAAAGAAAAAATATATTAAAAAAAATAAAAAACTGTTAGCACTAAAATATATATCAAGTAAAAATTAATCTAGAAAGACTTAGAAACCCAAAACAAGTTCCTATCTACGGGATTAATTAAAAATTTCGTCGGAATATAGTTCTTGGATACTTTTTTAAATTAGCCCCTGTGATTTTTAATATACCAGTTCAGATTATTAGGATAACTATTTTTCTTCTGGTGTAAACATGCAATATCAAATTCTAATTTTTCAACTAAATTTCTCAAATTAACAATATTATTTTTCAATTTATTAGAACCATCAAAAGAACATGCATTAGTCACTTGCGTTTTTAATTTAATATTAGCTTTAAGCATTGCTTTTATATCAGAGTATAATTGATCGTGAGTGAGAAAATATACCTCACTTACTAGGTTGCTTTCGAAAAGAGGGACTCCCCCTTCGTCGTTGCTTTCTTCTGGTGTAACTCCCCCTTCTTCAGTGCTCTCCTCTTGATGATTTGCCATCATTGCAAGTCCAGCGTATTCTTCAGCTTACGATTCATCAGACGAGATTTCGTCCCAGGTGGCTTTCAGAGCCTTCTTCTTCTTTGGTCGATTCTTGAATTTGGAACACTGATCTTTAGATGATCTTCCTCTTTGCAGTTATAGCATCAGACTGTACGCTTCTTCGGAGATTGTCTTTTACCCTGAAACTTAAAAAATTTATTAGCCCTTTTGAATAAAACTTTTAAGGCTTTTTACCATCTTCGTCATATTTTCATCGTCTATTGACGACTCATCCTCGATTTGGTTTTTCCTCGCATTCAAAGTGATGTTGTCCATTTTCCTTCTCTTCCCAACACACCAAGATTCATGAAGTTCTAAAATCGAAAATAGTTGTTCTAGAGTACTTACCTCAAGGTCTTTTGAAATAAAATATGCATCGATTACTGAGGTTCAATCCGGGGTTCTCGAGAATGCATTCAACGTGTACTATTGAGCGTTGCGATTTGATACCTTTTCACCGAGGTTCTCAAGGTTCATGATTAACACTTTTACTTTGGCGTACAGTTGGGCAACTGATTGACCGTCTTCCATTCGGAGGTTGGTAAGCTGGCTTCGTAGGATGTCTCGTCGTGCTAGTTTTACCTCTAAGGTGCCTTCATGCAATTCCAGGAACTTTTCCCAAAGTTCTTTTGTCGAGTTGTATTTTCCGATTCGATTGACATCTTGTTCGGGGAGGATAGTCAACAGATGGAATTCCGCCTTTCCATTTGCTATCGCGTCTACTTGATCCTTTTTGTTCCAGGAGTCAGGTTCTTTGATTTTTCCTTTGTTATCTTTTGGAGCTGAAAAATCATTTTTTATTGTTAGTAATAATTCGTAATCAGTAGTAAAAAATACCTTCATTTTTCTTTTCCATGCTGCGAGCTCCTCCTCAGACTTCGGTGGGTAGATCACTGGTCCAATCATTTTTCAGATTTTGCTGTAGTTGGCGGTTAGTCCTTCTGCGACGTCCTAGCTCTGATACCACTTGTCGGATCAAGGTGGACTAGCAAGAGGGGGGGTGAATTACCGTTGTAAAATAAAACAGATCCTTGGTGTGGCTAACAAAGAATTCAGATTAGTTGAAATAATATAATAAAATGAACATAAACTAATTAAACTAATAAAAGGCTAAAACACAGAAATTTACTTGGTTGTAACCTAGATGGTAGCTAATCCAAGATGGTTGAAACTCACTATCAAAATCTCCTTTTGGCGGAGAAGCCTTTTACAAAATTTGAAGCACAAGAAGCTAGAAAAGAATTTATTTCAGTTGATTGATTGTTCAGAACTGAGTTTTGTGGGGCTATTTATATCCCTGGTCAATTCTATCCTTTTGCTGATGTGGCACTATAGGGGCGCCCGAGTAGTTTTGGGCGTCTGACACGTGGCTTGTGCGTTATCCGGTATGCAACGGTCCCAAACGACTAGCTAGGTGGATAGAATAGGCTCTCGAGCGCCTGTATGCACTGGGGTGCCCGAGTGCTCGGGGGCCCCTATTCATAGTGGCGCCCGAGTCAGGTTTGGTCAGCAGCTCACTAACCAATCTCCAGCAGGTCTTCTTGGGTGATTTCTGGCCAACCGGAGTTAGGCTCACCCGAACCTGACTCTGGCCTTTCACCCCTCGAGCGTCCTTTCTTCCGGTTTCTCATCCCTCGAACATCACGCATATCCTTCTCGCTCCACTGGCGTACTCTTCTGCAGCTTCTGCATCTCTCGGATGTACCGAGCCTGTCGGCTCACTTTCCCCGTGCAATCCTTCTCATCTACTTCGTCTTACGCTCGACTTCCTCCTCTCCTAAGTTCATGCACATTTAGACAGAGGGATCAAAACCACAATATGACCTAACCTAACTTGGTTGATTACATCAAAACCAACCGGGGCACCAACAGTGCTGGCTGGCACGACTTGAATTGGGAAATGAGGCGCGACCAGGGCATAGCTGTGCCTAGTAGACACAGTTATAGCTGGATTCTGAGGCATGGGTCGTGCCGTGGGGAACGACCTAGTCTTTGTGGCGCATAAGGCCATGCCTCAGCTGGAAGACTGCATGGGTCGTGTAGGCTGCTGGGGGAGTCGTGTCTCTTGGCCAATGCCTCGTCTCGATGGTCTCCAACTTCGATTTGCTCCTTTTCTTGTCTGGTTGGTTCCAAAATGCTCCCTGAAGGTGAAAACAGAGAAAGAGCAGTTGTCTGAATAAGAAATAGACAATATGTTGATAAAAGTTAAGAAAAGGGGCATAACAACGTAAATATAAATCAAGAAAATCAAGTGAATGAGCGTGAAAACAAGGATAAAATGATATCAAATATACACTCATCAACCTCCTTCTTGTATGAGCATTCGTGCTTGAAATACCCTTTCTTGTTACATCCAAAATAGGTAATGTGCTATTGGATTCAGTTGTGGAAGGCTTCATCACCTTCTGAATGTCCTTTTTGGAGAACCTTTTCTTCTTCCTGGTGAACATCTTCTTACCAAGTTCACTAGGTGTTCATCATCTGAGTCTGAGTCAGACTTGCTTTCATCACCTCTTTCTGCTCCTTGACTTTGCTTCTTTTGAAGAACCTGCAACCAAAGCAATACCCTTCTCGGTTGTTTAGTGTTAGTCTGTTCATTTAGTTCTAACTCACAAAATAATTCATCAAGTTTTAATTTTCAATGATTCCTCAAAATTTTGTAAGTATCTATAATAGATGCCCACAATGAATTTCAGGAAAAAACATTTAGGGTGTACCTTATCATATCCCAGTTCTTTGGTGGATGTCTTATTAGATGTAGCCCGTTCATGATGTCCTTGATCTGGGCGTGGAGTTGACTGACCGTTTCTCCATCCTGCATTTTAATATTAACCAGTTTATTTAATAAAAGGTCATGTTTTGTTACCTTGGCATCGTTGTTGCCTTCATGTAGCTCGATCAGTTTATCCCAGTGTTCTTTGGCACTTTCTGTTGGGCCAATTCAGTTCATCTCTTCTTTTGTTAGGTCGTATTGTAAAGTGTTTTGTGCCTTGAATTCGATTTGTGCCTTCTTTTTCATGTTAGTATTCCACTTGTCTAGTTTTAGTGGAGCGTCTCCTCCTTCGTCCATTGGTGGTGAGTACCCACTCAGGACTACAAACTATTGGTCCATGTCGGTCTTCAGGTAGACCTTCATTCTCCTTTTCCAATAGAGAAAATCTTCCCTATTGAACATAAGAGGGCAGGTTGTGCTGTAGCCTTCACCTTGGGTCATTAGATCTAGCACACAATAAATAGAAGAGAAAAAGTACGAAGACTAGATCTTGGATTAGTAGTGTTGGAGGAAGTAAATAAAAGAAGTCGACTCGAGTGGTGTTGCACCAACTTCGAGTATATTCGATCAAACGAGAAAAAAAGGATCTAAGAGAAGGTATTTAAACTAAACTTAGATTATGCACGAAAAACTAAAAAAAAAATTCAAACCCCCGGCTCTTATGGTGGTTGCACCGACTCAAAGCAAATAAGACTCTGATACCACTTGTAGGACCATTGCACATTAGAGAGGGTGGGGTGAATCACGTGACTTTTTAAAATCAAACATTACTTTTTCGAATTAAAGAAAGTGAGAGCGAGTACAGCGGAAAATAATGAAAAAGCAATCACGCAAACACAAGTCGGTTTTATTGGAGCCTTTAGGAACTCCTACTGCAAGGCCCATGCCCCTTAGATTTTTCCGATGGGCAATCCACTAATACCCTCTACCGGTAAACTCTTGGTAGAGTGATTGAGTATAAAAGATGAGTAGGAAGCATAACAACTCTACACTTCCTACTTAATATAAATTAAGTACAAGTAAACAGTTTTAAAAGCGTTACCCAACACAAGTGTAGAATTTCGATCGGCTCGTGTGTTAACGTTGATCTTCCAGTACAGGCCGGACGTAGTCATGTCGAAGCAGGCCCGGAGTAGGAAGAAGAGGAAGCAATGTTGACCGCGAAAGCTTGGAGTCGAAGATTGAGAAATTATTGTATTCAGTTCTTCGGCAGCAAGTCCTTATAAAGGACATCTGCGATGACTCAATTCCCAACCGAGGCACCTCAAATGAAGGAAGTTTTATCCTCGATCTGAAGTCTTCGATCTGGCTTATGATCCTCTGGAAGACGCCTTAGATCCCCTTCGAGGCGCTTCAGTTACCAACTGAGGCATCTCAGATCTAACCTGAGGTGCCTCAGTTTGCTGAACTTCTATCCGCAGTGCTAGCTATACGAAGACGCCCTCAAGCACTCAAGGTGCCTCCAGTTCCAACTAAGGCATCTCGAGCACTGTTCATTCAAGATAACTTTTACAATTTAAACCATGCAAAATTATATTAGTCCAAAACAACAAATACCCTGCAAAATAAGGTTAACATAACTACGATATGGACTAAATAAACTAAGTATTAAATAGACTCTATCTTCCCAAGATCAGAATCTAGTCAAAGGTCTCAACTTAGAGATCCGAAATGGTTCTAAGTTGGATCGCACCTAAATTCTCAATGGGGACTCGTCATCACCAAAATTCGCTTATCCAGTGACTTAACTCACTTACCATTATGCATTTCTACTTGACTTCTTAACCCATCAGGACTTTCTGCAAGGACTCCACCATTCTGGACTTCCCGTCAAATTTTCACCAACTTGGACTTCAGCCAGTTGTCAGGCCCACAGACCCAACTGGACTTCTCGCCATGACTCCACCACCCTAGACTTCAGTCTGCTGTCTAGTTCTAAATCTTTCAAACTTGCACGCTCAGTAAAAAAGTTAAATAATCACAAATCTAACTTTAACCTATTTGTCATTCATTAAAACCTGAGTTTGACCGTTAGTGTAAACTGCACCAACACATCATGTATGCCGATTTCTTCGAGGGCCCATGCTCGGAAGATGTCATCAGTTCCTCTTAGTCCACGAGACAATGCGCTTTATTAAATGGTTGTTTCTTATGTTCGTCCCCTTGCATCGTGAGACCTGGCAGTCTTGTGTCCAGTGCATCTCTTTCTAATGTATGTACTGAGGCAAAAATTAGACTTTAACTTGGGATACTAGGTCTATAGTACCTCGAATAAGGTACATATAATTCAGTGTCACATCCTTACAACATTCATAACATCTTTAGCAATAGATGTCGGTCGAGGCAAGTTGATAGAATTTTCCGATTTTGATCAAATCAGTATCTAACAATTATCCCTGACTGGTATAGGACTAGTTCTCAGGGTCTTAAATATAAGCACACTCATCCTTGCTATATTTGACCTATTAGAGAGGAATTAGATTCTAAGGGTGAACCTATCGCAGTCCGATTCTATTTTGCAAACATAATTTTTGAAAATCACCTTTTAAATGCCTATATTTCAAAACATTGTTCAAAATTCTTACTCTTAAAATCTTTTTGCTTGAAAATCTATACTTAGCTTTATTTTGAAAACAAAACTATACTTAAAAACTTTTTGAATCACAAATCATGTATGTCGATTTGTCATTCATTAGTGCAAACTACACTAATGAATAAGGTAAAAAATTAGACTATTAGTGCAAACTGCACCAACATATCATGTATGCCGATTTCTTCGAGGGCCCATGCCTGAAGAAGATGTCATCAATTCCTCTTAGTCCACGAGACAATGCGCTTTATTAAATGGTTGTCTCTTGTGTTCGTCCCCTTACATTGTGAGATCTGGCAATCCTATGTCTAGTGCATCTCTTTCTAATGTATGTACCGAGGCAAAAAATTAGACTTTGACTTGGGATACTAGGTCTATAGTACCTCGAATAAGGTACATATAATTCAATGTCACATCCTTACAACATTCATAGCATCTTTAGCAATAGATGTCAGTAGAGGCAAGTTGATAGAATTTTCCGATTTTGATCAAGTCAGTATCTAACAATTATTCCTGACTGGTATAGGACTAGTTCTCAGGGTCTTAAATATAAGCACACTCATCCTAGCTACATTTGACCTATTAGAGAGGAATTAGATTCTAAGGGCGAACCTATTGCAGTCCAATTCTATTTTGCAAACATAATTTTTGAAAATCGCCTTTTAAATGTCTATCATTCAAAACATGGTTCAAAATTCTTACTCTTAAAATCTTTTTGCTTGAAAATTTATACTTAGCTTCGTTTTGAAAACAAAACTATACTTAAAAAACTTTATGAATCACAAATCATGTACGCCGATTTGTCATTTGCACTAATGAATAAGGTAAAAAATTAGATCGTTAGTGCAAATTGCACCAACACATCATGTATGCCGATTTCTTCGAGGGCCCATGCCCGAAGATGATGTCATCGGTGTAGGGTATGGCTTGGCGGTTTCTAAGACAACCACGTGGTCGTATCTGAGAGACTTCTCTATGCCTATGGAATAAAAAATTTAATCTGAATAGAGACCGGTCCCTCTAACGACCGACTCGTCGTCTTGTTAATTAATCCAAGTTACAACTTAGCCAAAACTGAGATTAAGGCCTTGTAACTTTCCGGATCAATTAACCGCGGAAAAGATGATGATTTGGATCGCCGATTTTTGTGTTTATCTTCGGGGTCCAGTTAGTTAATTATTGTCTATGATAACAAATCAAAATAATTAACGAGCATGCATAAAATGACGAGACAAAGCAACATGACACAAATAAACATAACAAAGGTAAAATGGAACTCGGGAGAGTTATACCTCGTCGTTTACCTCGCAGTCTTCTACCTTTGACCCTCCCCTCCTGGACGTCGTGTGGGCGACGATCTACCAAGATGTAGAGTCTCCAAGGCACACCAATTAATCACCTATCTTCTTCTCTCCTTTTGCCAACAAACCCTAGAACTAGGGTTTATACCGCTGGCACCTTTGCTCCTCCACCACCTTGCGCCGCCGGCCACAAGGTAGCTCCAGGAAGAGCCCACTGAAGAAGAAGAACCGGATGAAGATGAGGAATCAATCTTCTTCTCCTTCCCTAAACCCGCCGCAAGTCCCTCCACCGTCGGCGCCGCAAAACCGAAGAGGCTTGCCGCCGACTGAGCTCCGCAGCTCCTTGGGTGATCACAGTGAAGAGAAGAGGAGCTTAGGAAGAGAACCAGAAGGAGAAAACTCCCCTTCAACCTCTCCCAATCTCTTCTTCCTGGTTCTTCACTGTCGACGACCACCACACCGAGTGCCTCCTTCTTTTCTCCCCACGCCGTGGGGTCTCCTCTTCCAAGTTGCTGCCGTGTTCGTCAAGATGGAGTCGAGTCCTTCTTGATACCGGCCACCACTTGGATCAAAGAGGAAGAACCAAAGGAGGAGAAGAAGATGCTTCTTCTCCTTCTCTTGTGCGTGACCTAGGGGAGAGAGAGAGGTAGAGAGGCTAGGGTTTTGGTTTTGATTAATTCCAAAAACTAATCCGGGATTAATTAACCCTGTATCATGACTCCTTATGGGGTATTTATAGGGCTAAGATAGGGACCACGAGGAGGAGTTGGTTCTTGGCCCGCTAATGGATCCAAACCTGATCCATTAATGGTGATCCATTCCACTAAAGGATCCCATTGTACTTCTTCACCAACTCCCATATTTTCATATGAGCTCCAGTTATTACGAGTCGTCCATCTCCCCGTGTATAAGATATCGTATGCCTGATAATTAATTTAATTTACTGATAATTAAATTAATTATCCTCTTGATCCTTGATTAGTACCACTCAACCTTTTCATCATGCCGGACCATAGTCCACTTGCAAGATTTGACATGACGATCCTTTTGAGCTCACCAAGGGGGCATCATCATCCCGACTCGCCAGGACACGGATTCCATCAATAATCAACGGCACATCATATTATTAATATTATCTCCTAACTTACCGAGACTTTCGATCTAATAGAATAGATCTCGCCCATTGGTAAATCAAAGAGACAATAATTAATAATATATGCCCGTCATTATTTCGGGATTAAGAGATCGTACTCCATAATATCATCCGAGGTCTAATCTAATTTACTAAGTCAGTACAAAAATTGGATGATCTCCCTTTTGGTCCTATGTACACAAAGTACACTAATATAATTCTATGGTTAAGATAAACCACACCTAATTACACTACAACCATCCCGATGGTTTGTCCAACTCCATCTCGTTTATGAGCCTCTTTCTTATGCTTCGGCAAGGAACCTGATAACATGATCTTCTGTGCGACATCACACACCATGTTATCTACAATGCCAAGCATCAGACAGTTTGTGCACATACTAATATAAACATGCACTGTGTGATTTTCTGATTCTCTTTAAAATGTAGATGTATCCTAACCAAAAGACAAGACTTTTAGTATACATCCTAACAATCAGTTCCTCTTAGTCCACGAGACAATGCGCTTCATTAAATGGTTGTCTCTTGTATTCACCCCCTTGCATTGTGAGACCTGACAATCCTGTGTCCAGTGCATCTCTTTCTAATGTATGTACGGAGGCAAAAAAATTAGACTTTGACTTGGGATACTAGGTCTATAGTACCTCAAATAAGGTACATATAATTCAATGTCACATCCTTACAACATTCGTAGCATCTTTAGCAATAGATGTTGGCAGAGGCAAGTTGATAGAATTTTCCGATTTTGATCAAGTCAGTATCTAACAATTATCCCTGACTGGTATAGGACTAGTTCTTAGGGTATTAAATATAAGCACACTTATCCTTGCTACATTTGACCTATTAGAATGGAATTAGATTATGAGGACGAGTCTATTGTAGTCCGATTCTATTTTGCAAATATAATTTTTGAAAATCACCTTTTAAATGCCTATCTTTCAAAACATTGTTCAAAATTCTTACTCTTGAAATCTATTTGCTTGAAAATCTATACTTAGCTTCGTTTTGAAAACAAAACTATACTTAAAAACTTTTTGAATCACTATCTTTGATTTTTATTTTAAAAAAATACCTTTTATTTTTGAAAAATATTTTTTAAGTACAAAATGTTTTTTTTCAAAAGTTTTCTTAATAATGCTTTATTACTTTGGTTATTTCAAATCTCAATTGAAAATTTAAACAATAATCTCATTCTTTTTATTTGTGTCAGGGGGAGAGATGTGATTAAAAGTTAAGAACTCAAAAATATTAAATTCGGAGGAGAGTTTAACTTGAGGTGAAGTTGTTTTAAGAAAATATTATTTTATCTTAACTTTAAACTAGGTTGCTAAAAAAAATAAAAAAAGACAGATTGTTGGTGCAAGAGTGCACCAGATTGAACCTATGTTTTGATGTTGTCAAAAGTTTAAGTTAATTCCTATTGTGATCTGATGGATTGATTAAGTATGCAAGTTGTTATATCTAGAAAGTCCACGTAGGTCAGCTAGACCATATACTAAACAATGAAAGTCTCAATAGATCATGGAAACTAAGCAGCAAGTCCAGATGGGCTGGTGGACCAAATATCTGATAAGATGGATTTGATAGGTCAGTGAGCACCAAATATCGAATTAGAAGAAAGCCCTAACATGTTGATCAGATGCTGAGCAGAAAATGTCCAAACAAGTTTGGAGGACCAAATCTTTGACAGGTAAGTTTAGGTAAGCTCTTTGAGTGGAATGCTTCTTCTCAAAAAAAGAATAGTGAGGTCGTGTCCCAATTGGGACAATCATTAGGTGATAATCTGACTGAAGAAACCAACGGAGATTTTTAAGTCGAGATCAAGATAGTCCTATCTGCCTAACTTATTCATACATTTCTATATGTTTCTAACTCTTTTTTACATGATCATTATTTGTATTATTTTTGTGGTAACTTTGTTTTGTAGAAAAATAAAGTTCTCATTGACTGAGAGGTTCAATCAATTGATCGGGGAGGATCAGGCAACTGATCCAAGTGGATAAGCATAGAGATATTCTAAATTGCTACAAAGAAGGAAAACATAGGGGGCGTTTGGTAGACTTGTTTTTCATTTTTATTTTCTGTAGAAAATGCGATTTTCTGGAAAACGTGTTTGGTTTGCATTTTCCAGCCTTATTTTTCAGAAAAAGATATAGCGTTTTTTGGAAAACTAGAGAATGAAAGAAAGTCATTTTCTAAAAAATGAGAAAATACGATTTTCTGGAAAATGAAAATAGAAAATGGAGCAAACCAAACGCCCCCTTAGTTTAGTAAACCCCATTTGGAAAGAGATTACAGATATAATCGGATAGTCGCAAGAAAGGAAACCTTTGGGGACCAATGGACTAAATAGGGTTTAGTTAACCAAAAACCCGGATCTTGCAGGATTGATTGAACGGTTTCCATTATTGATAGAGACATATAAAAGAAGCCTCAAGGTCCGAGGCTCTGTATTCAACCCTCTCAACGCTACATCTTGCTCCTGCACTTCTGTTTATGTAACTTTCACATCTACAATGTCGTGAGGACTCACCAACAACCTATGCTTGATTTGTAATGTTCAAGTTGTCAGCATACTCTTTCTTGCTTAGATTTATTTAAGGTGATAGTAGTTGGTTCTATCCACCTCCATTTGGGTATGAGTTTCTTCTTCTTCGAAAGTTTTTGGAGAGAAAATCTATAGTAGAATGCCCATCGTAAGGCGACCAAGGATCACAACCCTTGGAGTAGTAGTCGCAGCACTATAAACCAAGTAAAAAAAGAACTTGTGTTTTTATGTTTGTATTTACTTATTCCGCTGTTATTTGATTCGATTTTACTAAAAGAAAAGAGGTTTTGAAATGAATGAGATGCACTCTCCCTCTCTCTCACCTCTTTCAATCCAACACAACATGCCCAGACCATGCCCCCGGCACGGTCGTGGTTCAATGGCCCTGACAAATTAGGAAATAAACAATGATTTTGATCAGTTCTGAGGTCTATAAAAAACCCTAAGAGGCTCTTGTTTAAAGGAGGAAGTGTTTTCCCATGACAAAGAACCCTAGGAGAGTCATTTCCCGAGAGCCATCAAAGTTTCCGTCTACCATAGGGCTTGGAATTCTTTCGAAGACTATCAGCATATGACTAAGCATTCTCTTCTCTTTTTCTCTTGATTTTGAATTGTAAAATATCTTCTTCTCTGGCTTTTAGTAGTAACTCCATTTTTATAGAGCAGTACTTTAATTCTAGGATAAGGGAATAGCCCGATTGACTTATTGATACTGATTTTATATAACTATTTATTTTTTTATTACATGATATGTTTATTCATGATACGGCTTTATTACTCATACATGATTATGACTTTAATCGTGCAACTTCATATCCCACGGGATCCAATGATGAATCGAGGTAAACCCAACTCTCTGACCCATAAAGGCCAAGACGTGAGAGGTTATTCATAAAAGCACTCCAAAACATCATGAGTGCACCATTGGCTTTCACAAAACCTAATGGGGTTATCTCAATTCAGCATCACGAAGTAGGGGTAACACTTAGAGGATGGTGCAACCATGTGATAGGGGTTTCCTGAGAAAGCGATCGCTTTAGTAAGGTACCTTGAAAGTAGGCATCGCGTTTGGATGAGCATGCTAGTATAATTTCAAAATTCTATTCCAGTTACCTCAAAATAGATCACTTTCATGAATATAGAGGTAAGAGCGTCAATGATATTTAAGATGTCAATAGTCACGTGAAATCAAAATCTTAGAATTCCTCTTCATGTTATCTTAACTCATTTCTTTCTTTCACAATTCTTATGATTTCGATAGCCCGCTTTGTGATTCTAATCGATACTCGATTTACAATCCCGATGAGATTGATATTTTATTATTTGATGATAACCATGCATTTATAATCGATGGCAATTTAATTAATTTAGATCTCTTTCCTTATTTACAATATTTCAATTTTTTTAATTTTCTTCTCCGTAAAAGGCAAAACCTACACAAAAAAAAAACAACTAGAAGTGGCACAAGCAAAAACACAAGCAATATCAATTATGATGGCCACTAGGACAAGCCATTAAAAAACTCCGACATTCCGGATAGCAAAAGATGATTTGCTCACCTCCAATGTCCTCGCCAATCTGTCCCAGTATCAATATGAAAGAGATAAATTACAAAGACTATTAACCTAGATATTATGGCTAATATATGAAAAGAACGGACAACTCCGCCGCTCCTAACACTAGAGAACTAAGGCTATGTTTGGTAGGGGTAATGTAATCCGGTCTGTAATGTAATCAAGTTTGTAATGTAATATAATGTAATCTTGATTACATTGTTATGTTTGATAATAAATTGTATGTAATCTTTGATAACCATTACAAGTTGGATTCTTTTGTTTGGTGAGGGGCAATCCATCCTGTAATGTAATCAAGATTGACGACCGATAACCGTCGCCGGGTGGTCGGTGACCATTGACCGGCCGACGAACGCCGCCGCCGCCGGCGGCGGCGGCGGTCGCCGGCGGCGGCGGCGGTCGCCGGCGGCCGGCGGCGACCAACGACTATCGCCGCCCGACCGACGACTTTACAAGCTGTAATGTAATCCAGATTACGGAGATTTTGGTTTGTAATCCAGATTACAAATCATCAACCTCTTTTGTAATCGAGATTACATTATATTACAATCTTAAAGTGATTCCAAACAAAAAAATCCAACTTGTAATGTAATCTCGATTACATTACAGGGTGAATTACACCCTATCAAACGCAGCATAAAGGTCTACCATCACGAAACCTTCTACCGATGCCAACAATTTTGAACTGAAGCTGATTGCTATTGTTATAAAGGACTAACTGTTCATCAACAAATGCTATATGCTGCGGAGTTAAAAACTAAAATTTGTTTTGAGACTTAACACTAATCTGTATTAGGATATTTTTTATTCTACTTGATATCAATCATTTCATCGATGAATTTTTATTTTACAAAAAAGAACACGGTTACTACATAAAAGCTCTCAGTTTGGGTTTCAGATTAAGCTATAAAATATATCAGGAAGGTATAATGGGTTTGGCATCTAGAATGAGACTATTCGTAACTTGAGTCCCTTGAAGAGGTCAATCTTCTCACTCCAATGTTGATTTCTTCCACTAGTGGCAGGATACCATCATCATCGTCTCCAAATTTTATGGTATCCTTAGTTGTCTTCCTCTGCGACCTCCAGAGGTTATCATCAAACATATTTCCTTCATCTTCAGGACGATCATGGTTACACTTCTTGCAGAGCACATTTCCAAGGTAGTTGAGGTAATAACATCTAAAAATAAAATTTGCATCAGCATTGCGACAGAGGATCGTTCCCAAGCATTAAAAGAAAAATTCTTAGCACGGATAAGCATGCAAGAGACTCACGAGGGACACTCCCACTCGCCATTATTTAACTCTCTTTTGGGGCGTTGTTCCTCGCAACGAAAGCACTTCCTATTGCGAGCGAAATTCATAAAGTCACACCTGCCACCACATAAAGAGTTGTTAATTATTTTGAGTGTAAAGTAAGTTGATTTCAGTTAAAAGTGAGGGGAAAGTTTTAAGGAAACATTACTTAGGGCAATTCCAATCTCCCTTCTTCATCTCAATACCAGAGTCCCTGTTCACGCTCTTTGGCCCATCTTCATTACACTCCAAACAGCGAAGATTTCGAACAAAATTGAGAAAATTGCAACTGCACATGAAATGTAAAATACATATCTTCAGTGAGCGAAAATTGGTTTCCAACAAATTTCTTGAAAGAATTCAATTTGCTGTTGTCTTTCCTGTTTATTTAATGAGACATGCAACATATATCTTTTGGGAGAAATATTTTACTTAAGCGAGCCACCTGTGGTCTTGTTAGTTGTCTATACCCTATAACAATCATAACTCCTGCAACTTGCTATACCATGTCTGTGGTAATTGCTTAAATCCGTATGACTTTTTTCAATTTACCTACATTATGAACATCAACATTATTTTGATATCATGAAACCTCCACAATGGAATTGAATGAAAAAACGATGCATATTTACTAAAAAATTTATCATAACACAAACTAATCCTAAGCTCGAAAATAATAGTGATACATTAAACTAAATCAATGATGCATCATCATCTAAAGACTTTACTTATCATCATTATCATGGCAAACCTGAAAAATGAAGCAATGGCTAAAAATGGGCTGACATGAATCTATCGCAAGAGCCATTGATCCTTAATTGTCGTCGTACGAATTCCTGCAAATGCAGTGGAAGTCTTTCTGCATTGGGCAACAACCGGAGTTCCTTTTGAATGGGAAAGAGAGGAGGAACAAGAAGAAGTCAAAGTCAAGATACCCAAATCAAGTTTGACCTTTTTCCTGATATATAATGGCCTATCTTGCAGGTACCATCCACCAAGAAACCCATTGCCTGTTAACAGCCCATTAATGTTACCAAACCGGGTTATTAGATCTACACATCGAATCCACATCCAATAGCATAACATTAGATCACTTAATTGAGGTTTAAGTTTTTTAATGTCAATTGTCATCGTGTATTGTTAATCTCGTATTAGCCCATTAAATGGAGACTTACCCCATCAATCTCTCACTTGGGGTATCATGTATTACACCAAACAACACTTCAATTGACCTCATCATGTCGAAATTTTATAAGTTAAATACTCTTTCCAACAATCTAATTCATTAGTACATGACTAAATAAGTCTAAGTTATTAGACTAAATAAGTCAAAATTATTATAATTGTAACAAAATTCAACAATAATTATAGTACTAATTTCATTAATGACATAGATCAAATATAAATATGTAGTTCAAGAATGGCACGAAATGTGATGTGGATGCAGATTTTCAATAAGTTCTCCTTATGACCCATACTGAGTCCAAATCATATTTACCAATACCTTATACTAAATTACAATGATAATTATGATTCAATCTTATAACTCAAAATAAAATCCTACATCATATTTAAAAATACCGTATGTAAAATCACAATAGTAAATCATCATGTGTCAAAGAGTCAAACTTCATACACATGTAAAAACTTTAATACGTACAAGTCAAAAATACATGTGTTCATTAATATGAAGCATTACACCAAAATAAAGATTCCTACTAAATGGATACTTCGTCAAAATGAAGAAACCCCATATTTAGCACATGATAAAACACCATGGGTGACAAGCCCTTGGTAGCGGATCCACTAACATGGAATCTATTCTTATATGTTATATCATAATTTAACTACTCTGGACTATTTTTTTAACCGCCAAAAATTTTATGTAGATGTGTTTAGATTTCAATGAACTGTGATATCACAGTTGATCATCAATGGCCTGTCAATGCTCCCAACGCTCTCAATACTTTAGTCCAGGATTACTCAAATATCTGCATAACATCCCTACAATGTGCATAAGATCCAGACATATACATTAAAATCCCTACTAACGATTCATAAGGAAATGTATTCCTTGATCCAAGTCATGGGAGATTCTCATACAGTCTTGTGCAGCTAATTTTATCACTCTTCAACACAAGAGTGTCGCTAGGATCACAATTCATATCGAATGAGGATCTTTTGAATCACGAACAATTTATATGCCTAACACAATGGATGCATCACCAAGATCTTTATTTCAAATCCTTCATTCCAAATTCACCTCATAAAAATAACTTGGTTTCTAGTAGCATATCTTTATCATTGAAGAAACCACTTGATTAAACTTTCGGTATTATTGACAAGATGACTTCTTAAGCCATAAATGGACTTCATTAGTTTACATATTAGATGTTTTGAATCTTCGACTCAAAGTTCTCCGACTACAACATGTATCAAGTTTCCTCAATATTTTCATTGAGAAATGTAGACTTAGTGTCCATTTGGTATAGCTCTAGATTATAATGAGCTACAAGTGTCATGATTACCCTAAAAGAGTCTTTCGTTGAAATTGACAAAAAAGTCTCCTCGTAATCAATGTCCTTTTGAGTGAATCCCTTGACAACTAGGAGTGCCTTGTATTTTCGACATTGTCATGTAAATTCCTTTTGGTTTTAAATATCCATTTACAACCAGCACGCCTTACACCTTCACGCAATTCGACAAATTCTCAAATGTCGTCGTCCACCATAGACTTCATCTCTTCCCTCATGGCTTTGATTTATTTTTTCGGATGAGGACATTGTTTCACTTCTTGAAAAGATGTGGGATCATCTTTCAACCCAATGTTAAACTCATGCTCTTGGATATGTACATAATCACGAGTCATAGTAAATCTCCTTTCCCTAATGAATCTCCTTAGTGACACGTAATCCTGAGATAATTGGGAGTCGTGCTGAACCATAGGAGGAAATACCTCCATTTGAGCTAACGTCCCCTCTATTTGAATTGGAGGTGATACAAAAATATCATGGTCTAGTACCCCTTTCAGTTGTGTAGCTTCAACTATATGTGGAATCATAATCATTTCTGTTAAGGGATACCAGGCATGTTGTATTACGCCAGAATTCTGCACTCTGTAAGATATCCACAAATGGTTCAGGACACTGTTCACCTACTCCGTTAGATCAACCATAGTATCCATCACCATAGTATAATTTGATAGTTTTAATCTTCTTACCAAAATGATTTTCAACTTCGATTTTGAAGGTTTTGAACATGTCCAAGAATTGCGACTTTGCATGAATTAGGTACAAGTATCTATATCCGAAATAATTTTTTTATGAAGCTAATAAAGTATACTTGACTGTTCCAAAAGCTTAGGGAGCAATCCACATATATTTGTATGTATTAGCTTTAAGACACTAGTACACTTGTGAACTTCTATTGCTTTTGTTAGTTATTTTCCCCTTAATACACTCAATGCATATTTCAAATCTGATATATCGAGGAAATCGAGAATTCCTAATAACATTAACCTGTCTAGGCGTTATTTAGAAATATGTCATAAACGTCTGTCACAAAATAGATGAATTCTCACTCGTCAAACCACACTTTGCACTTATACTATACTTTATAACATTACGAGTTTGTGTCAAACCTGTATAGTTTATCAAAAGGAACCAATACCAGACAATATAAAATTATGAAAAATACTAAATTTTCTATTTTCAAATGAACAAATGTATCCAGATTTGTCCAAACATGAAAAAGAAATTATGTTCTGTCTAAATGACGACACTACAAATACATTTTTCAAATTCAAAAATATATTATTCCCTAAACAAACTCAAAAAACACTAATTGCCTCTGCATTCACCTTCTTATCAATTTCCGTATAGATGAATCTTTCAATATCAATTGACATTTGGCTCCTGAGATAACCCTACATAATTACACTTATGTGAATCGTTGGACCCGTATCTATGCACCAAGTATTATTAGGTACAGTAGCTAAGTTAACTTCTGAAGTGACAATTGAAAAGTATACCTTCCTTCACACTGACATTGCTGATGTATCTAGGGTAATCATTTTTAAGATAACCTTTCATTTTATAAAAGTAACAAGTTGGGTCCAGATTTTATTGCTTTTGCACCATATGCTCTAAAGGCCCAGTCACTCAAATTACTTATCTTTACTCTTACTCTTATACTTTTTTTTTTGTTCGAGTACCAATATGAGGATGCAAAGTGATCACTATGAGATGTGGCATGCTTCAATCTCTCTTCTTCTTAAGTAAGCTATGAGCTCATTCCATTTCTCATTTTAAGTATTATAGTTAATCTTGAAAGAAACAAACTACATAGGCAGAGATTAAGATGAGGTTCATAAGTACGCTTTCGGACCTCTTTAACTTTAGTATCCTAAGCTTTGTAACCAAGTTCGACATCGCCATGACTACACTGACTTGGTAAGAAGTGTGATAGTCTCGACATTTTCATTTGAGGCAAATCAGTCCGCTAATTCCTTAATAAAGGTCTTAGCATCCTCATTCTCAATTATCAACACCCTAATGGATTCCGGAATAGATATCTTCATGATCATAAGACTCAAGCAATTCGATCGCTGCCACTTGTCAAAGATCATCTTTTGATCTGCGGTGGAATCACTAGTTAAAAGTACAGGGCGATCATGCCTAAATGCAAAGTCAAAATCTAAAACTGTAATATGTTTTTCCATTACCTAAAGTTTGTGTCAGTAAGCACTAGAATATTGTTCAAGTTTGCAGACATTGAGATTGTTGGGACCGGGTGCATGTCGACAAGGATACGAGTTCGTAAAATTTTAAATTTTTACGTGCAGCGGAAGAATTTGCATAAAATAATTTCCTAAATTATTTTAACTTCGTATCTAGCATGCAATCTTATGGTGTGTTGACATAATCATAAAATAAAACTTTGCGGAAAAGTAACTAATTTACTTTTACCTTTCGTAACTCGAAGAAAGGGACGAGATCCAACCGTAGCGTCCCTTGGAAGCTCCCGCCTCTATTCGCGTCCACGCCGAGTTCTCTTCGGGATGACTTCGCAAAGTCACGAGTTTTGTGCCACGAGAACTACTAGATCTCCGAAGCACAACTAGAAGACAAGAGAAAAGATAGGAAACTAACCACCAAGTTAACGGAATCAAAATTCCGAGAAGGAGGGAGATGTGATCCGCTTCTTGTTTGGCTTCTCTTTGGTGATCCTTGCTCACGCCAACCACTTGCAGGGATGAGGGTGCGCCGGCCCTAACTTGGACAAGGGGAGCCGGCCCTAATCTTCAAGGAGGGCGCAGAGAGAGAGAGGGAGAGAGTTAATCTCTTGATCGCTATTTCGATTAGAACTAAGGGCTTGCCTTTGGTTCCTTTATATAGTAGCATCTCCCTTGCCAAGTCTCCCTCTTAACGGAATTAACGGAATTAATTATTATAAGAAATTTATCCTATAAATTCTCTTATGAATTATTCCGTTTAAACCAAGTTTTATTATAACTAACTTTATAATAAAACTAATTAGTTATCATAAGAAATTTATCCTATAAATTCTCTTATGAATTATTCCGTTTAAACCAAGTTTTATTATAACTAACATTATAATATAAACTAATTAGTTATCATAAGAAATTTATCCTATAAATTCTCTTATGAATTTTATTATAACTAACTTTATAATAAAACTAATTAATCTCCCCTTTTATTATGGAATAAATTTTATAAGAAATTTATAAACTTTCTTATTATGGAAAAATCAATTCATAATTGATTTTATAAAATTAAAATAAACCATTCCATGGATCATTTTAATTTCCATAAAAAGAATAAATTTCTATAAATTTATTTATATAAATTTCTTTACACAAATTTATTTATCCATAATTTATAAAACAAATCGCACTAGATTTATTTTATTAATTAAACCAATTAAATTGGTTTCTTCCCTTTAATGTGGCCGGCCAACCCAAGGGGTTTAGCCACCCTCTTTGGCCGGCCAAACCAAGCCGAACCGATCGCGAATTAAACTCATTTAATTCGCCCAATAAGCCTTCAAAAGACTTAGCCATTTTTAGCTTCCATTGCGCCTCTGATAAATTCAGATTCGTCTTATTTCTCTTGATCGGAAAATCTAATTTTCAACTCGTTTTAAATCCCTCGGATTACTCGTAGTGCGTGTGACTAAATAGGCTTTCGATTTATGTTGGCCGTCTATAATCAACTAATTATAGAACGATCATGAGTGGCACTAGTAGTACATCATGATCCCCAATTAATCGAAAGATCAACGGTTTGACCTCAGAAGAATTATTCTGAAACCCTTCAGCAGCTCTAATGAATCGTGCCTCATTCCCTTCACCATCTTATACCCACTTGGTTCAGGACACGGTTTATTGTGTCAGTCCCCACTAGGCTGACTACGTCACACCTAGCCCAAGTAATGTCTTTCTCGTCCTTTGGATTTCTAATTACTCTCATGTATTTTAGAGACTCGCACTCTAAACATGATATACTCTGGCCAGAGGTTTTGAGTAACAATCCAACGATAGGCCTGGGTATACTTCTCCTCGCAAGGAGTGGTGAATCCTTTGTAGGCTGTTCAAACATCTTCGGGCACTTCGGCTTATACCCAATCATCCTGGGTCCACACCTCCTTGGAGATGCTTGCTTAAGATGTCAAAGTATAAAGTCTCCATGACCAAGATGACTTGAACACCGCAAGTCAAAGGAACATCGCACTTAAGCCGCAGTAAGAACTTCATTGACATATCTAGATAGATAACCATATGAAGTCTTACAGCTAGTCACTCCAATGAACTAGTTCCCTTAACTAGCATCCATGTTTATCTCCGGACATCCCAATGTCACCAGCCAGTGAGAATCAGCTGATTAGAGAATAACCCATGCTAGTCTCAACAGAATTGATAGTGTCCGTATTTATCAATTCATCGACTAGGGATATTTTCAATACTTCACATTTGCACATTTAGAGATAATCACTAGTTGTGATCCCATCACAAATTCTCTTATGCTGTGAGTTGTATTGCGGACATTCAGTAGATGAGTTTAAGATCCCAATCAAATACACAAGCATGTATACTCAAATAGTGAATTATCATTTATTAAAATAAATATTTTACAATCATAAGGCGATTGCCTTAGGACACTTCTCTCATATCACTAACAGAGATTGCTACATAAAACAAAAAAAAACATATCTTAATTAACTAAACACAAAACATGGATCTTTATAGTTGCTGCAATAACATAATGCAACAAAACATGCAACTTTATGGACATTAAATGAGATACCTAATGCAACACTATTAAGTTTTCAGACTAAATTACAATTTGCTAATGGTACTTTCCAAATAGCTTACAACTTCCTTCATCCGCCACACAATACGTCTTCCTTTGGGTCGACATATCATGCGCATTATTAACTTAAAATATAAGTTTCCTTAGCTTATTTTTCAAATATCACTCACAACTCTTCTAATCAACTACATAATGTGTTTTCCTTTGGGATTGACGCACTATGCGCATAACTTAGAAATCAAACTAGATTTATGAGTTTTTAAACATATATCCGACATAAAGAATGGTTTCCCTTTGGATCAATCATCTTTAGCATGGATGTATATTCATCTACACAAATACCCCAAGCCTCCCTAATAGTTCTTACTTTGTGGATAGTATTAGTTCGATTAAGTAGCAAGTGCGAAGAAGAATACAAAAAAAAACTACTAAAAACTTATCAATTGATTGATACTAGTATCGATCGACTGATACTCCTTATGTGCCAAGTTCAAGGCACGACAATCAATTGCCCACCAAGGGCAGTTGAATGTCCCACAACAGTCGAGTTCTCCATTCGATTTGGAGAGCTTTTGCTCAATAGTTCATGCATACCAATCGATTGGCTCCTCACAACAATCGATTAATATGCATCAGCCGATCCCACCAATTGATTTGAAAACTTTGTGGACAACCTCATGAATATCAATTGATTGATCCTCATGGAAATCAACAAGTCCAATCGTACCTGCCCAATCGACTTCACAACCTTCTGCGTCTGAACCTTGAACAGCAATTGATAGGTCCTTTATGGCAATCGACTAGTGATGACCAATCAAACTCCCTAAGCAACTTGGAGACCTTTTGTGTCTAATCCTAGTTTCATCAATCAATTGGTCCTTATGGCAATCGACTAGTAGACTGCCCAATCGATTCCAGGCCAATCTGTGCACAACTCTGAGTTAATCAGTTGATTGTCCTTATGGCAATCAACTGGTGAAGACCAGTCTAACTCCCTAATCAACTCCAGCCTATTTTGTGCCCAGTTTTATGCTTATCGGCGTTTGGTGAAACTCACCAGTCGATTGATATCAGTAAACCTGGTTTTTGCATGCGATTTTTCAACTCGAAAACACACTAAAATCGCGTTGCTATTTGATTACTCGTGGATAATGCAAAAAACTCTATTTCTTGGTTAAATCCTAACCTATCCATACTACACTTGACGAATATGCATCAATTCGAAGTTCCACAATGCCTATCATCATTGTTAAGGCAACACGGGAAACCTAAGCGATGGCTAACAATGGGCTGACCTGAATTCATCGCAAGAGGCATTGATCTTTGTCACTGTACGAACTCCCGCAAGCGCAATGAAAGTCTTTCTGCAAGGGATTAGGCAACAACCAGAATTCCTTCTCAACGGGGAAGAGAGGAAGACAAGATGCCCAAATCAAGTTTAACCTTCTTCCTTATATATCATGGTCTAATCCTACAGGGACTATCCACCAAGAAACCCATTACCATTAACAACACATTAATATTAGCGAATCGGGTTATTGAATCTACATATTAAATCCACATCTAATAGCATAAACTCCCCTTCTTGGCATCAAGCATTAAATCACTTAATTAGAATTTAATTCCTTAATGACAATTGTTGTGTGTTGAGAATCTTGTATTAGCCACCAAATGGAGACTTAATCCTTCAGTCTTCATATATGACCTTCAGAGGTTATCATCAAACAAATTTCCTGAGCTCATTTCCACGAAAGTTGGAAGTAATAACATCTAAACATAAAATTTGAATCAGCATTGCCACAGAGGATCATTCCTAAGAATTAAAAGAAAAATTCTTAACAAAGATAAACATGCAAAAGACTCACGAGGGGCACTCCCACTCGCCATTATTTAACTCTCTTTTGGGACGTTGTTCCTCACAACGAAAGCACTTCCTATTGCGAGCGAAATTCATAAAGTCACACCTGCCACCACATAAGAGTTGTTAAATATTTTGAGTGTAAAGTAAGCTGATTTCAATTAAAGTGAGGGAAAGTTTTAAGGAAACATTACTTAGGGCAATTCCAATCTCCCTTCTTCATCTCATTACCAGAGTCCCTGTTCACTCTCTTTGGCTCATCTTCGTTACACTCCAAACATCGAAGATTTTTGAGCAAAATTGTGAAAATTGCAACTGCATATAAAGATAAAATACATATTTTCAGTGTCAACGAAAATTGGTTTCCAACAAATTTCTTGAAAAAAACTCAATTTGCAAGTGGTCTTTCCTGTTTCTTTAAAGAGATATGTAACATGTATCTTTTGGGAGAAAATATTTTACTTAGAGTGAACCACCTCACTCCCAAAATACCATTTCAATCTTCCTAATACTTGATTTTAAACTCTTCACCAAGTATGACTTAGAAGTTGTCTCTCCTCATATGAGCGTTGTGACTCCTCTTGAAGAAGAGTGTTTAATAAATAATATGTGATCTTGTTAGTTGTCTATAACCTATGACAACATAACTCTTCGCAACTTGTATACCCATACCTGTGGTAATTGCTTCGATCCGTATAAGACTTTCTTCAATTTACATACATTTTGAACATCCAAATTATTTTGATATCGTAAAGCCTCCATATAAATTTCTTCCTCTAGTTCTCCGTGCAAAAATGCATTCTTGACAGTAAACACATGCAACTCCCAACCATAATTAGTAGTCAATGACAGTAGTATTCTAACACCGTTTATCTTTTTGCAACTAAAGCAAAAGTCTCTAGATAATACTATAGGTTCAAGTATAGCTCTTGGCTGCTAGCCTTGTTTATACATCTCTATTAATACATCTACTCTATATTTGACTATATATATCTGTGCTATATTTCACTATATAGACTCATTTACACCCTGCAATTTTCTTTCATATTGGCAACTTCACCAATTCCCACATTTTGTTCTTCTCTGATGCTTGCATTTCTACATTCATTACTTGTTTCCACATCTCATTAGATAAAGCCTCAGATAAAGTGACAGGGACGACAATAGTGTTTAGGTTAACTAAGTTTTATGTGATGGTGGAAATGTGTAAGAGATAGGGAGTCCACAAGAGGATATAAAGGCGTTTTGGGCCCTCTCTAGTGCCTTTCCTAAGAGCATTAGGAAGGTTTAGGTTCTCATTGCTTATACAAGATTCAATATCAACTAATTAGACATTGTTACGCCATTCTCATGATTAGGGTTAGATTCTTGGACTTGCATTAATTCAGGGACATCCATCTTCCCCAGTACAGATTTAGACTCAAACAGGCATCAGATACTGAATTAGAGAAACAACTTCGGTCAGTATTTAGCAAAGGAGTTTGAAATCTAAGTATTCGGAAGGTTGAAATACTTTCTTGGGATTGAGGTGCCTCAAGGCATTTTTATCTCCCAACATAAATATATTTCAGATCTCTAATATACTCAAATTTAAATGTCAAATAAAGATGTTGTAATAGATAAGAAAATGTGTAGTCTAGTAGAAAAGCTTATTTAACAAGATATAGAATGCATAGTAACAAGGTTTAAAATCTCGATCCGTGCCGTGTTGATATGGTTTCAGTATTTTTTTAATTATATATAGTAATTATTAGATAAATATATTTATTGTGTATAATTTAAAATAAGTTGTATATTGATTTTATATAAGT